>JASSKH010000003.1:600000-1042500 GCA_031763025.1 Macrocystis pyrifera
CCTCTCTTCAATATCTTCAACGACCCCGCTGGGATGGAGGCCGCCAACAGAAGCTCCGCGAATGGAGGATGCGTGCGTGAAATAGGGGGACGGATGCGTGTGTCGCAGGAAGGCATGCAGGGGTGGGGGGGGAGACGGCATCAGGAACGCCCGCCGCCGTCATATGCAGAGGTAAGGAGGCATTTTTGAGGAGTATGAAGTATCTGGTATGACGATATAGTGATGTTTTTGTTGTTGGTGTTGGTGTTAGTGGTGACGATAAAGTGATGTATTGTTGTTGGTGTTGGTGCTGGTGTTGATGTTGGTGAAGTGATGTCGTTGTTGTTTTGTGTTGCTGTGATTGTCTCCGACGACGAGCACAAGCGAGCGGTGTTGTGCTCGCCAATGGGTAGAGTGGACAGGACTGTGTCGACGTGGATGCCCGCCTGCGCCACCACGATATACCTTGCGACATACCTGATACCTGGTACCAAATATTCATAGCACGAAAAGCAGAAGAACCAGCAAGCAGAGGCAGCTGCTGTACTGTACTCTGCATGCGAATTTCAATTTTCCGTGAGCCAACTTACAGTAGTTTTTTTGTTTGTAGCCGCCCATGTCCTCGACCATCGGCTCTCAGGGGACGCCGCGCCCCCGTCCCCTCTTCTTCTCTTCCCTGTTTTGGATAGTATCCGACCAAATGGAACGCGGATTACGGTAGATTGCGCCGGCGCGAGGACTAGGGTTGCGAAAGCTGTGTTGTCGGAAGGAGCTTGATTTAGAAGGGACTGCAGCGATAACTCGGTGTGTATTGTAAGAGGAGTTTAGATTTTGGTTCCCGAAGTGACCTTTCCCACCGCGTCACCATCGCCCTGGTGCCCTTACATGGCTCACTTGATTGTCAATGCCGTACATGCCTTACATGCCTCACATGCCTTCGCTGCAAGAGTTGAACTGTCCGATGGAAGCGCAGTTACGTAGGAACTACAGGTACTGCTGTAGATATTCCATACCTCGGACAGATCATACACAGATAGATCATACAGATGATCTAGATCTTTCAGGGCAGATGATCTGTTGATCTGTATGATCTAGCTCGTATTGCCGGGTGGGAGCCGTACGACCTGCATGATCTACAATAGCATATGTTTCTTGGGTAGGATCTGTACTACATGCACAGATCTTGCGCAACGTCTCGTAACGGCAGGTTAGGATCTAGTAGATGATCTATCTGTAAATGATCTATCTGTCCGGCGTGTTTTGTGATTGGCACCCAACGCTGCATGTTTTCGAATGCCTAATGCTATCATGCTTTGTAGACTAACTTGTGCAGCAGTATACCAGTTATCATCGTCCGTACGGTGTTAGGAAGAAGGCATAGAGGAAGCAGTAACTCCGTAAGTCTGATGGGGGTGTTTGATTTTGCTTCTCGAACTGGCCCTCCCACCGCGCTGCTACCCTCTATGCCTTGGGTTGAATGCCTGGGACGTCTGGGATGCCTGGGATGCCTTCGATGCTCTGAATGCATTGGACGCCTTCGCTCGGGAGCAAGGTGCTAGAGTTCTACTCGTACGTGTTTCGGACTGCCCAGCTTGAGAAGGACTGTGTCATCATGAGCTTGGTCTACATCGAGAGAGTGCTCACGGAGACGGCTGGCAAGCTCAGGATCTGCCGGCAAAACTGGAGGTGAGAGCAAACCAAAATACAAGTAGTCTGCACGGCCGAAGCGAGGCGCTAATTTACACAGCCGCCTATGTACAACAAACGAATTGCTAATGTTGCTGATGAACACGGCCGCCTAAAACGTACCAGTACCAGCAGATAATTAGGGCATGTCTTGCTTTTTGAGCTGTGCTATTACGGAGAACCATAGTAAATAGCACCTACGGCACACACAAAAACGTGAATATTTCCCTATTTTTACTGACAAAATTTGGTCCCATTTACTATGGTCCCCCGTAATAGTTTACTCGACCGCCTAAAATACTGCTGTGCGTGCCCTAGTAGGGGATTGGTTGCACATTCTGGCTCAACCTCCTTGAGTATGTAACTAGTGTCATTGTAGCGGTTATTATCACTATTATTAGTACTGGTATACCGTGGTACTTAGTACTGTAGTATTTGTTGTAGGCGTCGCGTAGCATATATGCACGTTGCTCGGTTCGCGCGAACAATGTTCTTGTGGTCGTGTTTCAGTGACATGCTAAGCTCCCCGTGCGAGGAGTGACGAAAATGATAAGGCACCTCCCTCGGAAGGCGCCACCCCTAATACCGTGGGACCGTTGGATGGCTCATCTGCGCTGACCAACGGACAACTTTTTTTTGTTTTTTGTTTTGACCAATGACGAAGCAGTTTATACCTTCCACCAGCGCACACAGTTAACGACTAAACACCTAAAAGCCTCTAGCGAGGCCTACCCTGTCTGACAGTAGTAGATTATTTTTTTCACGCATGACATAAGTTGGGGCGGCGCCTCTGCCTGTTGCTGGGAGGGGTTTCCAGTGCTGTGGCCGCATCACCAGGGGTGGGAAGACTGTCTACTGATTGATGTTTCGCTGCGTATGCACCACAGGTTCTACTGCTAGTACGGGCATCACCGCGGTCTTGTCTGATGTTTGTCACGCTTCTTTTGGTGGCTCGCTCAATCGTTCAATCGCTCCTGCGCCCCCCCCCCCCCCCTCCTCCCCCCCCCATTTTCTGCCTTTTCCTAAGGTCCGTGATCCTCTGCGGCTTGATCCTTGCCTCAAAGATCTGGGACGACCTGTCCATGTAAGTCTTTTTTTATTCGTCCATACTCTCCGTACCAGTGTTGGAGTGTTTCAGATTGGTTGTTGTTGTCTTCACATTAAACTGTTGTTTCTGCCCTATGGCATGAGTACACCCAGTGTCCGTCTTGATTCGTCATGCTAGAGGGACACAAAGTATGTGGTCACAGACTGTAAGACGGAGAAAGTCTACTTGAGTGCAATAGCTTATGGATAGTCTGTTAAGTCTGAATACGGTAGTCTATTAACTGATTACTACGACAGAGAGAAAGGGATTTCGTGCCCGCAGTTTTCTGATTGGTCAATTATTTAAGGTTGGAAATTTTGATTGGCGGAAAATCCTTGGTCGACGTTCGTCGTCATCCGGAATCCTGACGTCACTTTTCGGAAAAAAAATATGCTTGAAAAATTGACCAATCAGAAAACTGCGGGCACGAAATCCCTTTCTCTGTACTGCGCTATTATTGCTGTATGTAGTCTTGTTCGCCGCTTCCGCCGGAAGTGCCGTCCCTACTCTAATAGTCAGTAGTCTACCGGTGCCGCCACCAGTAGCCTGCAGAAGTAGCCTATTGTTGCAGTCTACAGCAGTAGACTAGAGTATTAATAGTTTACATCAGTATCCTACTACGGTAGCCTACTGTACGATAGACTACAGTAGACTGTACGATAGACTTCAGTAGACTGTACAATAGACTTCAGTAGACTGTACGATAGACTTAAGTGGGCCTGCCTATGCAAACGAGTACCCGATTCGGCTGTGTAAATACGGCAGAGTTTTTTCCATTATTACTTTAGCATTTCCTGAATCCTACTACTTCTTGGTGTGTACGAAGTATGAACACGCCTGTGAGTTATTGTTTGGTTGTATTCTGTGACAATCCTGCTTTATTTTTGCGTACTGCTTGTTGTGTTGCTACTGCGTTATACTATAGGTGGAACTGTGACTTCAGCAAGGTGGGGAGGTGCCCGCTAAGACGGATCAACGAGCTGGAGGTGGCGGTGCTCCAGGTGCTGCAGTACAACGTGCGCGTTGCCTCGTCTCTCTTCGCTAGGTGAGGTTTGTACCAGGGAGTGTCTTGCCTCGCGGGTCCATACGAGCCACTACTGCCGTGTGTATTCATGCGACGTAAATGTGGTGTGAGTAATTTAGCCATAGCCTTGGTGTAGTTGTGTTGGAGTATTGTTGCCGCCTGGTTCGATTTTACGGTCTGATATTCTTCATGGGTTGGACTTGATCGTTGAAATATACGTCGGGCTTACAGCAGTACCATCTGCTACGTGTTCCACCCCTGCCCTGTATGCTCTACTCAGTGACAAACATGTTGCGGCACGCTCCTTATTGCCAAGCAAAAAAAATACAGTGCCTCCCTCGCGCTCGAAGTCGATTTTGTCCTCATTAGCGAATACTTGACTTGATGCCGTTAATTGCGCTGTTTGCATCGTTTGGGAAATGAGTATTGTATATAGTATAGACAAAATCTCTTAACCGCGCACCTCATCCCCCCGATCTCCCCTCCTCGTCTCTCGCCAGCTACTACTTCCGATTGCGACACTGGTGCATCATTCTTGGCGTAGAAACCCCGGGGCTGTACAAGGCCTCCCCCCCCCGGCGACGGAGCGATTCTCTGAAGGCGACAGAGGCTATGGCGATAGCGGAGGCCTCTGCCGCGGCTGCCGCGTCTGCTAGAGCGGGCGACAAGGCGGCTCTCAGAGTCAAGGAGGACGCGGCGGCGGCTGCTGTGGCGCTGGCTGCAGAAGAAAGCCTGGAGGGGGAGGGAGAGGGGGGGGCGGCAAGGGCGGAGGGGGGGGAGGGGGAGGGGGGAAGGAGAGGGACAATCTGCTTCAGATCGGAGGGGCTGCGAGGTGATAGCCGCGCGGTTTTGTGTAGGCGCTGGGTTTTTTGTCTGGTTGTTGGTGTGGGGGGGCTGTTGTTGTTATTGTTGCTGTAGCTGTTGTGGTTGTTGTCTTTTGCTGTTGTTGCTATCACTGATGCTGTTTCTGCGGCTGCTGCTTTCGGAGGAACGGGGTGGGGGGGGAGAGGAGAAAGAGATGGGCATTAGCGCCAACAGCTACGTGTTGCGGCGCTGCTGCAGTTTTCTCGTCCGCAGGTGAACCGGACGGGGTCGTTTTGAGACGCCCTCGCGTGCGGCAGGCTCATCTCTTTTGCATGCGCTCTTTCGGTGACGATAGTGTTGCTGTTGCTCTTCGCGTGCAATCGCTTGTAGCGCCCGTTCTGTCACAGGTTTGCGATCGGTCTACCCATATTTCGGGGGACCATAGTAATCAAGACCCATAATATAGACCAAAACCTGTAAGTATATTCCAGTTTCCATGCATATTTTGACCTGCGTACTACTGTAGGTTCCCCCGCACTCGTACATTTTCATGCCAAACGTGAGCCGCGCTGGACCTATGTTTTTGTCACCGTTAGTTTATCGGCAAGTGCTGCATGCGTGTGCTGCGCTCAACGTCTCTCAACTCACCGGAAACCCAACTGAAATAAAAAAAGCAGGGCGACCAATGAGAAGCGGGCGAGAGGTGTCCCCGGTGTATCGCACAGGCTGGATGGCGGGGTCTATAGGAGCTGCTACAGCAGGTGACCGATCGTCAGTGCGTACGGCTTTTGTTGGAGCAGCAACATGCTTGTTTTTTTTTCTTCTCTTTAGTGATTGGGGCTTCGTGTTATCGATTCCGCCACGGTCAGTCGGCGCTATCGACACACACGCGCCGCACGCATGGTCGTATATTGCAGTGCAATACCCACCTGGTATGTTGGTGCAGCAGCAGTACAGACGTCCTTGCGGCACAGTACAGTAGACGGTTTCGTAGTATCGTGGACGTGTTATCTGTAGAAGGGTTGGCGCTGTGTATCATGCGAATCCTTGTCGTCGTTGCTTTCGCTGAGGCGTATCGGATATTGATACTCGTCGTTTGTCCTTTTAGTGCTGTATCCTCCACGATATCACGATATCGTTTCGTCTTTTTCAACAATTCCGGCTCCGTTTGTGTGTGCCTGTACGTTCGGCTGTGTTTGTGCTTGTATGCGCTGGGCGGATGATTGTGCGTGTGGTTGGCGACAGGTTACCCCCGTGCCTGGAGGAGCTTGTGGACATGCAGCAGACGGACGCGGGGGGTCGGCTTGTCCTCCCGCGGGAGCATCAGCAGGATGAGCGCCGCAAGAGCATCGGCAACTGCATATTGTGAGACATCTTTGACTTTCAAGGGGGGTGGAAAGAGTTCGGCGCTTTGTTTTGCTCTTGGTGTGTTGTACAGGAGCAACAAATTATATTACCGGTATTCTATGTTTATGTTTATGGTTGTTATGATGTACAGCGTTTCGTGATTGGCTGTATTTTTGCTGTTTGTGTGTGCTGTGTGTTGTCCTGGGTTTTGAACGCCATGGGAGGCTTGATGCTGCCGTGGTGGGAGGCTGTCGGCCCCCCACCGCCTCTATTGTGTCTTGAGTTTTTGTTGTGTACCCGCCTCTTCTCCGCTTATCGCGCAGCTCGGCTTGGCGGGGCGTGGTGCCCAGGGGCCCGTAGCGTGTTGGGACGATACACTTGGAGTTAGACAAGGAAAAAAACGGAGTTGTAGAGAATTATGCGCTTCGAAGTACGGGTGTCATATTGCATACGTATTTGTTGGTATTCACGTTGTATACCTCCGATAATCGACATCATATTGTGGGAGTACGTCATAGTTTCCGATTTATAATCGTATTCGGGATATGCTTGATGTTTCGTGTGTTCCACTTTCGCCCATTTTATTTTTACTCATTGCCTACTGCTGTACAGTGTCGGAACACACACGAAATCGCGGTAATTGTGAGGACTGCTTGATAACAACTGTAACACCAATGCTAGGCATAGGATGGTAGTACCAATGGGTTAGGGTTAGTGTTAGAGTTAGGATTAGGATTAGGAAACGCTGGTAACGATAGGGTTATGACGCTAATGGCAACGACAAGGACTGGATGTCACACTACTCCGGGGGAAGCATGGCAATCAGAACCAACATCTTGTGTTTACGTGGGGAAGTATCAGTTTTATGGGGTCCAAGGTGGGTTCTGATTCCTAAATGAAGTAATTGGAAAAGCTGTCGGTCATACATCCGCAAGGCCGCCTCACAAGCGATTCTTAAAGTAGGATCCAGCTCACCCTTCATGCCACTCGACTCGCCCAACACCTCACGTTGCTTCGCGCTTGGTGCAAGCAATGCCTGTCTGGACGGTGAAAACTCGACGTGCTCTGCCCCGGCACTATAGGGATAAGAGGGTCTATGGTCGTACGACTACGGTCATGCATGATATCGAGTACACCCCCCCCCCCCCCCCCCCCCCCCGTCATGATAAAGCTATTAATAGTTGATAAGGACTGTTGCAACGTGGACATGGCCCCCGCTCGTTGTCACTACACAAAACTCTCTTTCCCGCACTAGGCAACGCCAAAAAAAGGCCACGTTGCAGAACCTCATCCTCTCCGAGGTCGGCGACGTGCGGGCGACGTATGACGTCAGCGACAACGACCGCACCACAAGGTCTAGCAAGGTAGACTTGGCAGAGGCCGCGGGGTCGACGGGCGTCGGGGCCATCCTGGGCGTGGGCATCTCGGGTTTGGTGCAGGTGGTCAGGCATAGGAAGACCGGGGTGGCGTACGCGATGAAGACCTTGAGGCTCGGCAGGCTGGAGGACTTCCACAAGGTGTGGTTATTTTCGTTTGTGACTATTGGTAGTGCCAGTGCAGTACGAGCAGGTGCGATTGCTATCATATCGTGGCTGGAACGCTTCGTGCTGTTTGTTGGTATTGTTAACATTTTAACAGGTATCAGGTACGTTTTGGTAGCAGATATTTTGTTGTGTATATTTCTGTGCGTTTTTGTTCGTTTCGTTTCGTTTTGTTGCTGTACGTTGGCACGTTTTTGCATGTTTTTATTTTTGTTTTGTTTTTGTACGTTTTTCAACTTTATGTGTATTTTTTTGTCGTGTCTGCTATAGGTTGTGGGTTTTGCGTGTTGTGCTTTTTTTTTCCATGTTGGTGTGTATTAGGTCTGTGTTTCTAACTTTCCCATTTGTGAAGTTTTATTTTGTTGTATATTGTTAGGATCCCGCGGGGGAGCATGTCGAACATGTTCTAATTTCTTGACTCGCTAGAGTCAGTGGCGAACGAGCACGCTGTGTTGCCATTACTATGAACGGTCCAGCACTTGTGAAGGCCAACCTTCTTGGCCTACGTACTGGGCAGCAAGATAGCTGAACCTTCCTTGCATTTTTGTTTTTGCTCAACCCTCTTCGCAGCCCTCTGGTGTCTTGACCCTCTAGCTCTCTCGTCTCGTACCCCTTTTCACTGTCGCGCGCGCATGCATACTACGTGTGTTGGACCGCGCAGACGGACGAACTGCGAAACGAGATAATAATCATGTCGCAGCTGAACCACCCCAACATCTGCAGACTGCTGGAGATTTACGAGTCTCCCACAAGGTGACCAGCACGCTCCCAAAACACCGTCTTCTGCCCGTTTTTGCTGCTGCTGCTGCTGCTGCTGCTGCTGTTGTTGTTAGTGGCGTTGGTGTTAGTATTGTCGTTGTCGTTGCTTGTTTGCTGTCGTTGATTTATGTTGCTGTTGCTGCTGCTGCTGCTGCCGCTTTTTCGGAGATCGCATGCTTGTTGTGCTTGTTGCTTGTCGGTGCTGCTTGTATCTTTTGGTCGTCGAAAGCCGGACTACCGCTGTAACCGGCTTGTGCGGACTCTACCTCTCCCTTGCCCGAGCAGAGACAGCATCTGCCTTATCTTGGAGCTTTGTACGGGAGGCGGGCTGCTTTCGCGCCTGAACAAGCTGGTGAGGATCACAACCCCTTGCGTTGGCACCCGCAGCTGTAGCCGGTACCCCTAGAGATGTCGCGTAGTTTCATAAAATAAACATATTAGTAGTATGAACCGCAGCCGCCGACGTAAAGTGAACCAACTGTAGGATTGTCAGTCGATCGCCCGCAAGGTGAACACCACCAGGTGAGGTTGCCGCGCAGACGCCGCTCGAACGAGAGTTCAGCACCAACGATTAACTTCGAATCAGTTGCTTTCAATTCCTAGGGCGTTCGCTTTTTCATACCCCTATGTTTCCGGGCCTGCTTCGCGTGTCAAGTCAGAACAGCCCTGCGATGCAAGCGTCTTATTCATAGCTATGGAAGACACCCTGTCTCGCTTTACCCGCTCGCTCAATCGCTCACTCGCTCTAGTTGTCTCAAACAAGTTCTCCTGGTTGGTGCGTATGATACCGCGTCACTTGCTATTTTCTATTTTCCCCTTTTTGGCGGTGCTTTTAATGCGGGCGAACCGCTGAACATCTCTACCCAGGGTAGTTTTTTTACTTTACACCCACGGCTGGTGTCTCATGTCTTTTTTCGTGAACGTAGAGATACAAAGTTTCTTTCACAATACTGGAATATTATGTTTTGAAGATGGCTCAAAACTGTGCTGAATCGACACAATTCTCGCCGCTTCTTGCCGGCACTGGTGTGGGTGCTACTGCTGTCTCGTGTGCCTGCCTGCTTGCCTATCTGCTCTGTTCTGATTCAGGGACACTACTCGGAGAAGAGGTGCTGCGAGTTGGTGCGGAAGATGCTGCTCGCGGTCCGGCACTGCCACGCCCACGGACTCTGCCATCGTGATCTCAAGGTACAATCGCGCTCGCATTAAAAGTATTGAGTGGGGGTATTGCTCTCGCTAAGAACTCAGCCTGGTGGTTAGCAGGCACCAGAGCGGTACTTTTTTTCTGTCACTTACCGTTGTATGCGCTGCTGGTGGAAGGCATATACAAATAAAACAGAAAACAAACGGAGATTTTCGATCGGGCGACACGGATCTCCGACTTGACCCATGCAGCTCGAACGTAAGATATGCCCTACGTTTACGAAGGCGGCCTTGTGAGTATGGCAACTCGAAGTAACGCTTGGCATCATAGAAGTGCGATAGCGTCACTGGTCGTGCCTACGTCGGTGCCACTGGTGCTCGCCTGTCCAAAATTCAAGAAACGTGGTACAGTATATATTTGGAAAAATTCAAAAAGAAACAAAGCTGCGACATCGAAAATTCCCTGAAAAATCTCCTTTGCAAGCTCGGTGGGATAAATGAGTAGCCGCCCTCGCGAACGAGCGAGGGTCCCCCTCTCTCTCCGCAAGATGCAGGGTTGTCTGTGTGCAGGTGCAAATAACTTCTGAGCAAGTTCGGTCAGAGCGTTGCTTTATTTTGCCAATTTGTTATTTCTTCGCGTGTATGTGTGCAAGTGTGTGTTGGCTGTTCGGTGGCCTTTGTCCCTCGCGCGCGACCAAAACATCGCTGATTTCAACATCAGCGTTATATTTGGAGGCCCTTCATTTGCACCTCCATACTTCTCTGCGCGCGTCCAAAGCCGTCTTTATTTCGTCGAGCTTTAAAGTGGTAGGTTCCCTAGCTACCAGGGAAGATTCCCATCGTAGCTGGGAAAATAAGCGTGTACATACCACGGAGCGCACCGCAGTTCCAGAGCGCAAATACCAGAACGATTGATATTCACCAGATGAGCGCCATCCTGAGCGCCTTCTCGTCGATATTACTATTACTCTGTACGAGCACCTGGTAGCTGGTGGCTTTAATACAGCTGTAAATAATTCGATACTGGCTTGCCGCAGCAACAATGAAGAAGACACTATTTCTAAGAATTTGACCACGTCAAGGCGTCTGTCACGCTCCCCATTCCGGCCCTTGTTGTATACGTAAATGAGCGTTACCCCTAACATCCTAACATGACGCAGTACGTACATAGCCCCCAGTCGTCGACTTAAAAACCGACCACAAGTTGTCTGTGATTGAACAGATTTCATCTGTTCGATGCTTTCTTTCTTCTTTTCGCGGCTTGGTATTGCCCCCCTTGCCTGCTACGGTGCGCGTGTGCGCACGCCCTGTGTGATTGTGCGCGTGCGCTGTTTCTTATGTGGGCGCCGCGTGTGCTTCCGTGCTGCACAGCTGGAGAACTGGGTGTTCGAGTCTGACAAGCCCGATGCTGAGCTCAAGCTGATCGACTTCGGGCTGTCCACCTACTTTGGCAAGGTAAGGCGTGGCCGTTTCTGCTGATACCACACTATCATTGGCCGGTTTGTGTAGTTGTGCGTCCCCCAGTTCTAGTGTGTTGTACTTGTATTAGTAGTAATGGGAATGCAGTCAGTACCTGCAACTGTACCTGTAACTGCTGCGCAAGCGCTACGGTTTCATGTCCCTTTCTCCCCTCCCAATTCCGACTTCTCCTGGATAGGACGAAGTCATGCGGGTTCCTGTCGGTACACCGTACAGCATAGCGCCAGAGTGCCTGTCTGGAGCGTACACGGTGCAGTGCGATCTGTGGTCTGTGGGCGTGCTGACGTTCATGATGCTGGCCGGGACACCTCCCTTCGCTGGAAGGTACATGCCCGGGCGGTCGTTCTCGACTATGTTTACGTCACACACGCACCATGGCGTCGGCCAAGCCAAAAACAATAGATAACGCAACGTCGTAGATAGGCATCGCAATGTTGCTGTTGGTACCGCCGAGCCGTACAACAGATAGCCAAAAACTACCGTTGGTGTCGCAATATTTCCTTTAGTGACTATTAATAGCACAGAGCCGTTGATGGCGCAATGCTGTTGGTGTCGCAACGCTTTAGGCATCCCAATATTGCTGCCGATCGCCCAATGGTGTAGATAGCCCAATGGCATACAAGGTATATGTCGCAATGCCTCAAGTAACGAGAGGAACGAGCCAGCCGGAGCGCCCGAAATGTTGACTTGCCTTGCATCTTCATGGCACGCCACATCATATAGCCCCGACATTGCCCCTTGCGACTGTTGTGTTTCCTCTACCACTCTATGATGTAGGAGTAATAGTTTCTTCTAGCGTTCGCACCACAAAAGCTTCATGTACTTGAACCAGTCTGCTGCTGTTACTACTACTGTACGCTATCCGACCATTCTGCTGATGCTCCTGCTACTATTTGTACCATTGACAAGTAGCCTTGCTCGTCGTTCACCACTATTACGGTGACCTACCGCGCTATTTGTGTATTTAATATTAATATAGTAACGCGGTGAGGGGGACTTGAACATTGACGCAGGGACGACTTTGAAGTGCTGGAGGCGGTGAAGGAGGGCCTGTGGGAGTGGCCGCAGCATGTGTCCGTCTCACCCATGGCCAAAGCCTTCGTCGCCGGCCTGCTGGTGGTCGACCCTTCTGACAGGCTAACCTGCGAGCAGGCCCTCAACCATTGCTGGATGCAGGTGGGTGACTCCCGGCTATCGGCAGCGCTGTTGCGAAGGATGGTATATCTGGTGTTGCTGCAATTAAAGATGCAGTTGAAGCTATTGTTGATGTTGAAGTTGCTTGAAGCTGATGTTGAAATTGCAGCTGAAGGTGTTGTTGATGTTCAAGATGAAGACGATGTTGAAGGTACAGTCTAAGATTGATTTCAAGGTGATGTTGAAGCTGCAGTTGCGGTTGATCATGAAGCGCGAAACTTGCAGGGGTTCGCTGAACGTTGTTCCTTGGCCGCCCGTGGTTCGGGGCTCGGTTGCGAAGGCTCAACCCCGGCGTTACCTCGTTCGGGGCCAAGTATGTAAAACGCGTTTGGGACTTGATGACTCGCCGCGGACCGTCGACACGCATACTCATGTTTGCGTTTTGTTTCATTGGATGTTTCACCTTTGTCTTTCGTCGCATGGTCCGAGTTTACGACCGCCTGGTTGTCATCCTCCACTGCAATACCAGCTGACAGTGCTTACATCGCTTACATTGCTCTTGGCTTATGGACAAACCGCGTCCCGTTGCTCCCCGTCTTCACTCTTGGGATATATGATGATGTCCTCGGACCCACGCGTGTATGGGGCCTGATGTGGCACCCTTGTACCCTGAATTATGCCCCCCTCCGGAGACAACCGCGATGCTGACAATCACGACCCTAACGCCGACCCGCGCTCGTCACGTCGCGGGTGATATTTTTTGTGGGCGTTGGTTCCGCGTGATGAACCGGATGAACGACAGTCGAGCCAAACCGAGCCGGAGCTCCCGAACCCGCTGGTGATGGAGTCGCTGCAGAGCTTCGAGTCCCTGGGCACCATCAAGAAGCTGGTCTTGAGGATGATCGCCTTCACGCTAGAGGCATGGCAGGTACGGTGTGGGGTTAACGACCCGAACCTGCGACCTGGTCGTCCCGTATGGTGGCGATCATCCAGTGGCACTTTTGATAATACTGTGGTGGCGAGCAGAACGGCTCGGTGTTACCGGCCACATGCGGCTTACCATACCCTCTATTCACTGATTGATTCATTTTGAAGTACCGCCCATTCCTTGCGGCATGCTATATTTTTTTTCGCGTCTTGGCACGGGTGCTTGCGTTTGTTTATCGCGCCGAAGCGCCGTCAATGGTATTTTAATGGTGGCCGCGGCGCGTCTTGAAAGCCGTCGAGTAGGCACGTACAGCGGTGCTCAGGGGCAGAAGTGCGCATGGATTATTCTTTGCTCCGCCGGCTTCGCCAGTTATTTTCGTTCCCTTCCTGCTGTCTACATCATGCTGCCTTGTTTTGCGTGAGCGTCGTGGTCCGTCTCCCTATAGCCAGAGTGCCGAGCCCCAATGAAGGCGAGCAACATTCGCGTTTGATTTCTTAAAGTGATTGTCGGCAATGAGGCGCAAGGCAGAGAGTGCTCGAAATCCAACATGTTTTTTGCCAAAAAACGAAAGCTTGGCTGTGTGTGATTCGGGCGGGTTCTGAGCGTCTTCCCCCTCCATCCCCCACCCCTACCTCATCCCATGAACGCCTCCATAGGTGGAGTCGCTGCGGCTCGAGTTTCGCAAGTGCGATCGAGCTTGTAACGGGCTCATCACGCTTAAGGACCTGAGAGCGTCGCTCGGTCAGCAGGGACTTCTTGGCAGAGGTCACGATAACGTTGGGCTGGGCAAGATGCTCGATGACGCACAGGATGGGCCAGGGGTTGCCGGTGTTATTCGGTGAGAAAATAAATAATAAATAGGGGAGGAGAGCTTCCTTGGCTGTAGTACAACACGAAAAACCCATTTACTACACTGTTATATTCTGCTGTATTATTATCTTGCAGTACAATAGTTTTAACTTGCTCGTTTGCTAACGGGCACACTACTGTACGGTACTACGCTACGTTTCGTACTGCACCTCGTACGTCACGCACTGCGGGTGTACCGGCTGGTAGTCCAAGTACCCGGTGTTGTATCATTGGGCAAAGCACCTACTATTAATAGCATGTAGTTGGGGAGAGACGGCACGGAGCTAGCACATGCGATGGTTGCCTGTCAGGTCGCAGCGTTTTCTTTGGGCTCGTCGTTCAACCCCAATTGTGCATACCTGGTATACACTACTAAGCTGTTTCGCGCGGCATCTTTTTGCGACGTTGCATCTGGCACATGCCGCATGTGGCTTTATAAAAGTGGACCTTAGGCCTTACCTCGAAGCTACGATTCGGTACTGGTGAGGCAGTCAAGTTTTCGTGCCCGTTGACGTATACCAGATAATATGGAAGAAAGCACGCGTTCCATCAGACAAAGAATGATGTGGTACGGTGCGATAAGGTGCTGTGGTGTGAAATGGTGCGGTAGGATGCTGTGTGTTGATGTGGTCTTGTACGCGAGTTGTGCTCATGTCGTGAACCTGCTTCTCTGGAATGTCTCAATACCTTCTCAATACCTGATTGTCTCGAGCAGGTACAACGATTTCCTGGCGGCATCGCTCATTTCCTCGCAAGACCGCGTGGTCCTTCATGACGGCATTTTGAAGGTAACGTGCGCTCTAGTGCCAGCAAACCCTAGGCCTGGGAATGGGGTGTCGCTGTTGTTGTTGTTGCTGCTGCTGCGTTGCTGATTTTTCACTGAACGTGCTGATAAGCAAAGGGTACGGCGGTACGTTTTGGTGAGACAGGGGAAGGTACGAGAAAATAAAAATATGGCGAAAAAGAAAATATGAGAAGGTAAGATAATACGTGGTACCTGGTGTACAACAACGGCCGTATCAGACGAAGATAACATATCAGGCGTACAACGAAACACATAGAAGAGGGGAGGGGGGGAGAGGGCGACAAACCGACCGAAAAGTTGCCGATCGGCTCGGCATCGCCGGCACAAACAAGGAGTTTGCACGGTGTGTTTCGAATGGTGAGTACGCCGAGCAGAGCGTGCAACTTTACGGTAGAAGGGTATTAAATTTACCTTAATAGTGTCAACGACGCCAGGAGCAACACTCGTCCCGATCTGTGCGCTACTTGATTGTGGCTGGACGTCAAAGCAGCGACGAGATGCCGTTCGGCGTGACGTTTTTTTAGAAATATGATGTTATGTATTGGGCAGCCCTTCTAATGTATTACCTTGACCCCGCTCCTCCGGTTTTCAATTTCAGTTGGTTCAGTCGGCCGTGTTGACGAGAATGACGTCGTATTCGCAGAGTGAAACAGCCGATGGGTAAGGTAGGAGGGTGGATTACGCTCGGGTGTAGCTTGCGCTGACGCAGAGACGCCCGAAACGTAGTTTTTTTTTCCGGTCTTGCTTTCTAAAGGAAGTCGAGTCCGGCGGCATGAAGGAAAGCAGAAAACAAAGGTCATAAAACTTGGGTTTCATTTGCCCTTGCTTTTACCGCCCCCCGCCCCCCCCCTCAGATTTTTTTTTTTTTGGCGGTTACCACGGCTGGCGGTCGAGGTAGATCATTTTTGTACGGGGAGAACCTTTACTCTGCACAAGGGGGATGATCGTATCACGTAGTGTGCATATGGTGAGGCAACCACGAGGCAGTTACATAGTAAACCCATTGCTGTCTCTGGACGTGGCCACACCAGAAATTGAATCAATTCATTGATGCTGTCATCCATATGCAAGAAAATCTGCCTCTAAAGCGGTTCTTAGTAGGATGCAGCTCACCCTTCATGCGACTCGCCCAACACCTCACGTTTCGCTTCGCGCTTGGTGCAAGCTATGTCTGTCTGGTCGGTGAAAACCCGACGTGCTCCGTCCCGGCATTGTAGGGATGCGAGAGTCTATGGTCGTACGACTACGGCCATGCATGATAATGAGTACCCCCCCCCCATCAAATGTGTCGGCATGGGTGGTGACTGGGATGGAGAGTGTGTAGCTAACTGAATAGCGAAACTAAGACGTAGTCCTACATTGAACGAAGGTAAGGGAAGGCAGGAAACAGGAAGTGGCTCAAAGGGAATGGGGGACAAACATGGCGGCGCAGAACAAGCAGACAAAGACAGAAACGGAAACGGAAAGAATGCCCAAAGAAGAGATAATAGAAATACTCGTAGAGACAACGCAGAAGGAACAACAGGTAAGACTAGAGCGGATGGTAAAACGCAAACGAGGCTGAGAATGGGATCGTGGAACGTATGTGGGTTCGCCGCGGAAGAGCGCAAGAGGATCAAAATTGCCAAACAAGTGAGTAAGCGAGATCTAGACAAAGTGGGAATTTAAAAATCGTGGGAGAAAGAGGGGGGGGTATAGGATGCAAAGTTGGAGAGTACGCATGAATAGGGAAAAAGAGGGACAGAATAGCAACAATAGGGGGGCGAGAGGCGTGGGGTTCCTAGTCAAAGAATACCTGTGTGACATAGTAGAGGTAATGAAAGACACTAAATTGGACGAAAGCATATGGAACAAGATACCAGGGGAGCGGGGAGCGAAATATTACTTCTTGGGAAACATCTATATGCCCCCAGAGTCGAAGAATACGATGAAATGTATACAGAGGAAGTTCGGAGAAGTAGCAGTAGACGGTACAGAAGTATAAGAGGCAAGGAGAACTAGTACTTGTGGGAGATTTTAATTCAAGAATTGGCAAGGCAAGCACTGAATAAGACCATTGGACAAGATGGGGAAGAAACAAATAGTAAAATGGGGAAGAGATGTTGAAGTTCCTCAAGCACGACGAGATGAAGACCTTGAACGACAGAGTCAAAAAGGCAGAACCGGAATGGACTAGACAGTGCATAAATAAGGGAGAAAGCTCTATCCTCGACTTTATAGTAGTAGAAAATGGAAGTAGTAAGGAAACGGAAGTACATGTATGCGCAGCGGACATAGGAACTACGGATCACTGTCCAATACATCTGGACAGACAGGTAACAGACGAGAGTTATCAAACATAGACGAGGTAGGAAATTGTACAGATGGAGAAGAGATGAACTAGAAGTAAAAGAGAAACGCGAAGAGTTCCAAGAAGAGATGGCCAAAAATGCAGAGCATTTTCCGAGCTATTGGAAAGAAGATAAAACAAGGAATGATATAGAGAATAGAGAGGGATGATGCAGGAGCTAGGATAGTAGAAAGATGAGAGCAGTTGGTCAAGACCACAGCAAGTAAGGTAATAGCGTAGGAGTTGATCGTATGCAACAGAGC
Source organism: Macrocystis pyrifera (assembly GCA_031763025.1). NCBI lineage: Eukaryota > Phaeophyceae > Laminariales > Laminariaceae > Macrocystis > Macrocystis pyrifera. The sequence goes on from JASSKH010000003.1 coordinate 617,158, forward strand.
AGTAAAATTGTGAGATGGGGAAGTGGCTGAGGCTGTAAGAGTAAGGAGAAAGGCACACGCCAGATATACATCGAGTAAAACTACGACAGGATGGGAGGGGTATGCTATAGCCGGAAAGAAAGTAAAAGACATGGTAGATAAGAAGAAGGGATATGGAAAGATGTAGTAAATAAAACGAATGAAGACTTTGAGGGCAGGATGAAGCAGATGTGGGTAGGGATAAAAAGGATACTGGGCAAACAAGCAGGAGAGGCAGGGGAATAGTTACCTTAATACCAGTAGCACAGAACGGTAAAATGGTTGGTAGTTCGAAGGGGAAAAGGGGAGTACTAGTAGAGCATTACCGTAAGCTAGGAACAACCCAGCCAACGAACCACTCGACACAGAATTCGAGAAGGAAATCAACGCGTGGGCAGAGGCGAACGTAGATGCACCAGAAAGGGAAGACAGTGGTTCGGAAGGGTTACAGAGGAAGTTGACAAGGGAAGAAGCAAAGAAGTGTGTAGCTAAACTTGAGAATGGAAAGGCAGCAGGGGCAGACCAAAGAGTGAATGAATTTATGAAGTACGGGGGAGAAGGAATGCTCACCATGATGGCTATGTTGTATAGCTGGATATGGAAAAACGGGTACGCACCAAGGAGGTGGAGAGAAATAGCAGTAAACTTACTCAAGAAAGCGGATAAGGCTGACCCGGGGAACTATGGAGGGATAATGCTACGAAGCACCATAGGCCAAACACTATGTAAGATTTTGAACGATAGAGTGAGAACGATGATGCAGCAGGAAGATCAAATAAGCGAAGGGCAAGCAGGGTGTAGGCCAAACCGTAGCTGCGTAGACCATGTGTACACCTTAGGTAAGATAATCCAAGGTGGGACAGACGCGGGACTAACAGCGTACTGTTTCCTTCTCGATGTACCGAAAGCCTACGACACAGTATGGAGAAATGGATTGTGGAAAAAACTGTGGGAAATAGGAACCAGAGGAAAGATGTGGAGAATGATGAAAAATATGACGGGATGTGCGAGAAGTGCTGTGATGCTGGACGGGGAAATATCGAAGTCTGTTGATGTTTTACAAGGAGCTGTACAGGGATATACATGTCCCCTAAACTATTCAAGATATATATTGACGACCTGATAGTAGCAGTCGAAGCAGCAAGGCAGGGAGTCACGGTAGGGAAGATGCTGTGTCGGGATTGATGTTTGTGGATGACTTCGTGGGAATATCAGACGCACCCGAAGGATTGCAGAAACAAATAGAGAAGGCGCTATAATACACTAGGAAATGGAGGGTGACGGCGAACGTCAAGAAATGCGCAGAAGTTGTTTGTATTGGAAATATGGTGAACCCGATAAATTTCAGTTGGAAATGGGGAGAAGATGAATTGCCGATCGTAGACCAGTATACGTACCTTGGCGTAGAGATCTCAAAAGACTGCTCTTGGGATACATAAAACAAAACGAGTAGGAAAGGGTAAGGCAAAAGTAGGCAAGATGGATGCGATCTTAAAAGACTCGCCTCTTGACCCTAGGATTAAGAGATGTATCCTGATGAATGTGATAGTACCAAAGCTAGAATATGCAGGAGAAGTATGGGAAGGGAACGCGAAAATCGTAAAACAATTGGAAACAGTACATATGACATGAGCTAAAAAAGTCCTAATATGCTCAAGTACAACTAGTAATACAGTAATAAGAACAGAACTGGGAATGCACCCACTCAAAACAAATAGACATGAGAAAGTTTTGAACTTGCCAAAAAAGAGGTTGCCAGCCATAGTTGATAGAGCTGTATGGGAGAAAGTAACAAAAGGGCGAGCTGGGATAAGATGGGTTAGCGTAGTTGAGAAATTATGGAAGGATTTAGGGGAAAACCAAGAAGAGGTGATGTCCGCCGGGAAGTTTGGGAGGTGCAAGGCAGAAGTAGAAGAAAGGATAGAAAGAAGGGAAAGGCTAGCGCTACGAAACAAGGTGGAATCGGAAAAACATTTAGAGATGTCCGGGGGGTGAGGCGAAGAAACAGGAATGAAAACGTATTTGCACGGCCCAATGGACTTTGCGAAAACGCTGAAACTGCGATTTCGGGTAGGTGACCTGGACCTGCCAGAAAGAAGAAAGAGGCATACCAGTAGCCGGGAGGGGGAGAAAGTAGATGCACAGATGTGCCCTTGTGGCAAAGCAATATACATATATTAGACTCACATAGAAGGAGAATGTGAACTGTACAAGGAGGAACGGGATGTGTTAAAATAAGGGATGAGGGAAATAGACGAAGGTGACATGATGGAGGAGTTTGATACACTAGATAGCTGCGAAAAATGATCGCTATCCTAGGAGATAGATGGTGGCCACGGGCGGCGAAACAGGAAGGGGATAAAACTAGCGAAAAAAGCTACTGCGGAAACAGCGCAATGAGCACCCAATTGTTGTAGGTGTCACTATTAGTAATAGGGACGGTGCTCCGTCTCGAAAGGTATGCGTGGTCAATGGTCAAATGACTGAAGCAAGCAACCAAAGAGCATGCCCCCCCCCCCCCCCCTCGCCCGCCTCCCCTCAGGCGGCTTTCGACAAGTTTGATCGATCCCACGGGGGGTTGATAACCGCTAGAGATCTGCGATCGTTCCTTGGCAAGGAGTTGGACGATAACGACATTGACAAAATGCTCAAGGAGGCCGGGCTGCATCACGGTGGAAGGTAAAACCAACCCCCAACGTTGCCGACGATACTCTTGTACAGTCCGGGCGGTGGCGGTGATAGACGTGTTGTTGTATGTTCTCCCTGCAACTAGATTCCTCCGGCGGGGAAGAACAGTTTTCGAGGTTCATATCGGCATTGTGGTGATAGGATGGATCGGAAGCGAAATCGTCACCAATCGTCGGGCCTTAAAACCCGTTTCGAACTGTACCCATGTTTCGGGGACAAACCTACTTGAAATTATACGAAGGTATGTTTTGCAGCAGTATAAAGTTAACGTGGGTGTTTTTATTTCGGGTGAGGCATGCTCTGGAGTTGACTGAGGCGCCCATCCTCCAGTTTTCGGTCCGGGTATCAAAACAAAAGGGCGCGATTTCAGATTTGCGCCGGCGAAGAGTACGTCTGTACCTCCGTCCCTTTTGCCTGTTTTTGTTGTACTAACACGCCCCTCCGGCACAAGTGTCAGTGCTCGTCCGCGGCATCCGTATTTTTGCCTGCCTGACGATTGCTTTGACGCCCCATGCCCACCATTAACCCTGCCCAGTACACCCTCTCCCCCCCCCGTTCTGTCCGCCTGCCAACCATTCCGATACGCGCTGGGAATAATAAAAATGTGATTGTGGTGAATTTCGCAGTATGAATTTCGAGGAGTTCAAGGACTTGATGCAGAATACGCTGGCCTCGCCCACACTCAGTCGCTCCGGGAGCTGTCCTGTACCGCACCTTTGACCGCGCCTTTGGCTTAGTTCGCCCAGCGTTTGCATCATGTTGATGACCATGTTGATGAGAGTTGGGATACTTTCACAGCATGACCACGTCAACACCGGCGGCGATGTGTGCGAGGATGGATAACTATAGCTGGATGGATGGCTGGATGGCTGGGTGGACGTGTAGGTCCGTTGGGTGGGTGGATGGATTGATGGATGGATGGATGGATGGGCGGGTGGAGGGTGGATGATGTTTACAGTATGCCTGCGAAGGGGAGTCCTTTGCGGTGGATGCTCAACGTATCGGGCGCCTTTGCGTCACGCCGCGGATACGCTATTAGACTAGTATACTTTAAGTTATAGAATACCGTATGTATTTTGGGAGGGACGTGGCGATGTGTCCACCAATGAGATGCCCCACCGTCGCTTGCCCTTTCACTATGCATATTGTGCTACTGGAAATTTCTTGGAAATATTGTGGCTAGGTGCTAGACCAATGTGCTTGACCAAAGAGCTGGCGCGCGGGTATGTACATAATGCTCGGTATACATGTTACGTAGTTTGAGATGGACAGCCGCAGCTTGATACTGTCAGCACGTGTAGCATATAGTACCATACATGGTCACAGTAACATAAGAGGCATGGGGAGGGCACAAAGAAGCCGTAAGAAGCCACGGCAAATACAAGAAAGCAGACTCCGTAGATGAGCGAGACCACTGGTCTCTTGTCCTCAGAATGAAGCAGCCTCAGTATTACCGAGATAGGATTTTTTTGTATACAAAATAAGCTTAACAAGCATGTGTATGTACCGTTTGCGTTCGACGTGGCTGGCATGTACGTCAGGGGGGGGTTCCGTACGGTTGAGCGAGCGTTGTTTTTGGTATTGAGTTTATTTATTACTCGGGTTATCTTTGAAACTCGGTTTGTACCGGCCACCTTGAAGTATTTTCTTGGCAAGGGTTAAGGTTAGAAAATTCCGAGGGGTACGGTCGGCCTGGGTTGTTGGTCGAAAGACTCTTCTGGGCTGCAAGGCTAAGAGTTGCAGGCTGCAAGGCTAAGAGTTGCAATACTCCATCAAGTCTACGCCAGTGGTGAGTTTTGGGGCTGTTGCATCGGCCATTGGGTGCGGCAGCAGCAATGCCCTTTAGACGACCTTGCCTATTTTGTGAGCTGTATGAGTCGTACGTTTACAGCCACCAGCGTTGGTGATACGCATCAGATCAGCAGCATGGTTTAATTAGTGAGGAGTGTACACCGGGCTTGTGCCATTAGCCCGGAGTGTGTCAAAGGTTAGAGGATCGAAGCATTATCGGGTAGATAGTGTTGCTGCTATGAAGAGGTGTCGCTTTCTGTCCTGCGGTTGGGCTTGACGCACTGCTGGGGTACACACATTTGTTACTTGGACCGAACCGGGGGGTGGATGATACTTGCAGTTTATAGTTCGTCTGAAGGCTTGTGGACCGTGTAAGCGGCATATTGCCACGTATGTACCAGGTACGAAGTGTGTGGTTTGCGATTGTCAAATATCGCTTCTTGCATAGTTGCCCTTGATGATGTATCGTATACGCTTGGACATGTGATAACAATGACTACTATACCATGTCAAGACAAACGATGAAAAACTCCCTTCGCGGTATCTTGCCGTTGCCTAAATTATGCATGTGTTGCCTGTCGCCTATCCCTTATTGCGCGCCAGCAACAATGCGCAAACTACCGCCCGCGCCACTCTTTCATTCGGCCTCATGCCCCTCGGAGATCGCTGCCTTTCCACGCGTCAAAAATAAAAATGCCGCCCATGTGTAGAATTTTCCGACCATCTTCCTCCGGCTCCAGTAGACAGTGCTCGTAAGACGCCTTGCCTGCATGGCGTTGTTGGTGGGGATCAAGACATCCGGGCTTGAGGAGCCAGGCACCAACACTATTTAACAGAGCAACGCGACACGGCGTTGGATTTGTCCACGGATTGACCACGACGAGCTGAGCTAGGTCTTGTCCACTGACAGCTCCTGGCGTCCCACACGTTGCGATCCTCTAAGGCGAAACCCGGAATCGGAGGCATCGGTGGCGAGTCAAACAACAGACGGAGACGTGGGGGGCGAAGGGCGACATTCAACGCGATACATGGTGTGTGGCGTCTGGGCCATATGCAGCTGAAGTCGGTTCTATAGTATGTCCATGGCTTGTTTTCCTATGTTGTGCTGCTGGAAGAAAATGCAAGACTGACGTTTCAGACAATGCAAAGGGGGTTCATTTGACATACTGCTACTGCAGCAGTGTCTTTGTCATCCATTGTTTAAATAACCCATAGCAATGTATGGAATGGTGCGCGAAGGTCGCGTTTCTGCAGGTGACGTGACGTGCGCGTACTCATCGTAACTATTCTACTAACCGTACCTAAACGAGTGCTTCTCTTCTCCAGTAACAGATATCTATTAATAGTTGAGCAACCGGTTATGAGCCTCGATTTGCGTCCGGTAGCACCTCGGCACTTATATTAGTGGAGGAAAGATATCTGGGCGAGGGGTAGTCGCGTGTTGCTCGGGAGTGCGGGTCTCTAAAGTAACAGTGCGAGTCGTGCTAATCCGTTACCTCCACAGGGGTTTCGAGATAGAAGTGAGGTGAAGACTACTGTGGAGCTGTTAGACAACTACATGGACAGAGCATCTCCTGGTAGGCAAGGGAAACACGTTCAGCAACGTGGTCGCAGGAATCACATGTACGGTAGTACCGGCATCTTCATCTATAACAGCAGCTCGCGGACACGTCCACAAAGGCCTACGTAGCAAATACTTATTTTGCTTGAATGCATCAGAAGGCGAGTGATGAGATACGACGAGATCGAGCACAAAGCTGACGAAGACCAACAGCGACGAATACAGCATAAAAAGGAAGGGAGGAGATCGAGGCTAGAGTAGGTGGAAATGAACGAAGGGTTCGACATTTTAGAGTCGATTCGTTTATTTTGTTCCCGTTTGTTGTTGGATGTTGACTATTTGCGCACGGTCACTCTGATTGTAGACAGTTTGGAATTCGCTTGATATGTTGCACGCATGGCAATTTCGAGGGCGCATAATTGGAAGGGCACACATCGTGAAGTATTCTTTAAAAACAATGACCAACAGAAAAAAGCGCGGGCACAAAATACCTTTCTCTGACGGTCGACCTTCGCTCTTTTGTCGAGGTTGAGGCCGGGCTTTCATACAAAAACGAAGGCCATTTTCTTTTATCTCGTAAAATTAAAACACTCGCTTCTTTCTGTTATGAGGCACCTTTTACCTTTGGCCCAACGGGCTAAGACCTTAATATTTCCGTTGGGTTTGTCGTCACCCACGTATACCTGATTTACTCCTCCTAGCGTACACGGGGCTCTTAATTGCCTTCGGTCGCAAGGGTCGCCGCTCAGGGGTATCATCTCTCGTCCTCTCGTCCTCCTTTGCCCCACACCATCTGTCTGCAGAAAATGATGTTCGCCGCCTGTTCTCGTCACGACGACGTGTGGAACACGCACGAACATTTGCGATGGGACGCGAACTGGCGACGCCTAAACAACAAGCGGTTTGCGCTCAGCACTGCCGAACATCCAAAAGCGCATCTTGTGGGCTTCCTTGCGTCTCGAAGTACAAGTTGGTTTATCTTCAACAACAATGTTGAGGGTCGAATCGGTAAATCCCACGGGACCAAGCAATGCACTTCGTACAGGAGAGCTGTTCTGCATAGCATCGCATTGCAAGATTGTGGGGTCGGTGCTTCAGCAAACGAACACGGACATACAGACGCGGTGTGACGACTGTCCGTGGCATGCTGCCGCCGTACATCACGGTAGTACCATCATGGCGACCAATAGGTCGTATCTACAAGATGCCGCCACGTCTTGCCCTACACAACACTGATTTCCTTTCCCCCCGAGCAATCGAGCGAGAACGCAACGCTGATATGGCGGTCACCTGCTCTCACCTGCTCTCGGCCGCTGCCGATACAAAACGGTGCAAACCCGGTACAGATTGGAAAACACAATAATCGGGCCTTGCTGCGGCCGCCGTAGCGCTGGCTGGTCGCTGTCGCCGATGCTTTGTTCGTCCTCTTTCTTCCACCTACGACGGGTGGACCAACACGTAGAATACGGACAGTTTCAAGGAGGTTGAGGCGTGAGGTATACTTGCCTTGACCCTACAGTAAGTGCATCGGTGATGGGGGCGTTTCAGGCCGCGCGGTATTATAGAGAGCGGTCTCGCGATAGCGAAGGGGATCACTCCGACGAAATCGGAAAATGACAATGAAAACCGTTTTGTCCTGGTTTCAGGGAAGTCTGCACCCAGGCCCAAATGAGGCTAACCCTGTCAAGGTTGCAGTCCCGTTTTGGGGACAAACCGCTCAAATCTGTAAGTGGTTTGTCTTCAAAACTGACAAACCACTCAAACATGGAAGTGGTTTGTCCCCAAAACTGATCTAGTGGAAATAAACTGCAGTCCTAAAGAGGCCAACCCGTCCCGCCAAAGTCTTGAGGGGTCGAGACACCAAGAACGACCATATGGGTTGGATTGTATCAACACAAAAAGCGCAACACGAAAAAACCACAGACTGCGCTGGGGTTCGACCAAGGCTAATGGGTTGCTGATCGTTCTAGATATTTACAGGGAGTGTGTTGCATCCCCGACGCTCACCTCTGTCTCCCCAAAGTGATGGGAACGTATGCCGGCAAAACCGTTGTGGGCGCTAGGAACATCGCGTGTTTCTTCCGGATGGCTCTTGCCTTGTGCCGCCATGAGCAGCAGTGCTCGACTGAAACGAGGTATCACACCATACAAGAAAAAAACAATGTGGGTCGTGATTTTGTTCAACGCGTATGACCATGCTCGTTTCACTGCGGTCGTTTTTCGGTGGGACGGCGAACGACGGAGGGGGGTAGTCACATATCAAGCGTCTCATGAGCGTGAGATTTTCCACGCGATAATACGTGCGTTCGCTTTCGTGGTGGTGGTTTCAATGGGCACACCTCTGCGAGACACATACGTGTCCCGAGGAAATCAATATAGAACAATATGCGCGCACGCCACCAACGTGGGCACAATTTAGCGCGGTGTTTCCTCGTATGGTTCCCCTTTGCCACGATTCTCACCATTTTTGTGTGTCTAGGCCGTGCCTAAGCCAGCAGGCGGTCGGTAGGCTTTGCTCTCCCAGCACACGGGGAACATGCGTCCGGTTCATTGAAACGTTATCGCTGGTGGCGATTACATGACGACGTCGGTATCATGTCATGGACGTGGTAAAATACAAGAGTTCGAGGACAACATCAGTGGAATCGTAAGTTAATGTTTGCTCGGGGCGGTGAATTATATGTTACACTTGGGCTAACTCCCGCAGGATGTCATCCGAGCGTTTCAGTGCTTACCACCCGCATCCGCGGGAATGTGGGAATACATCACGGCACGACCCCGAAATAATGCACCAGTGAGTGAGACTGTTGAAAGACCCTTTAACAACGTGAAGGGACGTGCGATATCAGCCAAGGACGACAAAAAGGAAGATACACAGCTCGTACAGCACATATATATATAATTATCGTCGCCGCTCTATGCAAAAAGCAAGTATGCCGGTGGAGGGGCCTCACCGCACAGAAGGCAGGGAAAGCAGAGGAGGCAGAAGCGGCAGAGAAGAGGTAGGTGACGGGGATAGGGCGAGACGCCAACCCCGTCATGATTCCTGGTACCGGGAAATACACACACGTACCACTCGTGCCAGGGATAAAACAACTTGATATCCCGATTCCATCAACCCTATCCACCATATAACTTATATTACGGGGGACCATAGTAAATGGGACAAAGTTTTGTTAGTAAAAATAGGGAAATATATAGGTTTTTGTGTATACCGTAGGTGCTATTTACTATGGTCCTCCGTAATTGATCTCTGTTGCATCTGTATCGATTTCCAAATGCAACCAACAACCTCTCTGATTCGTAATCGACACAGCATCGCGTTACCTTGTTTCACGAAAAGTTGCCCACACAAATATGAACTACAACAAGCCAATCGCCTGCTGGAAACATATGATTTTTTTTTTTTTCATCATCACTTTTACTTTTCAGCCCAACTCGCAGGAGGTTTTACCCTCGGCGATATTCTGGACAAGCCGTGGTCACAGGTGTCGTCCCTTTTTCCCCCCCGGTACGTGCCTTTATTTTTTGTCGCGCATAGGGTTCAGCATTCTCACTGCTCGTTGATTTTCATCGAATGTAGCTAACTCAAGCTCTCGCGCTTTCCGCTTATCAGTTTTTTATGCAAGAAAAAGTCCCTACGAGTATGCGCTCGGTGAGACTTGAGCCCACGACATTGATCTTGCTGGGCTCGCGGAGCACCTACCAAGCCACCAGGGACGCCGGCATATGCACGAAAAAAACATCGTTTTTTCAGTACATCGCCAAGGTAAAACGGCATCCTTCGAGGCGGTTAGACCGGATAAGCCACTGCCCAATGCTGCTTAGTCAGCGCTGGCTGAATGGTCTACTTACCACTTTGTGAGTTCGACTGGTCTCGGCGTTGATCTCGGAGGCGATCCCCTCGCCACGCGCTAACGGTCAGAAGAGAGGAATTCACATTACCCTTTTTTCTCCCCTGGAAAAGTTGATGATCGCCGATAATCGAACTCACGCATATCATTGATTGGATAGAAGGGGAAACCAAGGCTAGCACATTGTCCAGTATAACCATTGAATGGTATGCGTGAGTTCGATTCTCGGCTATTTTTTGCAGGTGGGAAGAAAAAGGGGAAGATAGTTTCTTCTCTTCTGACCAGTAGCGCGCGGCGAGGTGTTCGCCCCGGAAATCAATCCCGAGACTGAGTCGGATTCACAAAGCACATACCCAGTTGGTTAGGAGGAATCCTACTACTAAACTACTCAGTCAGCGCTGACTGATTGGGAAACTAAGAGTAGAATTTCTCTTAAAAACCAATTGAGACTCATGGTATGAATATAATTTAACCAACAATCAATAAGAAAAAAACATACCTGACTTACTGTAGACATCGATTCGCACTAAAACAAATACATCGGAGAATGCTGCACCTGGACGGGTCCTGAAGAGGATTCGAAGCGGGAGCAATAGAAGCTTCTTGTTTTGTGCCTGTCGACAACGTCTCCGTTTTTTCTCGTCCTCGAAGCTGAAGAGACTGAAGAGTGCAATCTGCCGCCGCACCCTGTCTAGCACGCCTGCATCCACCGATCGCAGTTTTCCGCCCGTGCTCTCCCTGATTTTTCAATGGAAACTGCTTACATCGGTCGGCCACGTAGCGTTGGGGAGTGCCGCGGCCGGTGTAGAACGCGCCAGCACCAGGATTGTCGCTAGCGCGATGATGTGCGCCCGTACCTCTGCCATCACGGCCACCGAGTAAAGTTTCCTCGGTATATCCGTCTCGAGAACCCGCTCTTCCCGTTTCGACACACATCTGGCGTTGCAGTACCACGAATTCAGCTTGCATGCGTCTGAGGTCGGCAGCCGCGCGGCGTAAACGTTGCCAGGTGCCACTGTCTCCTCGCGGCCTGGAAGCCGAGAAGCACAGGGATATTAAGTCAAGCGTCGGTGAAGTCATGGTATACCAAGACGGGAAACGAGGGGGGGCTTTTTCGAATCCAAGCTCGGGCACGCGAATGAGACGAGGCTGCGATGTCGTGCATCTCACGACTCTATACCTACAGTCGCCAAATCGGACGCGTGGGTGCCGTAGATGTCCTTTCGTTCGCGCGCACACTTCCAGGGTGCGCGTGGGACCCACTCTGGCTCAGACCCTAGACAAGCCCTTGCTCAACGCGAGGAAAAGCAATGTCGAGGCATTGTCGTTGTCTTTCTTGCTCACCTGTTTCCCCGAGGCCCATTGTCGAACGGCGCCGTACTCCCAACAAAGTGACATGAGCTGCCGACAGACCTGTTCCCACGTTCAACGCATACGTCACCATCCGTAGAAGTGAGAATATTTGGGGCACTGCCCCTCCCATCATCACCGGCGTACTCCTGCCGTCGATTCAGCGAGGCTTCGTCGACGAACACCCTGGTCTCAGCAGCTTCGTTCCCTAGAGGGTCGGGTGCTTTCGCTGTCGCACAAGACGCACAGTTGCGCTCATCTTGCTGTGTTCCTCCATCAGCCTGACACTGCTCCTGCGTAGCCCGTGAAGGCTCTGCCCTTGATACAGTTTCTCTCAAATGTTCTGGGGCATGAGAGATTTGACACCTGGGTGTACCAGCTTGATTCGGAAGGGAGCCTTCCTTGGATCGAGATGAAGCTCGCCAAATGTGAGGTGTACCGCTCGCCAATACCTCACCCTTTTTTATGCCAGCGCAGACGCACGTCAGCTCTTCCGGAGAAGAGCAGTCTGACCGCGGACGGTTGCTTTTGTCGGTGTACGTCCTTTCCAGCACTGCGCCTGGGACGAAACCGACGCCGATGCTTTGTAAGAAACGACACGTTGCCTCGATGCCGAGCTTTCCCTGGGTATGGCCAGCGTAGCACAAACTGGCCTCTAAAGCCTCCGATACGTTTATGTTGCGCGATCGAGCCAATCTGAACGCGAGCATGGGCGCAAAGACACACGGGGAACGGCAGCGAGTACGGGACTCGGCTTCATTCGGGGGCGACACTGCCACTGTAGTGCGCTATCGGCAAAGCGTGACGTCGTGCAAGGAAACAATTGTATCTCGGCACTTAGCGTTGTCACGATCAGACTGAAACTCGGGAGTCGTTTTCTTGGCGCGGGCTGTTTAACACCGCATCCTGGTTGAAAACGCTCAGCGTGCATGCCGCGTTGAACACCAGGGATTTCGTTTTGGCACCTACTACAGCATCGTACCTCCGGCATCATTACGTCGAATGCGAACGTATCTCGTAGCCAAGGTGTTACGTGCGCAACACCTTCGACACAATATCTGCAGGAAACCGACGTATACGTAACGGAGGTCTGCACGTGTGAGCGCGAAGACGATCGGTACGCCATGGCTTACAAGGCGGCTTGTAGAAGCGTTTTCTCCCAGACCCTCGGAACCCTCCCGTCCCGAGAATCTCCCCGCTTTGAAGCAATCTGCCTAAATCTCGTTCTTCGCCGACCAAGCCCCCTGTGAACATCATCCAGAGTACGAGGACGACTGTTGCTAGACGTAGGCCGTGCATCTTTTACCGCCCTGGAAATCCGTTTGGCCTCTTGCAGGCTTCCCCACACCGTTTGGAGGAAGAAAAATACATCTCGTTCCGTGACTCGGCCATCGCCGTCACTGTCCAACTCTCGTTCGACGAAGGCCTGAAATGATTGCACATATAGTAGCGAAGCGGAAATGCAAGACGCCAATATCATCATAGGGCCCAGCCTCGACGGCGTGTCTCTTATCGCAATAGGGAGGTGTATGCTATTTAATAACAGACGGTCTACTGTTAATAAATAAACGTAGCACGCGCGACGTTCGCCGATTATGCTCAGGCTCATGCTATACTCGTAGCACGCCGGGGAAGCGCACCCACTTGCAGGATACTAGCCGTTTTTTCCTGACGAGAGTACTATGCCATCTCGAATATGCACACGGGACAGAACTACTGTACCCCACCACAGTACGTATGGGGGAAGGGGGTGGGGGGAAGAAACCAAGGGGCCACGGCAAAAGACGGGGTGAGAAGGAGGGAAGGAGGGGAGGGGGAAAGGAGGCATAGCGTCGTTGTGAAGTTGGTTAAGTACCAGTAGGCTATTCCAACACTATACAATTTTCTTGCTGCTACGGTCACCTGGCATTCCTCGAGCGTAAAACTGTGCCATGCCAACCCCAGTCCTCGCAGCCGCCTTGCTAGGGCAGCTGTCGGTATGGCCTTCCCCTCGCTCATGCCCAAAGATTTGCACGCGTGCAGGACTCTGCCGTCGACCTGGACAGACGCATTATATATGCGAGTGGTATTCTCACCGTGTCGGCCGTGTGTATCTTAATACCAGAATATTTACGGACTTTACATGGCAAATGCTATGTAAGGGGAGTAGGGATGGGTGAAATTAATGAAGAGAGTTCGTGTAGGAGACGATAATTATAAGACGACATATATCACACGTGTGATAAGATAACACACCCCTCGGGATAACTTCAAAGCTGATTTTCTCGACAAGTCTGGAAGGAACAAACGCCGAGCGATGCATCTATCTATGGGAAGATCTCGACGAGATTTTTTCCAAAGGCACAATTTCCGTTGTGCGCACACACTATGGCACATACTTCCCCCCCTGGGATTCAATAAACTCGGCTCGGAAATTTGCAGCAGGGGGTGTCTTATCTTATCACCCCTGTGATAGTGTCATACATACGGTAAACTGAGGAATTATACGGGCACGACTGTCATCCCACATTATGAATGGCATGCGCGAAAATGGCAGTCGACCGTCGACCACATATCGGTTTTTAAGCGACGCGTGGTACGTACGAGGTTCCACTGTAGGACCAGGCTCGTAACGAGGGAAGAAAGAAAGTGCTGAATGAACCCTTTTCGAGAAAAAAATGAAGGAACGTACCGTAGTGGGCAGGGGGAATGAGAGTCTGCTGTGCGACCTCGGATCTGCGTTGCGACCATTGTTGCAAGGAGAGAGACAATAAGGGCGTAGATAATAATAAATGGGAACAACAGTGCAAGCAGTGGCCAGATTTTTCTGTGTTGGGCACACGATCACGCGACGGCAACTACGCAAGCACGTACCAGACTGCTGCCAGCGGACGCAACAGCAGCGATTATGACGCCTTTTCGTATACCCGGTACAGACAGCACAACAACAGGACATTCACAATGAAAGAAAGGAAGCAACAAGAAAGGCAGACATAGACTTACAGGGGAATAAGAACTCCAGCCTGGACCAGCTTTCCTGTTTCTTATTACTGTTGTGTAGGTGTCCTGTGCTGTACTGTACCTGATAGGAGGTATTTCGAAGTCTTGGAGTCTTACTGTAGTCTTGGTAGTGAGTGTCGGACACAAGGAAGGAGCGACCAACACATAGCTTAGAGCCGCGGATGGATGCATGTACGCTCATTTGTGGCACACGGCAGACCTTGAGAAAAAATGAGGGGGAGAGAGAGTTCCCGGAGAGCACCCGCCGAGTGAGAGCATGTGACAGCACGAGGCCGCGCATTACAGCAGTACGTACGTTCTCGTAGTCGGCTTTACGCTCGCTCGTAGTTCCTTCAAGGAACCCTGCGGAACCCTACTGTACACAATGAAGGCATCGCGGCTTCTTGGCACCCCATAATATACCTGTCGCAAAATTGTTGAAATTCACACCCGACACGACCGTAGCAACAAAGCTAACAATAAAGCGGTGTTTCCTACAGATATCTACTATTACTATTAAATATTAATAAATAATAAAATAAAAAATCAGTGCCTTTACACAAATCGACGTTGCGCTAGTTATTAGATGGTTGTGCTTGCCGCCCCAACAGTATTCCGAGCGGATCGCGGACATCATGAAACTACAGGCAGACATATAAACAGACAATATGTACATTGAGCCGAAAAAGACGCCAGTACAAGTAGCGACTGGCATACGAATACGTATCATGTATGTGCGAGAAATCCAATCCAGAGCTTTATGCAAGACAAAATTTACGTGTGCATACCGACACCCCACCTGCCAATCCCGCTTGCACCTCCGCACAACTCTAAAAAGTAGCTCAGCGAACGAGATCCCAACCCCACCATAGTCCGGTACAAGAAGCTCTCGCACGGCGGTATGATCTGTGTCGGCAAGAGCTTGAGCCTCGACCGCACTGAGGAATGCGGACGGAGGCTGCGCAAACTGTTCTCGGCGTTCTCGGCTTCGCACCAGACGCCTTGCGCTCCCGACATCTCGGTCGTGCCCGAGTCCCGCCCTACACTCCTGATGGACACGACGTGACTGCTGTGTTGAGGATGATGGGTCGGGTTTGATCCATGCCATTTGGCTGGGAGGGCGGGATATTCCTCCGGGACCCGATGTGCGTAGCGGTGGCTGCTGCTGCTGCTGCTGCTGTTGCTGCTTCTTCATTTCGTACTTGGTATCGCGTATCTTAATTTTGTAGTCGTCAACAATCATTACGAGTACGATATGGATGCTGATACTGGTGTCATATCATTACTTGTATTGTGCCAGGTCCGAAACTTCAACCGGCGGGTTCGAGGTGAAACCGTATGATGGCATTTTTTCGTAAAAATTCCAAAAATCTAAAATCCAAAAAAAAAACTAAAATCTAAAAATCTAAAAAATCTATAAAAAATAATCTAAAATCATTCCTCGATCATCCCACATTATTCATTCCTGGCTCATCTGACACACAGACTATCTATGAGTACCTCAACAGCAATCGAACAGCAGCTTAACATGCGTTTTGTTCATATGAGCGTCAGCGGAGTTTGGCACGTGTCTTTCGGCGCAACAAGCTGCGTGATTCTTCGGTCGCGTGTTGTAGCAGTTAGTAGGTGGGGGGTTCCCCAAAAGGGCGAAAATAATGTTAAACTTTGGTCTCTGTCTCACCAACATTGCCGTCCACAGCAGCAGCAGCAGCTGCCAGTACTGTGGCCACCGCTTTCGTGGCTTTTCGGTTGTTGTGTTGCGCTCCTGGACACTGTCTGTACCCCCCCGAACTTTCATCCGACGGACGCGACTGGTTGGATGTCATGTTACGCTTTCGTGGGGGCAGCCATTACTATAATATAGCAGGACTCTCCGCTCGAGGCATGCTCGCAATGCCATACACCCTCACATTATATATACCTACCTGGTGCGTATTTTATCAACATCTCCTTGTTTCTTATTTATTCGTGGGTTCTTATTACACTTACTCCGAAGAGTTGGCCTATGTCTCAAGTTTTCTGTCTGGAGTATTTTTATACAGTAAATATCAGAACCACTGTTTGTTGTTATTAGAACAGAAATCTGAAGCACAATTTGACTATAAATATAATCTCTGACAGACGCCAATGGCGAGCGATTTCCTGTGGTATAACTCAACATTTGACTCCGATTCTTGACCCCAGCTGTGTTGTCATCCATACATTTGACCCCGATGGCAAGGAGTTTGCTGTGTTATGTAACTCATATATAAACTTGATCCGGTTCTTGATATAATATGTAGGTATAGTAACATGGTGGCACCATGGTGTAACATGCGTAGGTAATACTCTAAAAATAATACACTTATCATTACAACACAAAATTGCAAGCGCAGGACCAACGATTTGCGTTGCTCTGCTGTTCCCTATTAATAGGTGTTGCCAAGTACCTCGTGCCGTGTAAGGTAGACGGAACTGAAAAACTGCGGGAACGAGGAACGTGAAACAGACGCCTTGAAGTGGTCGAACTATTATTATAATATCCGGGGAGCCGCTGGCCTATATCTTTGACAAGGAATCAGATATAGAATACGCGCGTTCGGTTTATCACAATACTTGTAAAATTCGGTAAAAATGGAATATATACGAGACGTATTACGTAGCTTGCAAAGTTGAGTATCAACTATTTAATCAGTCGAACTCACAGCTGACGTATTTCAAAAATTATAAAAAAAAATAATTGCTTCAAGCTACTGCGTTGGCGGTTCTTCTGTTGCTACTGCTGTTAGTACTGTGTTCTAGCAATGGTCTTGGGATCGCTTCCACTGTTGAGGGATGCGCGTCAGCGCAGAAACCTTGCGTGGTGGCCGGGCGGGTATGGGTTGGCCATAAGGGGGTTGCTGGGTGCGGCGGTTGGTGCGTGGGCTGGTTGGTCGAAACCACCACAACACCCCTCACCACCAGCATTTCATTGCTAAGCGATGCGCGTCGTCGCAAAAGTCTTCTGGTGGATGGGTGGGCGGGGGTGGGCAATACTGCCGCCGCTACCTCCCCCCGACTGGGTCACGGATGGGTCATGGGCGTGTTCGTCCAAGAACTCGTGACACACAGCACCCCAAAAGGTTGGGGTTTGGCTCATACCGAACGTTTCCGTGAGGGCTATCGATTTCCGCTGCGTGCGGTATGATCATCAATCGTTTGGAGCCATCTTGAAAACAAATAAAAGTGCGTTATCTTGTCGACCTAGAAAGCGGGTGAGGACGGACGGACAACTTTTTATGTTTGCTAACACAAACCCTAGGTAAATGCTAGGGAATGCGGGTACCCCTCGCTCTGTATTTCGAAGACGCATAGTCCAATATCGGAGCCATGAATCTCGGAGATGCACTGCTTAACATCGGAGATGCACAACCCAATATCGGAGGGATACCTCGGAGATGCATGCTCAATGTCGGAGATGTCCAGGTCATCTGGAGATTCACAACTCGATCTCGTACATGTACTGACTGCCCAATATCAGAGATGTTCTCGAGCTCGGAGATGCACTGCTCAATCTCGGAGATGCACCACGCAATCTCGGAGATATTCGTTCAACTTTCGAGCTCCTCAGCACCTTCGGGTTACGAGAGTCTATTCACATCTATCTGATACCAGGTATTTCAGTATTTATACGACGAGTACTTTGAAATTTTTATCACAAATAATGTAATACCCCTCCATCGGCCGAATGCACCCTCCCTCTCGGACCTAGAAAGTAACGTCGAACATTTCGCGAATTGATCGACAAAACATCGATGCCGCTGTGTATCGGATATCAGTATCGATACACGAAAAACGTTCGAGACACCTACCCACCACGCTGGAGCTCGTTTTTGTGTGCACGCGTGGCATTAACAAACACCTTATCCCACGCCAACGCGATCCCGCTCGGACCTGAGCCCTCCAACCCATCCCTGGATACCACTCTGGCCGTAAATATAGTCAACGTTTCACATTGACATCATAGTCCAAAAGTTTATTATATTGCCAGCCAGATGGGTATGTATATAGTAAGTCGCCGGTAGGGCCGCCCGCTGGGGACCCTAATCCCACGCGACCTGACTCGCCAAAATCGAGGGTTGAACCAAACTGCCAAAGGAAAACGGCAACAACAACACCAAAACCAGTAATATACTCAACTCAAGGGCGCAAAAAAACGGGGATCCACGAGCTTGTCTCGGAAAAAAATTGGGTCGACCATCTGATGATGAACCCAACACGTTCGCTACAACAAATACATAAATATGATAGTTTGCCATAATGGCCACCATAATGGTGCACGCACGATGTTCCAAGGCCGCGTTTTGTAGAGGTACACGGGGGGGACCTACAGCCCGCGCCATCAGCCATCGCGTGACGTAACTACTTGTACGTTACTCTATATACCCTCCCCAAGTACCTGGTACTATTTTGCGAACAGGGGTAGAGCCATCACGCGACCCACTGCGACGGCGCGACCACCGTACATTTCAAGAACATGGAAACCCACAAAAAACAAACTATAAAACAGAAAACAGAACGAAGGGCAGGCGTACGGATAGTATGATGCAATGCCAGTGAGCCATACGGCTTGGCCTGGCCTCTCGCTGCCCTTCGTTATTCGGTACCTGGTACACACGAACCTACACCAACATGACTACTGTTGAAGAATAACATGCTCCAGGTCTAGGCTACGACCCTTGTCCTCGTTTGTCTAATCCCCCTATTCTATGTGTACCCGCACCCTTCCGCACCGCCCCCCATTCAGTTCAACTCAACAAACACAGAGTGCGGCAGTAAGGTAGAAGTGGAAATATACGGGAATCTTCCACATTTGGGCTCGTGCGGGTATCATGTGTACTTGTAAATCGCTCAAAACACAACCTTGCACCAGTCGACCAACACCTATGATACCGTAAACCGTAAAGCCCCTGTAAATTTGAAAAAAAATCTTGAGCCCTTCGGCTTCCCAGGCATGCGCCCCGCCCCCAAAACGAGGCATCCCTCTCAAAACAAACAGCAACACCAAGGGTACACGAAAACAACAAACGACAACCCACTATTATTTTTAGTTCTATACAGGGGGGGTATACACTAAAATCTAGTAAAACAAAACTGAAAAATATGTTATACCAGGTATTCCACTTCTGGCACAAATACCAACCCGGTGATTTTATTTTCAACTCCGACATCGTGGCGAGTGTGGTTTCGTTCTCTTTCGTTTCTTCGTGCACCCCTGGTAACACCAAACAACAATCACACCACCACCAAGCGCTAAAATGCGTTGCGCTTGTCACCCACGCAGGGCTGAGCAACACCGGCAAACGTTGCCTGATATATCGGTACACTCAATACAACAATACCCTGTAGAGCCACGGAAAACTTCACGAAAAGTCGACAGAGCAATCGACCGACTGTAGGTTGTCATGAGCACGAGTCATTCAAGATCTATATATATATATATATATACACGTCCATACGTGACGCAGGAAAAATGCCAACGATGGCGGTCGGCAAACTCTTTGAAATGGTATACAGAGCAATTGCTGCAGAAGCAACAACGACTGTATCTAGCTGGAGAAACGACGACTTGTCCACGCCAAGCTCTCCTCAACAGACCAGCTTGTAAGCTCATCTTTATCTCCCTGTTTAGACGAACGGAAACAATTCCAAGCCTGCCATCCCCGATGTTGTATCACATCGTAGGCATCATAGCGGGCGAGACATTGAAAGGGCAAAAAGGGCGGGTGAGGGGAGGAGAGGGGGCAGGTTGGGGGGGGGGGGGGGGTACTCATTTGTTGCTTGCCTTAGTCATTTAACCATTGACCACGCATCCCTTTTGAGACGAAGCAGGTGGGGGGGGGTATTCGATATCAGTCAAGGTCGTGGTCGTATGACCATAGACCCTCGGATCCCTAGAATGCCGGAACGGAGCACGTCGGGGTTTCACCGATCAGGCAGACATTGCTTGCACCAAGCGCGAAGCGCCGTGAGGTGGTCGGCGAGCCGCATGAAGGGTGAGCTGCACCCTACTACGAACCGCTTGTGACGCGGACTTGCATATGGATGACTGACAGCTTCTATGAGTTCATTTATTTTCCGGTGTGGCCACTTCCAGAGACAGGAATGGGGGTCCTACTCTCTGCAATTGCTCATGGGTGCCTTGCCATAAACACTACCAGTACGTGATACGATCATTCCCCTTGTGCGCAGTAAAGGTTCTCCACCCCGCGCACATGATCCAACTCGATCGCCAGCTGCGACCGACCGTCAAAAACAAAAAAAGAGGTACCCCGGTTGTCTAGTTCACGTAGTGAGCGGCATGTCTTACAGTGTTGCTGCCAACCGAGGCCAATCCAACCTATGGGGGTGTACTCGTCATCATGCATGGCCGTAGTCGTATGACCATAGGCCCTCGCGTCTCTACAATTCCGGGACGGAGCACGTCGGGTTTTCAGGGAGGGGGGCGTTCAACAAACCTTCCAAGTTGAAGTGGTTGGGTGCTGATTTGATTTGAATCAAAGGAGGAGAAGGAGGGGGGGGATGCGTTTGGATACGACGCGAGTCTCTCTAAGGTTGTGCCAAGCGTCCTAAAACGAAAGACTCGGAGAGGCGGTAAACGTGCCAGTTCCGATGGGAGCCGACAAGCTCAGGGAAATCTGGATCCTACGCGCAATGGACCATTGCAAGGGTGTGTTTAGTAGGTTTTTCATAATCGATATACCCGGGTGAACCCGGGTATCTACCCGGGTATGACCGACATAACCAGCTAAGGTACCCGGGTACCCCAGAGTACATACTGAGTATAGCCTACCTAGTACTAAACACAGCCTTTCGCATTCAAGGCAGGAATTAGCACTATTAATAGAGCAAAGCCCCCCGGAGAGGAATGATGCAGCATATTACAGTATATCAGCTTGCTACGCCGGATCGGCGGAGGAGCGGAAATCAGAGGCGAGCGAACAATCGAACCGTTCCCAAAACAAAGAAACCAAAGCGATTCACGCGCCGCACCAACAAAAACGACCCCAAATTGTATTTCAGAAAACCACACAATCTGAGTTGTCTTCTGTGTTTTACGAAGCCGTCTGGACTTGGCGCTACAAAACCCCCAAGACTACACAGAAAGAGCGACACGCCTCCCGGCCCCATTCTATCGCAGATCGATCGCGAAATCCCACTCCCAACAAAACGTGAAGCAGCTATACACATGAGCAAGCCACGAGGACCGACCTGTCTGGGGCAGAGGCAGGGGCGCGCAAACGGGCACCTCTTCCATGATGAGCACCATGTGCGTCATGCCGCCCTCCGGCGTCCCCAACGGGTAGGCCTGTATGGACACCGTGAGATGGCGCATATCCCTCGTGATGACGCGCACGTCTCCCATTCCCGCTCTCTTCGGGCTGGAGCCTAAACACGTGTGCAGTAAGGCGTCTAGCTCGCCGCCGTTGTTCGCCTCAGGTGGCCCCTGCTCACAGTTTCGATTGGAAGGTATCCGTTAGAAGGTATCCTCCAACGGATGTTCCGCCGGGAAGGGCAACAGGTGATGGGCTTTGGCTCGATGGATTGACAGCGACAGCAGTAGCAACTGCAGCATAACATTTCTTACTTACATCACAGGAAGGTGCGTACGGGCACCCACGAACAAAAGGTAAAACTTAACGGAGCCGTCTTTCTGTGATCTCTCTACGGTATTTCTTTGCTTTCGTGGTCGATCGTATCAAGGCTGGAATACTGCGAGTAATAGCAATAGCAGCAGTGGTATTATTATAGAGCTCGAGCGACCAGGCAACAGGGTGGCAAGCATACCGTGCAGCGGTCGTCCCGCTCTACCAACAAGAATCCGTACCAGCACCTAGCCGACAAGCGCTCAACCCACTTAGTTAGGTAGTTTACAGATACTCATACTCGTACTCGTACGTATATCTGAATCATATTCCAAGTGGTCTGTCCTCGAAACAGTGCTCCTTAAGGAGTTGAGTTCTCCTAAGGCACCGACTATAGCACAGCCAGAGCATCAGCTACATTGATGGAGCAACGTTAATCGACTAGTCTACACACTATTAATAGTCGCAGTGCTGTCTACCACCCACCCTTTCATGGAGCACCGACTACACAAAAGCAGCAAACGCAACAGCAATCGATGACAGACAGTAGTACGAGCAGAGTAGAACTTGCATGCTTGAGGCAACGATCACAAAATTACAACAGTTTTCAAGAGGCGTCCCACTTACGTTCATGAGGGAGGAGGGGAAAGACTTGACATCCTCGAGCGAGTGTCCCATGAGAGCCGTCCACGCCGCGTTGACGTGTGCGATGCTGTAAGGCGGCTCCACCGAGCACACAAGTGCCGCGTGTTGAGATGGCTTCATCGCGCCCTCTAACTGTTCACGAAAACGGGCACATACCCCGGGCACACGGGCACACAAAAGACGAAGCGAGAACGAGGGAAAGAAATAGAGCGAGCGCGAGGTCGAGACGGAGGTGAGGATACAGAGCAGAAGAGTGAAACCAACAGACCGACAGACAAAGAGAAAGAGAAAGAGAGCAAGCAGGCCGATACCAAGATTAGTGACAATCGCCTCCAATTGTCGGCAGCACAAAAGAGGTGTTTTAGAGCAAACCAAGATCAGCGGTGACACGTAGCCTGTCAACTATTGTTGGAATAACACGAGAAACGAACACCATTTATTAAGCAAAATAAAACAAAACCAGGATAAATGGCGGTCAAAATGCACCCAGCCGATGGTGAAAGGGTGCACGTCTTTGCCAAAAGAGTAACGCCAGTTCAACTGACGCGTGCACGCCCCATGCCTCCGCTGACCGCCACAAAACGTTCCACGTGCCCCGCAAAAAAAAACGCATGGGTTCAACTTATTTCCCAGTCGACAAAACATGAGGCGCCCCGCAGCGAAACAAGAATACCACCGTACAATGCTGGCGTCAGTACCTCAGTTTGATTGGTCAGGAGAAGGCCTGCGGTCACAAGCTTACGCGATAGAAGCACGCCACCACCACCACCACCACCACCACCCCTACTCCCGACCCCGCCACCGACCCCATCAGTCCCTCCATACGCCAGGCTGACATACAGCAGTATCTCCTACGCACCGTGTTCGGTATAGTCCTGAAGACACCGCCGCCCGTTGCTCGCTGCAGCTGCTGCATGAAGCCCATCGCGTCGAACATAAGGTCGAGGCGGTGAATACGGTTGTCGGGCGAGAATGTTGCCCTCAGCATTCCGTGGCTGCAAATCTCGCACTGTGCGCCGCACTCGGTAGCGTTGTCTGTTCGCATCAACCACTGGCACATCAGCTATCGTCCAGAACAACAGACAAGCGACATAGGTACGTGGGGGTGGGTAGGAGCAGAAGCCAGTATTAGCATAGCTGGTACTATCAACAATAGGCGCTCTCGTGAGCCAAGGCAAGGTAAAGAGCAGTCGGGGCAACGTCACTGGAGAGAAACACATTCGGCAAAGCAAAAAACAGGGCAAGGCGGGCCGATGTCGCGGGGGAGAAGAACACGCAGCACAGCAGCGCACAAGTTTGGCAGGGTTTCAGGTGCTGCTCGGCGGCCCTCCTCGACAGATCAGTACGCGACAATGCGCCGTATGACCGAAGTGAGAAAAACAGTTGCAGCTACCCACTGCTGCCGCTACTGCTGCCGCTACCACTGCCACTGCCACTGCCACGTTTAGTTATTAATAGCACCTTGTTTGGTCCCACGACGGTGTCGTCCGGTGACGTGTAGAACTGATACTTCAGCTGGACGGGCGGTGGGCACAGCAGCACGGAACAGCGAAGACGTCATCAATAAAGAAAAGGCATTTCCGTCATCTATCTATCTCTCATCCCCCCTTCTCTCCCACACCCGCCCTGGGCAACCGCACGATGCCAAGCAAACCGCGTGAGTGAGGGCGAGGGTCAGAAAGCGCGCGATGATCGCTCAACAAGAACCAACATCAAGCACTGACTCCATTTCGGACCATCAATGTATACTGGTATCATGCTAGCATGACTAAAAGAGCGTCGAGTTGGTACAGTTAGCACAGGGTACTGTAGGTTGCGATCGATCTTCAGCCTTGGTTTTCTCGACAACGGTAACGCTGCTCAAGTCCAGATTAACATTATATTTTCGGAATATGCTCTCGACCAGATCTTTCCGGAAACGCCTTGTTCGGTACTTGTTCGGTATTGGCAACGTTCCCGTTGCCGTTCCCGAATACTTAGAATCGAGCGCTGAAAAACGATTGCACCCCTCCCTGTGCGAACTGAAGGTCCTTAACGTACAATCACACTACTTGGAAAGGCCAAAAGTGCAAACCTCGGACAGATAGATCATGATCTATCTATGCAAACCTCGCGTGTTGTGATGAGAGATTGTGCAGGTTGTGCGTGAACAGTACAGATCCAACCCACAAAGCGTGTACTACTGTATATCATGCAGGTTATACGGGTCCCACCCGGCCACATGAACTACTAGATCACACAAAATCGGGAAAAGATGATATATCTATCTGCCTCGAAAGGTCTACTGTAGATCATCGAGTGTCAGCGGATGATCTGCAGATGATGTATCCGAGTTGACCAAACATGTCGGAACCAAGTGACAGATACAGCATCACCCAAAAGACTTAGCCATAGCTGCTGGCGTGCGGGATTTACCCTCTGCCAGATCTAGGAAACACGGAGAACTCCCGCACTTGCGATAAGATGGCACCTTATAGCACGTGTGATAAGCTTACATACCCCTGGGATACAATTTCTAGTCGGCTATTCTCAAAGGGCAAGGGGGGCGCACACACAACGAAAACGGTTCTACAGACGCATGGCTCGGCGGGTGTTCACGCTCCCCGTTGTCGAGATCAAGAGCTTGGAAATCCTTCCGAGGGTGTGTGGTATTTTATCACCCGAAGTGTGCTAGTGTGATGCGGTACTACTATTGTACTATTGCCAGTCGTACTGCTACACGCTCCCACCCAGATGGTTGGGGCGACCGCACCTGAGTTAGTAGGTACGGTTGTGGATCAGAAGGAAAAATCGATCTAGCGCCGGTTCCTGGCCGAACATATATTTCAACCGCTTTGTGCGAGCAGGGCTTGAGCCGCGGGAGGCACCGACGACAATGCGGGTTGCAATTATGATAGATTGGTCTGGGCCTACCTTCCGCCTTGTCGGGTTCTTCTTAGGTGGGCAGATCGACTGGATGAAAACCGCGAACGATGCAGTGTCCTGAATCATCCCGTCGACGCCCGTGATCAGTCGGTGGTCTTCTCGTGCCTGCGTGACGTGAGCATGGGGCGACATATGATACCGTACATATGGGACCCCGTTTGTTGCATGTCTGTCGACTGCTCAACACTTTAGTCTCGCTGCATTCCTCAATGATAGGTACCACAAAATGCACTCATCACGCTAGCGTCACTATCACGAACTATTAATAGCGCCCCCGTCATCACGAAAAGAGAGTAGCTACATACTGGTACTCAAGACTTACAAAAAACAGGTACTGTATACCAGTTAAAATATACTGCCTTGTACAGTAGATACTATTGCTGATAACCTGTTGATAACAAGTGTAGTAGTAGTCCATACCTGGTATCTGGTGGTAGACTAGTAATAGTATAGACTACTGTAGACTGTAGAGAGATCTAGAGGCATGTGCTTCCTCTATCCATGCTTGAGAGATGCTTCGCCGCCGTAGAGAGCCTATCATCGGGCTATTTTCTAGATACATCAGATACACGCTGTAAGCGTATGATGAATAAAAAATTACACCTTCTGCAACAAGGGCACCAACCATCGATCACTATTATAACAAGAGAAGAGCATAAACACAGGTGCTACAGGTATAACGCGATAGAGCACCACTAACCAAAGCCTCCGTCGAAGCAAAACCCAACCCACCCCGTGCAAGCTTCTTAAGGCGCAAAGCACTGCCCAACTGCCCGGTCCTCACTGCACGCGTACTGGCCGTACCAGACCAATGGATCGCACAGTATGATGCGATGAAAACCGTAACATCCGCCGTGAGACTAGACCACACCACACCACACCACACCGCACGCAACGCGACACGTACACCCAGCGGCTATCTGCTACCTGCTATCTGCGTGTGGCGGAACCTACCTCCGAGGGCAAAAATGATCTGAACGGCGTGATGGGCGAGACGCAAGCGAAGTCATCGTCAAGAACGCACGCCCACGCGTGCGGGGACAGTTCCTCCGCAGCCTTAAGGTAGAACATGTTGAGCACCATCTGCCGCTGAGCCACTCTCTGCGTGGCGTTCGTTTCGCAAGTGGGCAATACCGACGCAATACCGCAGCAGTACCGACGTAGAATCGACGGACACACGGTAGGCCAAAGACAAAAAAAGGCGGTCCAGATGGAGGGTCAGAGTGCGCGTGCGCGGGATGGGGGGGGTGGGTGATTGGTGCCATCCAAGAGCGAAGTACAGGCACTGCGGCACCTTCTGCTGCTGATGCTGCTGATGACAGTTGGAGCTGAGTACCACACACAAATGACAAAGGCGCAAGACCTTGCTCTATAGTTGGCGCTTTCGAGCGCGTCCTGGGTTTCTCCGTTCAAGGTGACGCACACCGAATGCTACGCTACGCTTCGCCGCCTTCACTAGCGGGAAGGACAACCTCCCCTACTCTCTACTCCTCGTTTGATCGTTTGACATGCAAGCGATTCTTCCGCACTTGGCGAGCACAGCCTCACATCTGCAGCTAGTTTGGAAGCCTCAAGCCGGGCGTCTCTCTCTTCCCTCGCTTTCTCCTGCAACATTTCCCCGACTCCCCGCTTCAAGCTCTCCAAGTACTGCTTCTTGCGGATGCGAGTGTTCCGCGCATGCTCACGGTTTCTATCCCGGCTAGAAGGCGTACGCCAGGGTGGGCGGAGTAGACGACGACAGTGGACGCCGAGGGATGGGACGTTTTTGTTCAGTCCTGCTGCAGTAGGGACCACCCGTTCATTCAACCATTCAACCATTCAACCAGTGTGCAAAATCTGCTACTCTCTGATTCCAAGTACAAAACTCTTCTGTAAGTATGCAATACTTTGTCCCCAGAACGTGCGTGGTGCAGGTACTTATTTACTTATCTATAGTACTGCATTGGTCTACGATTTTTTTTTGTGTACTATACTCGAATGATATAATATGTATACATATACTCGTAATGCGTAGGGGACAAGGACACGTTGGTGTATCAGCTATCGAGGACATCATTTGTCCGGCCAAGCAGCTGAACCCCTCCTCTCCTTCTCGTGCGATTTGCTACTTCAACAATCGAACGGCGTGGACGCTATACGTACATACGCAGCGGAAACTACTGAAATTACGAATGAGAAAGACGGGGCAAACTGTCGTGCGTATTATGTAATATCTTTGTAGAGGGTAGGGGAAGGAAATGAAAAGAACAGGCAGCATTGGTACAGCAGTAGGTTGCATATTCTTGAGGGTTGCGTGTGTGCAGCATGGGGCCAACAGGTCCACTGGCCGCATTCCAACCAAAAAGGAGTCGTGAAACGCTTTTGAGTGTATACCATGTCTACCTGGTATGTGAGTACATAAGTACGCAAGATATAATGTGTGTATGCTTGTGATAAAATGAAGGCGTTACTAAAAATCATTGCATGATAGTAAGGTGTGTGAATACGTGGACTGCTAATGCTACATATTTGCACTTCGAAGCGTCAGCAACACGTCAGCACGCCGCCACCGTGCCACCAGATTGTTCATGCAAGGTGCCCTTCATACACCAGCACCTTATAATATGCACATAATACCTGGGACTTGCAACAAATAAAACTCCGGTTCACCAAACTCAAGTGTTGAATATATATACAAGGTTCCCCTTCGGAATGTTGTCGGCTTGAATCCAAGGTGTTGCAAGCTGAAAAGGGGGGAGCCTCATCATCATCAGGCTCGGCTATTTACTCCGAGTACTGCTGTTGTATACGGCTGTGTGACAGGATGAGAATCGGCGACGGCTGCTAGAATATATAATTTTTTAAATACGTCAGCTGTGAGTTGGACTGATTAAATAGTTGATACTCAACTTTGCAAGCTGCGTAAAACGCCTCGTATATATATTCCATTTTTACCGAATTTTACAAGTATTGTGATAAACCGAATTCGCGTATTCTATACCTGGTATGTGATTCCTTGTCAAAGATATAGGCCAGCGGCTCCCCTGGATGCTGGATTAAAAAAATGTGCGGGAAATGTGAACACAGGAGTAGTTGCATGTATGAACATCTCCTGGTGAGCATTGCACACACATACAAATACAAAAGAAGCACCGTTGCTGGAGCACTCCATACACATACAAATACAGAAGAAGCACCGTTGCTGTCGCAACGGCCAAAGTGTGAGACGCACGCTGGTGCTGCTGTACTGCCGTTATATCGCTGTTGATGCTGGTGGTGGTGGTGGTGGTGGTGATGGTGGTGATGTAGTGTGTACCGCGGCTGCGCGGTTGCCTTCGAAATCCCGAGGAAGTGTCGCTTCGGACCGTCGTCCTGTCCCGTATAAATTGCGCCTTTCTTGAGAATACGAACGTATGAGTTCGTTCGTACTTCCTACAATAGGTCGACAGGAAACATGGTACGCACGCACACGCACACAAACAAATGGCCCATCCGCGGCCACCAATGCCCCATCCGCGGCCACCACAAAAGGACGGGCTTGACGTGCGACTGCTATATATATTGTTCCGTGGCTGCCACATAGTAGAGAGCTTGAGGAATAGTGTGACGAAACACATTGTACAACAGCAGCAGCGGGCAGCAGAGTAAAATCTTAAAATATCAAAGCTGAGAGGGGGTTCGTTGAACTGCTTGGTTCTACCAGGTCGGAATAGCTCCCTTTGGATATTTGCCAGATTTTGTGGCATTGAAGGCCCAGAGCATGCGCCACGGACGCCGGCCGGGACCCACACTTACACAGAGTAGGTCGTCCCGAGCAAGGGACGAGGTACACAGCAGCGGCGGCTACGAGGCCCAAGCGTGTGGAGATACATAGCATAGCAGCAGCAAGGTCGGGTCAGCTCTTCTCTTGTTTGCAAGCTAAAATAGCTAAAGAGACGCGAAGTCCCCTTCCCGACCAAACCATGCGCTCCAGCCTCGCCCTGCTGCTGTCTACTTTGCCGAACGCACGCTCGGGGCTCGTAGCCGCTGCTGCTATGCTGTGTTTACCTTGTCATTATACTACTTGGAACAACCGGACACACGCTCAGGACTGCACAAACGAGGCGGCGGGACGCCCAGCTAGCAGCCTCTGTGCGTGTCAAGGATGTCTTTTAAACTCTGTGCATTACAGTATTTGGCTGAACGGAATCGCCCGGTCAGCGGAAGGTCAGCCAGTCCTTCGTCATTCTGTCCGATGTGAACAGTAACCCCAACGTAAATTAATGCGAAACGATACAAGTTACGCCGCTCGACCTTGACAGCAGTAGTTCAGATCGGATGCTGAAATGCACGGATACGACCAAGCAGGATGAAGGGGGTAATATATGCTGACGCACAAAATAACGCACTATACACACAGAAGCAGTGGAGGAGTTGTACGATCGAATGCGAACTGGATGCAATACGAATGTATCATCGAACTTCACAGGCGGGCGGCGGGGAGCGGATCGGGGCGCAAGCCCCGACCCGCGCCGCGCCCACCCGACAAAGCCCTTGTGCGAGTCGAGGATGGCCTCATTCTGTGTACTCTTGCTCACCCGACAAAGCCCTTGTGCGAGTCGAGGATGACCTCATTCTGTGTACTCTTGCTTAAATGGAGTCGCCAGGAAGCGGAGTGGGTCAACCAAACTCGAAAAGGTGTTGCTGGGACTCGCGTGCAGAGCAACCCCTCTACGCGCTACGCTATGTATTCATATACCTGGTACTGGCTGCTGTACAATGTTCCTGTCTTGTACTGCTGCTGCTATTTGCTCTCGTACTGCTGGACCAGGCACATGTTGCGGCAACTCCAGCGTCCTTGGTACCCGTGTACCTGGCTGGTACCGTGTTCACACGCAGTACACTGCTGAACTATTGTATTAATAGTAGACACCAAACACCGCCATCTTCGCATCATACCTGGCCCGCTGCTTGTCAGCGTCGGAGGCATCCTCCCCCACGCCTTTCCCGAGATCCTTCTTCCGCTTCTTCATGCCGCTCGCCTGAATCCCCCCCCCCCCAGACCTGCCCCCCCCGACCCTCGGCTGCTCGTCGTCCGCACCCCCATCCCCATCATGTCCTTCGGCGGCATCGAGTGCTGACCCTGCCCCCGCTTCCCACTCCAATTCCCTCAACTTCTGCAGGAAATCATCACGAGCGTCTCCATCATCGAGCAGAGATTCGCCTGTGCAGGCGCGCTCTGAACGCTCTTCCTCCGACGGCGAATGCTGCTGCTCGCCGTGCCGTCCTCCTGAAGCGCCCGCGCTGCCCCTGGTGATACTGCTGCTGTTGTTGTTGCTGCTGTTACTGCTGCTGCTGTTCGGGTCGCGCTTGGACGATGTAGCGATATCGCATATCTTTGCTGCTGCTGCTGCTGCTGCTGTGTTGATGGCGATTTTTTCAGCGCTGTTGATGCTCTCGTGGCTGCCTGTGATGCTGCCCCTTCTGCGGCGTTCCGGGGCAGCCTGGCGAGGCTGGCGAGGTCTTGGTCCATAGAGCAGACAGAGTCTGAGTCCCTGATAAGACCTGATGGAAGCTTGTCAAGTATGGACCTATCGGATCCGACGATTTTTGCCATTCCTTCCTCTCCAATGCGTGGCACCTTCGTAGGTCAGCGGGAACGCAGAGATGGGAAACGTCAACGCGAGAGATTCACAATCTAGCCTACTGGTATGCCGTACGATGAACTACCGCAGCAGCACATACATACAGCAGTCGAAGGGGGATTTGGTCTTGAACAGGATTGGGTAACATAACCCCGAACAAGCAGCAAGTGCCGAGTTGAACTGCACAGCTGCAAACAGCACACGGGGCGGAAAAACAAGTTTGGTCTTGAACAACATCAGAAAACACACCTCAGAGAAAGCAACACGCAAGCAGTGCTGAATTGCACTTTGTGCACAGCTGCACAGAGCAGCTGCAACATCAGACGGGAGGGAAAGACAACTTTCACGCAAAAACCGTCAAGCAATCGTCGAAAAGATACATGTCAAAAGCTGGAGATGCGCAGAGATGCACACGACAACTGAATGCACACGAATAAAACAGCTGCAGCTAGCCAAGACATCAATGAATGCATTGACCCCAATGCATCTTATCCGATCAGCCCGTACCTGAGATCCGTTCACGTCATCGTGATCCCAAGAACCAAACCCTCAAGACATCGCCTTGGTCGGGGTTGGCTAGAACAAGATAATCACGCCTTTTCGTCTACATGAGCTCCATGAATTTCACGCATTTTGATTGGGCGAACGTGTTGGGGCCTCTTACTCTCAGCCCAGCTTGTTCTATCTGCCCTCTGCTTCTGTTTCGCTGTTGTACTCTACTGCTGCGTCTGAGCGCAACTTTCTCCCGCCAACGGAAATAATCGCCCTGAGCTCTGTGAGAGATGGCAGCCATGGCGAGCAAAGAGAAAGAGTTCGCAACGAAGCTCCATGAGGCGCAGGCAAAGCCTTTTCTCCGAGTGCTTGGTGAGTGGCTGATGCATCGCTGTCTCGACCCGAGTGCGGTCTGCTGTATCGCGGTACTTTAGCATTTCGGTGTGTATCACACGCACAGGATCGCGGGTATGATCTATACGACGGAACAAAAGCTTTTTGCACGACCACAAACACCCAGCATGAACATATTAATAGTAATCTGGGATGGTGGTATGCACGAGACGTATACTCCGATGCTGCCCACAAGCTGCAGGGTGCTCTCCTCGACAGCGCTGATGTTCGTCTCTTGTTTATTTCCGCGTCTTGTCTCTGCATAATTGACCGCTTGGCTCGCGGCAGTCACTGGTGGGGCCGGGTTCCTTGGATCGCACCTCTGCCGGCGGTTGTTGGACGAAGGCCACCAGGCAAGTGACTACAAGCTACAATAAACTAGAGTTAGTCTACAAAATGTCTCTGCTCTCTGCGACACCTTGCCGTTGGTTCAGGCGTTTCTTAAACGTGGCGCTACTCAGACACCACAATAATGGATCCACAATCCGCGATACTACTGCTGTGGAAGCTGCTGCTAATAATACTGCTGCTGCTGCTGCTGCTGCTGCTGCTGCTGCTGCTGCTGTGGAACTCGTACTGCGTACCTTGTGTGGTACATACGTAGAGAGCTGCTTCGTACTTGGTACCTGGTACCAATACTCCTAATCCTACTGCTGTACTCCGTACGTATGCTTTGGGGATGGTGAGTTGCCACTTGCCACTTACCACCGAAAGAAGCCCCCTTGCTATTGTTAATAGTAGTTACCAGTTGGTTGTCAGTGCCTCGAAGGCAGGGTGTCTGTGTTCTGTGTGGGTTGTGTGCTAGTAGAGCCAAGTATAACCTGGTCCATGCTGCCAGGTACCTGCTGGTACCAGTTACCTGGTACGAGTACGTGAGTCCGGCTCATAATCATGCCCCGATTGGTGTACGTAGTCTACCCTGGTGTTACCACTGCAATCCCGTTTTGGGGACAAACCACTTGGAATATGAGAGGTTTGGCCCCCAAAGGGATCTATTACTATTAATAACTGACTGACTGAATGACTGACTGACCGACTGCGCTACTTTAACCCCTTTAGAACTGCAGTCCCGATTTGGGGACAAACGACCCTAATTCTATCTACTTTTCACCCTAAACGGGACTGCAGTCCTAATAAATGGGTCAATTATTAATAAATACCTACTACTGGTGTAGTACTCTGCGGACTTCAGAGGGGAAAAATGACGATAACAGCGCGAGTGGCGGATGATACAAAGTGTGTTATCCTTCACGGTACTACAATAGTATTGGTAGTTGCAAGCAAGGAAGGTGGCTATTAATAGCTATTAATATTAATAGGTTACAGTATACCCGCAATGCTGGGCGCTTACGCTGCTCGAAGACGGTTGGTATTATAGCATTACACCCAAGGTATGATTGGTTTGGTTGCTACCTGCTGGTATCTTCAAACAACCAAAGGGGTAATTACTAACTACTGCTGTAGTAATTACCTGGATTTGTGGTTAATTGTGTTGTTCCTGCTCGTTTGTCTGTGTTGTTGGTATTACGGGGGTCCATAGTTAATAGGACCTATGGTATACATAAAAACCTATGTATTTACCTATTTTTACTAACAATTTTTGGTCCTATTTACTATGGTCCCCCGTAATAGTATATATTCGTACACAGCAGCAGCTGCCGTGTATGTTGTTTTTATGTTATTTCTACCCAACCACGGCATCCAGCACGCCGATGTGTCGAGCACACCCACTGCTGTGTGGCAGTTACTGACTGACTACTTTTGAGGCTCCTTGCTTCCTTTTTACAGTCTACGGAGATGCGTTACATACAGACAGCAGCAGTATATATGATAGTGGAGCGGTGCAGGTGGTAGACCGAGAGTACCAGGTACATACGATATCAAGATACATGCATCCGAAATCGGAAATACGTGTACGAGTACGCACATACAGCATACGTAAACGACATTCACAAATGAAATGCCAAATACCTGGTATTGCACAGCAGAAAAGCAGATGTTCCCAGTACCTGGGAGAATAAAATGCCAAGAGTTTCACAGATTAAGATGCTCCCAGCGCGATAAAAACCAAAGGCACGTAACGGGGGGGAGAAGGGACGACACCTGTGACCACGGCTTGTCCAGAAGATCGTCGAGGGTAAAACCTCCTACGAGTGGGCTGGAAAGTAAAAGTGATGATTAAAAAAAAAAAAAAAAAAAAAAAAAAAGGTACCTGTACAGGTAGTGGGAGTGACTGGTGAAGTAAATGAGAGAAACAACTTGGGGTACTTCGTGTACTCGTAGTATACTCGGAGTATGCAGTATACAGGGAGCATTTGTGAAGTGGAAGTAACAGCATACGTACCGTAGTTCTAACGAAGTATCCGGACGGAAAATTCTGGGCAGTTTCTTCTCACTCTTGTCGTGGTCCGCACGCCAGTTTCGGGCCGTTTTGGGCATGGGCGAAGGTTAGCGTGTAGGGGTTGGGTTGGGTGTAGGGCCGTTCCTTCACCGCACCTCTTACATGACGTACCATGTACCACTGCGTGGGGCCTGAACAAGGCGATGTATCATAGGGCACGGAATTTTCGACCACCCTTTACCGAAACAACGCCTTATTCGTGTTAGGGCGGTGGACGACCCTATTAAGTTAATGCAGCATTTTCGTGTGCAGCAGTACGTATAGCAGCATGCGCCTTGTTTTTCTTCCTTCCCGTTTATCATCGTCGCCCTTATTTCTTCTCTGATCCGGGGTCACGTAGAACGCTCTCCTCCCCCCTCCCCACTACAGTAGAGCACTTCTGTTGTTCGTGCCTTTAGTAGTCATTATTAGTATCGCGAGAGAGAAGACTTGAGCCCTTTCTTCCCTCGTCGTCTATTACAGGATCGAAGTGCGCCTACCCATGCTACGCGCTCTCAGCATCTGATTTGTTTATGATTTTTGAAAGTAAAGAAACTGTCACCAGTCACCACGGTGGGATTTTAAAGTCACGGAATCAGTCAACTCTACTCTAATAACAGCACTAATAAGACCATATACTGCTCATACTGCACTGCCGCGTGGAGGGAGATACGTGTGCTCGGAGAAGGAAAGTACAGCAGTGTTGCGGCAGTAGCAGTGCTGAACCCAGTGAATATGTGTGATGTCAACCACACACAACACCAGGAGAGTAGACGGATGCTCACTCACTTCTTTCTGCATGTTGCGAGTATACTATGTACTACTCATCGAGCTGCGTGCCACCGTGCCCGCTAAAGATGCACATCGTAATACTACTACAGCAGTAGCTGCAGTTTGGTCCGTCGTCCCTTCACCTTGCTCCCAAAGCGGTTATGAATCGATTAATGGTTTGTGCTTTGTATTATATTAATGTATACCAGGTATATGTACCAGGTATAGCCTAAACTCTGACCACTCGCCGTTGATCATTCTTGGCTTGTATCACGGTGTGTATGACCATATGACACCCTTTTCAGGTGATCTGCCTGGACAATTACTTCACGAGCCAGAAGCTCAACATTCAGGTGTGTGGGTGTTCTTCACATTGAACCGTTCTTCTACTTGCCGGCCGTCGTTGATCAATCAGTATATTAGTATTCGTAGTCATCGTCGCCAACCGCCGGATAAGAAATACCATTAAAAAATTCGAAAGCCTTGATGAGTGGTATTAATAGTTGACTGCGCTCTTTCCCACGTAAGAATTCAGTATGGGCCAACACTCCTGTTTCTCAAGATTAATATTATACTTTCAAGTACAGTATGAGGTGCCCTGTTGTAGTCTAGGAAGTAGACTGCTTGTGGTAGACGTCGCATTCGAACATGTTGGAGACTGGACACAGGCATGCTTGCCTCTAGGACAAACTCTACGGTATCAGTCTAGACCACCAGTATCATTTATATTCATACTTGAACTAATTGCATTCTGATTTCGAGTTGACCCCTTTGCGCGTTCCCCGCTGTTTTTTTGTACGCAGCATATTGTGGGTGTGCTGCTCTCTCTGTGTACCTTTGTTGTTTGTTCGGTTTGTGCCTCTGCTCTCACATTTTAGTTGCACTCTTGTTAATGTTTCGTACCTGTGATGATGCTTGGGGGCTTGTGGCGTTGGTGTTTGTGTGGCTATTGAGCAGGACCTGTTTGAACGGCCGAACTTCGAGTTCGTGAGGCATGACATCACCGAGCCCTTTCGGGCGGAGGTAGACCAGATCTACAACATGGCATGCCCAGCCCAGCCCCCCGTGCACTACCAGTACAACCCCATCAAGACTACCAAGGTGCGAACACAGCTGACTTGGCTGCAGCGCTGAAGCAGTATATAGCTGCAGTCCGACAGCAAATAATGGCACTGCTATTGGTTCGTATCATGTGATGCACATATTACATCCCTGATTACGACGTGACACACGACAGCCTTATCAAAGTGACAGGATATAATTACGTGATTTGTTTCGTTTTTGTTCTCCTTCCCGTTTATTGCCTTCGCCCTTGTTTTCTCTGTCCCTCTTAGCCCTAACTCAGATCCGGTGTGACATAGACATGGTGTAGCATACATAGCAGGCTCTCCTCCCCCCCACCACGGTTCGTGCCTTCATTTGTGATTATTATCTTCCCTCGTCAACTATGATACAATTTTAGCGTTGAATTACCATTTATTGCATTCTACGTACACTTTTTTTGTGACATTGTCGCTCCTATATTCAACGTCAGTTGGAATTGCGTGGCGCTGAACCCTACCGGCATTGCAATGCTACTATTACGGGGGTCCATAGTTAACAGGACCTATGGTATACATAAAAAAACTATATATTTAAGTTTTTTTACTAACAATATTTGGTCCCGTTAACTATGGTCCCCCGTAATATCAATAACAGGACAACAGATACGTTGTTGTTGTTGTTGTTGTTGTTGTTGTTGTTGTTGTTGTTGTTCTCACATTAACTCATGGCCACAGTACAAACAGTACAATGCAATCCGTGGTCGCAGGACAGGCTCAAATAACTCTGTCTGGAGTGGAAGAATACCTCTGTACAAAATAAAAGAAACTAATCCCAAAAGAGATACATTGTAACATACAGTAGTAAAGGACAACAATGCCGCTGACGTTCGCAAGTGAACTCTAGTCCACAAGAACCTTTTAGAAGGTCGAACTGCCTCCAGCCATCAATCCACCAGTTGCTACTTGACAACAAATAACCAGTCAGTAGCGCCAGAAACGAACGGTGATTCATAGGGCAGGGCCCTGTCAGCTCTAATCGGTACAATATGTACTGGCTGCGTCAATTGCCAGTGCACTGGGCCCGAACGGTGTACTGTTTCGGCGAAACCACGACCACTTGCCCCGCCCGGCTGGCAAGAGGACCTCACCGGGGGCGCCCCCGGAGAACCCCCCCTGGAAGCGCCGTTTTTATTCTCGATATGATATGGCTTCACTATAAAGCCCATAAGGCTTTAATTTGCGTCAGGTTTCATATGCAATTTGTGGGTTGGCGGGATGGTATTATTGTCAGACTGATTGATTGGCCCGGGAAAAACGAGAAAAAATCAGATGAAGCATACCGTGATGTGGTGGTGCAGGAGTGTACGGTAGACTCCGCACTGCAGAACGCAGCCTGGATAACGTGAAGGTTGGGATAAATATGCGCCTTTTCGTGTGCCCGAAGACGGAAAATAAATAATTCACTTTATTTCCAGTACGAATTAATTAAATCCTAGTAGCCGGCACAGCTTCCACACCAGCAATGGGAGCAGCAGCGGGGCTCCTTGGCTGGCTCCTTCCGTAATTCGGCAGGGGCTCGGCCCCAGGGACGCCGTCAGGGTCCGCAGAGCCCATGCCATCAGTGGCTGAGGTAGCTTCCTTCGTCCATCACTAGCATCACTAGCATCGTGCTCACGGTCTCCCTCCCTCTTTCCCGCTCTCTCCTCCTTTTCGCATACTCTCCCGGTACCCGGCGTCCGGCGCTGTACTTTTTGAAGCGTTTCTGTTGTAGTTTTCTGGCTTTGCCGTGGAGCGTACGTAAGTCGTTAGTGTACTGGCAGCACTGGTAGCCCCCTTGGCCAGTACCCTGGTACAGCACTGGCGGTCCATACTGGACCATGGCCCGGTTCTGGTGCTTGACGTTTGACAGAAGTTACTGACTCGAACGTAACGAGACGTTCTACGTAAGTATTGCAATGCTTGTAAAACGAGATGAAGCGCGAGTCTTTTGTTTTCGCTCATTAGGTTAGGATTATTCGTTCATCAGGGTTATATTCCTCTCAAGCACTCCAATGCAGGCGGTTGGGTTTGGGGTTTTGAGTCCGTAAATGCAAGATGCCAATCCTGGAACACCGATCAGGACCGGCTCCCGCTATGTGCAGGAGCAGCCTGCACCAAACTCTGTGCAGGTCGAGTGTCGTGTGTTTCAATCTTGCCCGTCGGCCCAGGCCAACCCGACCCCAGGCCTCGCACTAGCCCGAAGCCCAACCCTTTGCTGGGCTCGAGGTCGGCAGGGGCAGTCACGCGGCTCCGCCGCGCCGAGTGTTTTCTTGGCGTTTTCCACAAAACTTCGTGCGGCCGAAAGACCGGCCTTGACCAACAAGACCCGCATGCTGTACAAAGTTTTGTGCAGGCCGCTCCTGCACACAGGTCGAGTCATCAGGACTCATTAATGTTTCAACCACTTGGATTGGCATGCAGCGGGACCGTCAATACCCAGCAGTAGTAAGTGTTGCAGTAAGTATTGCATATTCGGGTAAGGCGATGACTACTGGTACTGCTGGGTAGTATTGATAACCTACAGTAGTGAAAGTTTAAGTTTGTGTATGTTGGAAAGTCAACCTTTCCACACATAGGACAGACAGACCAGATGGACAACTCCCACTTGATGATGGATGTCTTTCAAGGCAGATCGATTCCCGATCTTGAATGGTTTATAGCTCATTTTGCGGAGTGGGACCCCTGTAATCTGCATGATCGAGCACATGTTTCATGGGTTGGATCTGTACTGTTCAGACATGGCCTGTAAAACCTCTCACAATGGCAGCTGATGAACTAGATGATCGATTGCTGTAGATAGATAGATCATGATTTGTCGGACGCGTTTTGTCCTTTCCGTACATGGTATCGAATGCGTTATGCTCTCCATCCCCTGGCATCTCTGTGTTTTTGTACCATGTACTACTGTGGTATTTTTTATGCTGATCCTGGAGGATTTTTTTTCCGACGTATTTACAGTGTTACACAGAGTATTGTACCTGGTATCGATAAATACATTTTACGTAGCATATCGATATATCAACTGGAATACCTGCACTTCAGTATACCGCTCTGGCCGGGAATATAACCTCCGTTTTGTACTGTGAAAAGCATCAGTACTATTAATATCAATATATTAAGAGTATCAATGCTATTAATAGTATCAGAGTCCAAACGGTATTTTATGCGGAGACTATTAATAGTATCATGTTTTGTTTTTCGATGGTACCGAATTCGGTTCTCGTTCGCTACCCATCACTTCATAGACTCCTATATCTATATAAATATACCTGGTATTTGATACTTGTATGGTATACTACTCTACGTAGACGGAAAGATAATGGTCTTCATATTTCTAACCCAGGGGTAATTACCTGGTACGTTTTCGGTCGCAGCGACGACTCGTTGCCACTGACGCGAGGCATGCTTCAAGGCAGGCGGTTCTATAACAGCCATCCAAGCTAACGCCCTCGAGAGTACTCCACGTGTACATATATACGTATATACTGTACTCTATGTGTACGTATCGTATGCAAACGTCTTTGGGGCTGTTGCCGGAGATTTCGATTCCGCAGTCTTGTCATAAGTGTGCCCACAGTCGGGAGTAGTCGAGGGTCTCCTCCGTCAACCACTCCTTTTTTTTTTTTTTTTTTAACGTTCTAGTTATGCCTCGGCCTTATAGCGTGGTCGCTTTGAGAAACAAGTTAAAGAATGTGACGGCTGCATGGCCAGATGCATGCCCACAGGTGTCGTCACGCCCTTCAGCTCTAAGCTCCCACTTCCAAAAATATCAAGGTGTCCCGGCGTCAATTATCAATCATCAATCACGACACGTCCGTGTACCTGTTCGACCGTCCACAACAACATGGCGGCATCCTCTATGCCTGAGACCCCACCCTACTCTTCTCCTGAGATTCGGGGTCGATGCCCGTCGTCGCTTCCTTTGGCCCCCCCTACGAGTATGCGCCTCAAGCCTCCCTCGGCCTACTTCCGAGCTAGACGATGATGCTCGAACCAGGGAACTCGCTCCTAATTTGGTCTCCCAACGGGCCGGTCAGGTCCGCCAGAACCGTCTCTCGTGGGATCCCAACCTGGTTTCCCAATATAGGTATTGTCCTCGCTTCCGCCGGTGGCAGCGGTGCCCTGGAGCGAGAGGATCGTTTCATGATAGCCATGGGCGG
The DNA here is from genome assembly GCA_031763025.1 of Macrocystis pyrifera. NCBI lineage: Eukaryota > Phaeophyceae > Laminariales > Laminariaceae > Macrocystis > Macrocystis pyrifera. The sequence goes on from JASSKH010000003.1 coordinate 657,454, forward strand.
AAGCGAGGACAGTGTCCCCTGCCATTGGGAATAGGGATGGAATTCCGCTTGAGGTTGTGGTGGTTCTTACTGGCTGGCCCGTTGACAGACCCAATCAGGAGTGCGTTCTTCGTTTCGATCATCATCTTCAAAACGGGAGCGGGAGGGAGGGAGGGAGGGAGGGTTGCCATGGTTGCCATGGTTGCCATGGACGAAAACGAGGAGAATGCCTACTTTTGGTGGGAACAGGGTTGGGGGGAACAGGTTATGGCTTGCTTCACCGGCCGGTTTTTGGCACAACGAGAGAGGAGTGGCTTCCCTGAATGGAGCATCGTCGCCCAGCTCGGAAGAGGGCAAAGGTGTTGGGTCGGCGGAAGGCACGTTCTTTTTTAACAGCCGCCACGAAACTCCCCACGCTGTTGCGGGGGGGGGGGGGCATAGCAATACACGGTGCCAGGTATTACTTAATATTGCATATTAATGGTAATCAGACCACACGACGGGCCGAAAAACCATGTATCCCCTTGATGTTTTTACACCCTAATTGTTTTATGATTACGATATTGTGACCACTACCCGCAATACTGTATGAAATGAGGCTACCGAGGTCTTGCCGGATCATTACTGCAGTTGACTGTCAATGCGTTCTACGAAGCTCTCGCGCGAAATATTCTGGACGATACTAGAGGTGTCTGGGTCACCAATCACGAAGCGCACAACTTTTCGCGGGACTCTTGATCTGTATCCGGCCTCTTCATATGCGCTGGGCCTCTTGACGTGTTTTCAACCTTGTTTGTTAGAAGACTGCACGTGCCGTTTTGAGTCGGCTTGCAATGCACAGACTGCTGTGGACTGTAGACCGCGATGGACCCTGTGCCCTGTGAGTGGATTGCTGCCGTTCATTGCCTGGTGACGGTCGAGTGTTTTGTAACAGGTCCACGTTTTGTGCCAGGAAAACGAAAAGCATTCCTCAGCAGTGAAACTGTGATTCGATCAGGTTGGACTTGTCGCCCTCGATCACGATACGGTTTCAGTCGATACTGAACCAAATTATGTGGCTACAGCATGAAATATTCATACTATTTTCGGCCTATCGGACCTCGGCTTCTTACATACGGATCTCGGCCCATCGTAAGGCCGAATACAGCATACAGTTTACAGCACCGACATCAGCGTCCGCATTAATTCGCACATCCACACTCTCCTCTGTCGATGGCTACGTCCTCAACAGGTACACACAATCCATCCCCCATCCCATCTCTTCCATTGTATCCCATTCCATCCCATGCCTTCTCATCCCAGCCCTTCCCGTTCGATCACATTCCATCACATCACATAAGATCCCAACCCAACCCACCCCACAGCCCCCCATCCCATTACATCTCACTTCATACCAACCCATCCCACCGAATCCGTCCCCATGCCATCATATCCGATCCCATCCCATGCCGTCCCATTCCATGCCATCCCGTCCCTTCCCTTCCCATAACGTCACATCCCGTCCCATGCCATGCCGTTCCATCCTATCCCATAACATTCCGCCCGGGCACATGACATCCCATCCCATGCTCTTCTCCCATCCGAATAACATCCTATCCTATCCAACCCCCATCACATGCCATCCCATCCCATCACACAATAAATAACATATGCGGATGCCGCGTGCTCTCCCTACTTCGTACCAGGTATACATTATACGTGTATTATGGTTAATGTTCAGCAGGTACCAGATACCAGATACCAGATACCAGACGCATTCTTTGTTGTTGTTGGGGTTATGTCTGTACTGCCTACGATGACGATTAATATTAATAGTGCAAACCAAGACGTAGTGCGGAATTTGCAAACCTCTTCAATTTATTGCAAATCTTCTTTTGTTTGGTGGCAACGTTTTTATGTACCGTCACAGGTATCGTTCTTTGGTGCGATGAACATGCTCGGCCTGGCCAAAAGGGTGAACGCGCGCATCCTCCAAGCGTCGACGAGCGAGGTGAGGAGTATGGAGGGAGCGGGAGAAGGGGGGGGGGGGGGGGGGGGGGGGGGGGTCTGTTATGGGATGTCTGTCCCGTAACGGTTGAACTCTAATGATTCGGGCTTGTCGCCGATTTTAAGAGGGTTGTGTGATTGACTCGACTCAGACCGATTGCTGCACTCGGTGAGGGCGGTGGCAATGGATCGCTGGCACCACGCGGACGATTTTTTTTTGCCGCTTGCTTCAATCCGGTCCTACTACTGCTACGAATACTATTAGTACTATTATTGTATCTGCTAGTGCTACTACTTCGTGCTTCTACTATTAATACTACTGTACTATTACGGGAGTCCATAGTTAACAGGACCTATGGTACACACAAAAACCTATATATTAACCTATTTTTACTAACAAAATTTGGTCCCATTAACTATGGACCCCCGTAATACTATTAAATCTACTATTACTGTTAATAGTGTGACAATATTTGAGTAGTACGTGTGCCGTGTGTCCCGATTTATTACAAATGGGAACATGGCTATTAATAGTTACTTGCGGCATCGAACATTACCGCGTACCCCCCCCCCTGAGTGCTCCGCCTGGAAAGGGATGCGTGCTCAATGGTCAAATAGCTGAGGCAAGCAACAAATGAGTACGCCCCCCCCCCCCCCCCCCCCCCTCAGTGCCTTAGCGTAAACTAGGTGTGTCTATATTTGGAGTAGGAACGGTGCTAGGAAAGGTGCTAGGAACGGTGCTCCTTCTCCAAAGGGATGCGTGGTCAATGCTCAAATGACTAAGGCAAGAAACAAGTGAGTACCCCCCCCCCCCACTCGACGCTCGCACACACCCTTGCTTGCTTACTTAACGTTGTCTGCTTCAAGGTGTATGGGGACGCCCAGGAGAGCCCTCAGACGGAGTCTTACTGGGGCAATGTGAACTGCCACGGTAAGACTGCTAACGTTGACATTAAGCGCTACAGTATGCTACACTTGTTTCAAGTCGTTTGTTTCAAGAACCGTGGGTGCGCTTCTGAAAACGTCAAGCTTGCCAAATTTACGCCGCTCTCCCATGGAAATAGTGTGGGACAGTATTTTCAGTATTAGATTGATCATAAATAAATGCTATATTGCTATGACGGGCGACGATAGTAATCAGGACCCATCATCTACACAAAAACCTATATGTTGCAGTATTTTCTGTCAGCATATTTGGACCCGATTACTATTTTCCAACGTAATGTTATTAGTAGTGATGATAAAAGGGTCACCCTTGCCCTTGGTCTCTGCCATACTTGCACCAAAGTGTGCACGTGCATTGTCATCTGTTACCGGTATGTGTTTTGTTTTTCGATGTACTTGTCGTGTTTCCTTCTACATTGTGGAACGTTGATTGAGTCCTCGGCTGTTAGATTTTCGGCGATGATTAATATTCACGAAAGCAGCAAAAGCGACAATAATACAAGCAGCCATAGCACTGGTCGAGCATTTGCCATTGCCAGAAAGTCCGTTAAGATTGGCGAGAGTTCACCCAACTTTTGCTCGCGCGGATCGGCGTTTGTTCGTCAAACACGTACGGTTATCCATGCCTACGTGGTACTATTAGTAAAAGCTTGCAGCAATACTTTTAGAATATCTGTAGACTACTGTAATATAACTACAGCAGTAGTACCTTGTATTGCTAATACTACGGAGGGCTTTGTGTACCGGTGTATCGTACCGAACTCACATCATTATAGTATCCTGAGCGAGGTTTGCGACTATTAACCGCAATGCATCCGGTAGCCGTCTCACTCTTTCACCAGAGTTTTTGTAGAACATTCCTTCTCAGTGCAAGATGTCCAGCCCGAGCGAGCGTTCCTGTTACTTCCTACCGGTGTTCAATATGAGAAAATGAAAATAGTAAAATTGATGTCCTTTCAATCGACCAGGGCGGTTTAGGCTGTATCAACTGCTGAGAGCGCCTCGGGAGCTCCTCGTATAGTAGTAGTAGTGTTATTGACGAGGCGAATCCTGAGAGCGCGTAGGGTGGGTAGACGCAATTCAACGCGAGTCGAAGAGGAAACAAAGGGCTGGAGTCTTCTCTGTCTTGTCTGTCGCGATAAAAAAGGGCGAGAGACGTACCGTCGTGGAGAGGGGGGGGGCGCCTGCCGTGTGACCGCGGATCTGACGTACGACTAGGGAGGGGGAGAAAGAAGGACCGATATAACCAATTAACGGAATATATATATATATGTGTCCGTGGTGTACATGTAGATCTATGCTGCAGGCGTCCTATAGTATTCAGGTAGTGACACCAAGTGCTATTCCTTGTGTCCTTCGAATTGTCCGGTTTGGTGCAACAGGGGTCCGGGCTTGCTACGACGAGGGGAAGCGGGTGGCGGAGACTCTCTGTTTGGATTTCCACCGTCAGCACAACATCGCCGTCCGCGTTGCTCGGATATTCAACACCTTCGGGCCCGGGATGCACCCATACGGTACGAGCAGAGTCTTATCAATAATCCTATCTAACGGTCAGAAAATATTTCACGCCTCGGACATATCATGTACAGATCATGTACAGATAGATCATCTAGATCATTTAATTCCTCACCTGCCGTTGTGAGATGCTGTGTAGGATATATCTATCTATCTATCTGTACAGTACAGATCCAGCCCAGGAAACACGTGCTAGATCGTGCCAGTTGTACGACCCGGCGACATGATGAGCTAGATATACAGATCGTCTGCCCTGAAAGATCTAGATCATCTGTATGCTCTATCTGTAGATGATCTGTCCAAGCTATGAGATCTTTTAGTGGTGTTCATTAGTAGTCTGGATGCAGCACGTATGATAACCCTTCTCCACAGTATTGGACCGTATTTAACATGAGCGCGCAGCAGAGCATGTCGTGTTCTGCGATACCAGGTACCAGGTATGATATTTCTGTGAGTTGATGGACGGGAGTGGGACCTCTGTTGTTGTTGCTCTCTTCTCCTCTGTGCGTTGCAGACGGTCGCGTGGTGAGCAACTTCATCATGCAGGCCTTGAGCGGAGAAGACATTACCATCTACGGGGACGGTGGCCAGACCCGCTCGTTCTGCTTTGTCGACGATCTCATCGAGGGCCTGGTCAGGCTCATGAACAACGAGACCGAGGTGAGGTCAGCGAGTTGAAAAATGGAATCTCCCAACAATGTGGGGCTATCACGGAGTATGATACAATGAACTGAACGTGCGGTAGCGCATATACGAAGTACCGCTCAGGGGGAGAATAGTCTAGGATCTATCCACTCGCACGGAAAGCATGTCTCGTCTGGGTTGGTTAGATCTTTGCCGCGTGCGCGCCTAGGTTCCCGCAGTAAACCTCACCTTCTCCGTCTCTAACACAAGCTATTCGTCAAGTTGCGGGGGCTCAGCGGCCACTCCTGTGCTTCATGCGACCAGACGATGGTGATGAGCACACCCGGAATGCGTGGTGGCCACAAGGCAAAGGCAAGCACTTTCACAGCAGGGAAGATGTGCCTGGTACGCAGGAACGATGCCGTCGTACTACTAATAGATACGGCCGCCACGACAGCAGCACGCAGCAGCACCTACGAACGAAAAGAAGAGCTCATAATTTCAGAGTCGACTTCCACACTGGACACGCGTGAACACGCGAAGCCTTTCTCATAACGCTGAATTTAGTCGAGGACGTATAGTACCCTGCTTCATGCACGAGTTTGGGTGCCTTACACATGGATCTGAGTGTCTCACAAGTGAATCTGGGGCTCTCGTCCAAAATCAGGATTTATGGGGAAGTGAGGCGTGCTGTATCCGCCAAGCAAAGCCAAGGGAGGGGCGAGAAGAACCGACCCGCGGGTCGGGTGGGTCATGACCGGTAAAGAGCACTGCTATTTTTCGTTTTTCAGCCGGAGAATGGCACGTAAGAGACACGCCCATGAGGTTTTGACCAGCGGAACGAGATGATGCCCATGTACCCAGTCGGTAATCCTCTTTCCCCACCCCCGCCGCTGCTTTAATGGCATGATGATGCTGGGTATTTCCTGTTCAGATCGGACCGATGAATATTGGGAACCCGACCGAGTTCACGATCAAGCAGCTGGCGGAGATGACGATCAGACTCACCAATTCCTCGAGCAGGATCATCTACAAGCCGCTTCCGCAGGTCCCGTATTTTTTTGTTGCTCGTGTTGTTTGATGGTTTCATGTAAACCTGGTTGGGTGTTTGTGGCGATCGGTGGGATGTCGGGATACATCTAGAAGATACTCACTGTAGATATGCACTCCGTAGCCGCTATTGTCAAATATTTCATTGACCTTTTCGCGCTATAAAAAACCATGGCGCGGAGCATGTCACAGCGGACAGAGACGGGGGGTGCAAGCTGCTTTCAGACTCCGGATCTGTTACGACGAAACAAGGGGCCAGTGTTGTAGGTATGGGCAAAACCTTGACGATAAAAAACGAAAGAAAATAGTGGCAGGCGTTCTTTTTATGCTTCACAAAAGGAAGGGGCGTCGAATCGCTTGGCGTCGTTGAAGCGAACTACTGCTGCTGCCCAGCAAGGCGACCGCTGTATCGAGTGCTGAAGCAAATATCTCTCTTCTACCTCCTGTGCTTTCCTCCCCTGCCTGCATTTGTGCCAATCAGGCGCCTACATGACCTCCCTCGCCCACACGGTCTGGACGTGTGGTTTGGTGTGCGTTCTACAGAATTTATCTTTTCTCGTGACTGCAGTATGGGTCCACGTACATGAAAGAACCAAATGATAACATCAGCCTACGTAAGGCTTTGGGAGGCGCTGAGAATTTCTGATTAAGAGGTGGTGCTCACCGGCGAGCGGTACACGGAATCCATAATAGCTTGTGCTCAAGACTGCTTAAGGATGGTGTCGCCATAAGGTTCTAGGTTCTAAGGCTTGCTGATGCTACCGTGAGTCATTCTTGGTGGTGGGCGTATATTGAAAATAAGACGTTCGCATGTGCACATTTCACGTAGTGTTCTGTGCGGCAGCTGGTTTATTTTGCTCAGGCTCCTTCTCTCTTTTTCTCCCCCTTGATGATGCTGATGATGATGTTGATCTTGGGATGACCCGGTTGTGTTTCCTCGTTTTCCCTTGACCTTGATGATTACAATGTTGACGATGATGGCGATCTCAGGACGACCCTAAGCAGCGCAGGCCCGACATTTCCTTCGCCAGGGAGGCGCTCGGTTGGCAGCCGACGGTTGAGCTGGAAGAGGGCCTCAAGAAAACCATTGACTATTTCAGGTGTGATGATGTGATGGGCACAAGCAGTTCCATTTTTTTTTTTCGGAGCATCAAAAGCGAAACCGGCCCCTAGCATGGACCTGATTCTACAATGCCAAAGTCATATTGGGATATTACAGTACAGTAGTTGCGATAATGAAAGGCTTTTCGACCGAAAGAATTGTTGGTTTTTTACCTTTTTGGAGAAAACTGCAGCCCCGTTTTGCGCACAAAGCACTCAAACTCCATGCAGTTTGTCCCCGAAACCGGACTGCAGTACCAGAAAGGTTCAAGGAAGGGCACCACCGCGGTAAACAGTTGCAAAACCTCCACCATCCACCAAAGCACACAAGTTGGCGACAGTCGAGAATGTCCTGCGCTCCTCGAAGTCCTAGCGACAGCTATTATAATACTAGTATGGTAGGGCGGGGCATACACTCTCGCCCGGAGGGAGAGGTTAGAACGGAGCAGGAGTAGGTAAGAGTGCCGCGTGTCCCGCCGGACACAGCGGGGAATGGTGCTTCCTTCCTTCCTTCCTTCCTTATTTTCTTTCTTCCGGCTAGCTTTTTGTTTTTGTGTTCGGTGACAATGTCTTGACTTCGTGCTGGCGTCCGTGTTGGTGTTGCTGTCTGTGCTCGTGCAGTAATGTCGCCTGTTGGGTCTGTTGATACGTTCAAGCCGCTCTACACACCGAACAACACCACCACACAATACGACACAACATGACACAACACGGCTTGCCGCGTGCTTGTACTCATTGATGGTCGGGCACTGATTGCGCCTCTTCTCGATGCCTTAAGCCTTCGCATCGCTCAAACTGTTGTAATACATGGGAAAATATTTATATTTGCTGGTTTTATGTATGTTTCGCCCCAAGGCGGGGGGAGTTGTTGGCACACCGTGTTTTTACGCCGCCCTGATTGATACCGAGCTCTAATCGATGTCCTTTTTTTTTTTTTTCCCTGCCCCCGCCCCGGCCAGCCAACTCGACATGAGGAACTTTAAGAAGCCCACCACGCACAACGCGCACAAGAATTCTGACAAGGACAGGGAGAGGGCCGTGTCTAGGGCTGCCGCGCTCTCCACGCCTTCCTCCTAAGCATGGGCCATTGTTATTCTTAATAGTGATGGGACTACATTAGTGATAATTAGTGGCGATCGACTATTAATAGTAGTGGCTATTGTGAGTGATCGACCTGCCGTGTGCGGATGGGATGGTTCGCGCCTCCTCTAGCCCGCTTGGCAACGTACGAGTACTGTACCGCTAGTTTCTTGAGAAAAGTCGATCCATCCATCAAGCAAGGTGGATCGATGTGCGTTGTGGGGGTTTTGACCTTTAGTAGTCGCCGTCGCTGCACGTGTTCCACCTGGTGATTAGTGATCGTAAGCACGTCTCCCTCCTAGTAAATACCCAGTATTCCTCACGAGTGATACAAACGGTCGTTCGGGGAGTGTCTTCGCCTACTCCAGCCCCGCTTGGCAACGCTCAAGGACTGCTGTAGCGTTTGCTCACTCGGAAAAGGTTTCTAGCCATCAAGGGTCGATCGATGTGCGCTGTGAGGTTTTGATTTGGTGTTGGTTCGTCGTGGCTCGTACAAGTCCGGAAGTAGTGCTCGGCGTGACAGTCAGCATTTGGCGTGCGCTCGTTCGATACGCGCAAGGACCTTGATGGTGAACTCGCGGGTGTGGCTTGCCTCTTGAATTTAACGGCAATTGGGGCCTTCAGTTTCGTCTTGAAGGTGCTGAAGCAGGATAAGGGCGCGGGTTGAAAGCCGTTGCCTCGGGCTGAACGTGAGGTGGGTGGGTTGTTGCGAGTGGGGGGGGGTGGGTGGGGGGATTGGAGAAGCAATGTGCGACTCGCAAGTAGGGACTGAGTCTTGCGCTTGCCCGTCTCGTCTCTTCTTGCGATGGGTTCCTGGCGTTGAGAAGGGTATTTCCTGTTGGTCAATGGTTTTGAGAGGAAGCTTCTGACCGGCAGGAAACACCTCATGCTGTACAGGCCGTTTTCGGGACAGCAGATGCAGTCACTTAGTTGCAGGGAAGCTTTTTGGCCACGTGTTTTGTTGTCATATACGTATTCTTCTGTATTATCGTTTTGATCGGTGGTGGTAGGAGGATGGTTTTCGTTCTATTTCGCTTTTTTGTGTTTTTCGTGTTTTGTTTCGTCCAGTCGCGTTTGACGTCTGCCCTCTGTACTGCATTTTACACATCACTACGTAGTGACTACGTCACAAGCCTGTCCATTCACGTATATATCCTACAGTAGTAACTATAGTAGTAGCACATCGCTTGGATCGACGCACATACAGTATCGTATAGAGGTAGCAAGTCGTCTGGCTTGAAGCGTTTATCTCTACTACGACAGTGCTGTTTTCGAACGTCTGTCGGTCTGCCCTCTGCTGTATTTTTCGCGCCTTTTCTGTTTGCCCAAAGCCAATGGTTTGCTGTGACGTAAGTTCACCCTCTATTATAGTACTACTACTCTAGTAGGATAATGTTGTCTGGCTTGAGGGATTTCCTGTGCGAGTGTCTGTCACGCGTGCTCTTGTTTTTGGTGTTTGCGACGGGATGCTTTTTCGCTCTTGAGAAGAAACGACTGCCCTTGGGAGCCCCTGCTTCGGCAAAAAAAGGTGCATGTCCAATTTTGGAGTCATTCTATCACAACAGGCAGTAGTATTATCGTAGGGTGCGAGTTGATTTTTCCCCGCTCCCTTGTTGTACGCATCAATCGCGTTCAGGCCGTTACATCAAACCGGCAAATACCGAGGGAGGAAAACCTGCATTTGTCTTGTTCTTGTGTGCATTGGATACGGATAGTAGGGTTGAACGACAACGACGGTGAGGTCTGTACCTTTTGATTGACTTGAGACAGAGTCGCCGCTTGCTGACAAGTCTTGTTGTTTCAACAGTACGAAGTCTATTCATAATAATATTACACTGTAAGTGTACTGCTACTGCGGCGCGTGGAGGGCGGCCTTCTGCGTCAGATCACAAGTTGCCTTCACAGTACCACTATATAGGGGTAATCAAAGGCACCGTCATCGTATCATGATAAAACCACCGACCTGGGAAGGTCAATCGTTCACATGATCATCCGGGCTAGAAAGGACTCCTCGAATCGTGCCCGCATCTTTTAATAGATCAGTAGTAATGATCAGGTTGTCAGCTGCATCTATCTCCCTAAATAATCTTCCAGAGACGTTACGTCGGACCAATCGCATGCATACTCGTAGCTTTCACGTTCCACAAAGGAGAAAGTCTAGGCGTGGAGGGTGGGGGCGCTGAACGGTGCAAACGCTTGTCCCGTCGAGCGTGTTCGAGGCCTTGCCGCCACAAATAGGAGTCCTCATTTTGCATGTGCTTCTCCCAGCTTTTAGGTCTTTGTCATGTACGTACTATTATACTACCGTATAGTGCAGTGCCATTGAATGGCATTGCCATTGCCGTCCCCCAGGTGTTGCTTAACAGCAGTATCATTGCTTGTTCAAACGATACAAACGATACTCGCCGCAGCATGCCCCATTAGTTTAATAGCCTAATAGCCTATTGTAAGAGCAAGCCAAGTCCTGTCTTGCTCTTGGCGATACGCATTGTTCAACATCGCAGCGCAATAAAAAAGTCTGACAAGGCAATTCCGTAGCTCTGCTCCCACTCGGCAAATAACTAGATCGCTCAATGTCATAATGGACGAAAAATAGAAATTGACGTCGAGCACCACCGCAAAAAAAAAAAAAAAGCTTTCTCATCATCAAACACACCCAGAAAGTGTCGAGCATCAGGTACGTTAGCACATGCATGGGGACACATGGCTAGCACCAAAGAGGAAACTCCGGCGAACAGAAATGAGGCATCACCTTGTCATATCATAAGCAATAAAGTAGCAATCCGTGCGTTCCACGTACAGTCACAAAATCAATATCCCCATCCTTTTAGCATCCCCACGAGAAGGAGAAGCGTCACCTTTGACCCTCTCCCGCTCTCCACCGACTACACATACATGTCGTTCGATCCCCCTTAACTGCATCGGCCTCTCCACAAGCCCGATGCGCCGTAGCAACCACCCCGACGCAACCCAATCATACTGTTTTCGCCTGAACCTTGGCATATACAGCAGTAGTACACGTCGTAGCAATCACCCCGAGACCAGCCAATCATACTGTTACAACCCTGGGCAATCAGTAGAAGCCGCAGCAAACCACCCCAACGCACGCCAAGCCAATCGTACTGTAACTGCCTGGAGCTTGGCCTATCTATCAGTAGTAGATAGTCGTGGCAATCACCCCGAGGCGAGCCAATCATGCCGCAAGTGCCTGAACCTTGGCCTATCAGAAGCAGCCGTAGCAGCTACCCCGACGCAAAACATAATATTGCCTTACTCCTGACTTATCAGTAGAAGCCGTAGCAAACCACTCTTACGCAAGCCAATTGTACTTGCCACTGCCTGAACCCTGGCCAATATATCAGTATAGTAGAAGTCGTAGCAATCATCTCCAGGCGAGCTAATCAATCATCTCCAGGCGAGCTAATCATACAGCAACTGCCTCAACCTTGGTCTATCAGTAGAAGTCGAAGCAATCACCGGCAGGCGAGCCAATCATACTGCAACTATCTGAAGCTTGTCTCGTATATCAGTAGAAGTCGTCGCAAGCACCTCCATGCAAGCCAAAAAAATCTTGACTGCCTGAGCGTTGGTTGGCCTATGAGTAGAACCCGTAGCAAACGCCCCGACGCAGGCCAATCATGCTACTGCCTGAACCCTGACTGATCAGTAGAACTCGTACCGATCACCCCGACGCAGGCCAATCAGCCAGTCAGACTGCTTCCTTCAGAACCTTGAACAAACAGTAGTGGCCCCAACCACTCCCACGCAAACCGATCATGATGATCCTGCCTGCACCCGTCTTTCAGCAGAAATTGCAAACAACCACTCTAACGCAAGGCAATCAAAATATTCCTGTCTGCATCTTGGCGTATGATACAATTATACGGTTCCTGTCTGCCCCCTGGCCTATCCGTAGGAGCCGTACTGTAGCAGCCACCCCGACGCAAGCCAATCAAAATGATCCTGTGTGCAACCTGGCCAATCAGTAGAAGCCGAAGAACCCCATGACCTTGCCACACACGCCTCTATCCCCTCGCGGTCTCTGAGGAGGGGCGTCAAGAAGGTCCGCGTCATCCACCTGCGGCGGTCCGCTGCTTATCGAGCGCACGACAAAAAAGGGCGCCAGATATAAGTTAAGGGGTGAGCAAAAAAAACATGAGGATAAGAGACAAACCAAAGGGCCTATTTTATTTATATTTACTCTCCAACTTTCTGGACGAGCCGTGGTCACGGGTGTCTGCCCTCCTCCCCCCCGGTCCAGTAATGCCTTCATTTTCTTCAAAAAACCCTTTGGGAATGCAGAGGGGAAAAATGACGACTACAGCGGCGGCCACCGTGTGATTGGGGGGTGATGCAATGGTTGGTGTCCTATTACGGGGGTACATAGTTAATAGGACCTATGGTATACATAAAAACCTATATATTTACCTATTTTTACTAACAAAACTTGGTCCCGTTAACTATGGACCCCCGTAATAGTGACAATGGTTGAAAGGAGTCGTACGGCACGGGCGCAAAACATGATACTGTCATACTCCTATTGCTGAGCGCTCGCTCACGCTCCCCGAGGACGTTTGACAGCACCAAAATTACCAAGCAATGTTTGGTCGCTATCTTGGGGTTGACGCCAAAGGGGGTTAATATCGGGCATAGACGAGGCGCATTCAGCATTACCGGTGCTAGTCGATTATCATCGAATTTTCGTGACTCACGCTCTCGATCGCGCTTTCCGTGACTAGAAAAAGGCACATAATAGTTTTTTTTTTTTTTGGCAATTTGTTCAAAATAGTGGGCGGTACCATGGTAACAGGTATTATGGTGAATTGGCGAGAAAGCAGCTGCAGATAAGGTTAAGGGGCGAACAAAACGGTCTGCAGAGAATAAGAGGCGAATACAACGGTCTCAGCCTGAAGAGGGGAACAAAATAGGTCTACGATAACATCTGCGACAAGAGCGAAAAAAAAGGGTATTAACCCTTCTAGTACTGCAGTCCTGTTTTGGGGACAAAGCACTTGGAATCCGAGTGGTTTGCCCCAAAATCGGGACTGCAGTACCAAAGGGCTTAAGGTCAAAAGAGCGAACGAAAACGCCTTCTACGGTAAAAGGGGGAAACCATGTCACGAGGCACCAGTTTGAGGCGTCGCCAGTCACACCTTAGGACCACATTCCCACACTAAACTTACATCAACAGACCGAGTCTAACTGCCGTCCGTCACAGGCCTAAACTGCTGCCAGGTAATAATTTAGTAACTCTTTTAACACTGCAGTGTACATGAACCTACTGTGCTAAATCTGACTCTAATTCCAGGTGTTTTGTCCGCCTCAACGGTGGTGCAGTCCTCAAGGCCTAAACGGGTTGGTTGAGCCTTACAGTAGTTTTACTATTAATAATCCGTAGAAGGATTGAAAGAAAAGAAAAGAAAAGCCGTCTGCTGACATCTATATTCTGTTCTGTCGAAAAAAAAAGGTATGACTATGGTAAGAAAAAGGATGCGGATCGAACAGAAGGTGTGACTGGCAAGAAAAAGGGTGGGGATCGAACACAACGTATCACCATGTTAAGATGGCGGGGGGGCAAGCGCTTCGGCGGCGGGTGGCGGCAGAGAGGCGGCCAGCTCTTCGAAACGGCACCATTCCGTTGACCGTTAACGGTTAAAGAGAAGGGGCACCGACACTGCAACAAAAATACTGCCGGCCGAGCATGCCAACTGAGCGTGACCTTTCCGAGTACATACTTCCAAGTACATATATGGTACACCTGGTATTATCAATAACAGCACACAGGCTTCAACAGAAAAGTGCCTGGCCATGGGCAAGCCACGTGGCATCGTCGTACTCGGTGACGGCGGCAACATCTACTGTAGCAACAACTACCAACCAACGAACAGATTTCCGCGAAAAGTACAGTTTTCGGTCGAAAGGCTCGGTTTGTAGTCAGCGCATAACAGTACGAATATGCGTGTGGTATGTGGCGCTTTTCAGCTCGACTTTCCAGCACGGATGTTCAGTCTAAGATTGTATACCATACCAGGTATGCATGTACCAATTATAGGTAACAAAAGACCTGGTACCTGGTAAACATGCCAGCCAACGGAATACTATTAGGGGGATTTTTACCAACTATTGATAATTCATTTCGCCAAAGAGGGACGCTATGCTCTAATAATAGCTTGTTGTGCTTCGGATTGTCCCTTTTTCTCCTTTCGTTCTTTGTCCTATTCTGTTGTTTACATGTTGTGGTAATGTTTATTGTGCTTGTTATGTATTGTCTGCCACGTCTCCTTCGGGGGGGCACGACATTTTTTTTTTTTTTCGATATTGGTTTTCTATGTTTCTTCCGATTTTTATCTCTTTCAATGCATGCTAGAATGTGTATGCGGCTCCTGTCGTATTCAGTACGATGACATGGCATTGCATTATTGCGTTGTCTACTCTGCTTACTGCATAACAATGTACTCTAGTATCTCTGTGTCGTAGTTTTGTGACCACAGCAGTGCTTTTACCTATCTCTCTATTAATAGGATGAAGAATCGGCAGGTGCTGGATGTCGACAGGTAGAAAGGACGGTTTCATGTGAAGAACACACACCAGCAGTAGCAGCTGAAGCAGAGTCACAAAAATGCTGTGTGCTGACAAAAGAACACGCGCAGTAGTGCAATCCAATGAATTGTGAATATTTACGCTGGACAAAAACGATCGCACCGCACACAGAAGCTCACCTATATACGTATATTATATGCGTATGACACCAGGTATGCATGTCCCAAGTGCTACCTGGTACCGGTACCAATTACAACTATTTAATACAGAAAACGTCAAATATTTGCAATGCAGAGCAGCGTATATAGCTCCTCCTTTAAGGACCTTAAGGACCTCGCGTGCTCGGTCCGTGACAAGTGTTTGGGCGCTAAAGTGCAACCCCTAATTGCAACCCATACCGTAGTACACTATCAATGAGCCAATACGCAGTTCGACCCCTAACTGCAACCCTTAAGTGCACTCCCTGATCGCAATCCATACCGTAGTACGCTATCAATGAGCCAATAAGCCACTCGACCCCTAATTTCAACCCTCAAGTGCACTCCAAATTGCAGTCCTCACCCTAAGCCGTCCGACGTTGGGCGTACTCTCTAGACTCACCCGCTAGAGCGTGGGGCGTTGGAACTTCGACCTCTTCCCGCAGCTCCCCTAACCGCTTCTCTCCCAAGCACGGGCTGCCCGGCAGCAAGCGGCGGGATGCGGCCTTCTCTCAAAGCTTGCCAGACCTGTGCCAGCGAGTACCCATCATTTCGCGGGAGCATTTATGTATCGGTTGATGACATCCGGCCAAGCACAGGAAAACCAAGCACAAAACTCGCCCCCGTGGCGCAGACAACGATCAGGGTAATCTATGTATCAACTTAGCTTTGGGGGGTTCTTCCTGAACCTTTCGACCACCGAGCGCCACACGCAACTATTCATAGGAGTATCATACCTTGGGACCATGCTTTTGCGGATCTCCTGTTTTTTTCGTTTTTTCTTCAGACAGCAGACGTCGCAGTATGTCTGTCAAGCTCCGACTTAGGAGCCACACGGGCTTCGCACACCATGTATACTCCATCACGGTGAACCACAGTAATCAGGACCCAGGATGGGCCCAAAAATAATATATATTCCCTGTGTTAACACACGATATTTTGGTTCTGCTTACTACATAAGCCCACCCGTAAGAGGAGCAGAGACCTCAACACTTCTACTGCTGCAAGAAGTATCCCACACGGAATTCAAGCATTTTGTACCCCAAAACGAGTTGGCACCTATTGGCGCCCATCAATGGGCTAAGCCTTGACCAGGCACAAGTACGTACGTATCAGTACTCAACCTGCCTGTGCTCGATCGAGTATTGCAAGGGGTCCATTGACCTAAGAACTCTCAACAGACCTGCGCGCAGTACCGAACGTTTCAATCACCAACGCAAGACGGATCAATGTTTCTGGTACCATAGTGTATATATACCAGAACAGTAGTGCATTCAGTAGTTATAGAGCAGTACTAATAGTACATACTGTAGTGAATACTATAGTACATGCCAGTACTGCTGTACGACCTACTCAAGTAGAATAATGTACCTCGTCTTCGTTGACCCTCTGTACGCCGAGCATGACCGTCTCCGTTAAGCGCGAGCCGTGTCCAGCAGCGAGCGCCTTCTCTGCCTGCAGTCTTGTCGCGTACCTTACCGCAAGTATAATCAAACCAACCATTCGAGCCAAGCGCACCAGGGGAAGGAAAGGGGGCTGGGGGTTTACATCATGGATACTGAAGCCAGCGGCAGTACTTGCACCACCCAGGAGCCCGCCAGAGTATCATATCATGCACATGATAAGGTATGATGGATCACTGCGTCAGGCGACAGATGAGTTCAGGCTGTATATAAAGGCAGTCATCGACTACCGAAACACCGCAACCGAATTGCGTTGAGATGATATCATGACATGATGACATGATGATTATTCGAATGATGTTATGATGCTTCGTATGGTGCCGCGCTATCATGTTTTGATACGCCAGCGGAGAATCCAGACGACGCAAGAGAGCGCACCCTGTCCCGTGTGCGCAACGTGACCGAAGCCGTATGAGACCAAACACTACTGTAGACTGTAGGGCAAAGAAAGGAAAACGACTGGTAAAGCAAGGAAAGAGACTGGTGGAGCCAAACCCCCGAGAATAAAAACATATACAAGGCGCTTCGCTCCGCGGGCGGCCTACGCCGCCCGCTACGCTCGCTCAGGAAGGAAAAATACATCAAGTTACGCGAAGCGGACAGAGGTCCATGATTGAATATAGTTTTTCATGATTGTAGTTGCAAACTGGTGACTTGATAATACCAAGAGTTCCGCCGCCATGCTTCATTGATTGAGGAGAAAACAGCTCGGACGCCACATACGCTTCGCGTCGCGGGCGGTATGGTACGTATGTAAATACCCCAGGTAGGGTAGTCTTTTTCTTCTTTTGATGTGCTTGCTGTACGTACGAAAGAGAAAGCACAGCACGGCACAGCAGCACCGCAAAAACAATGAAACTGAAACCGAAAACATTCCTCACTCTCTGCCACAGTGACCCCCGTCGCCCGCGTCGCGTGAAGCCCGGTGCTCACCGTGGCCGTCGTACGCCAACTCGACAATGTTGGTGCTCAGACTACGTAGCTCTCTTTTTGAGCTTCAGCCCGGTCGCAAAAACAATTACCGCTTGAATGTTATCTTGCAATCCCGAATGACCCTTATAAACTCGTACATACTCTATCCAAATTCACATATGGAGGCCAGACAGAGCCCATTCATGCTTCCCTCGTGTCTCGAGGCACACACGACGCCTAGCCACGAAAACATCGACCGCGCTCCCTGCAACCCCCCCTCTACCCGCCAGCACCCACTGACACCCGCGACGGCGCCGGGCCTGCCCGTGGTGCCGTGCTCCGGGTACACGCACCCACACGAAACGAAAGAAGAAGAAAGGAAAAAAGGACTGAAAGTGCCAAGAGAAATGGAGAAAACAAAGACCCACTGGAAAGGTCCGGCAAGTAATAAAAAGAGACGATTCCCAAATGGGAGCCCCGAGAGGCAAGGGATGTACCAACCGAGCACGGTCAGAGAGTGAGATATCTGTATGTAGTTCTATATATGTGCGCGCACGTTTTGACGTGGTTGCTATCGACGTCTCGTTGAGGTGCTGTCAAGGCATCATACTCGCTGCTGCCAGCCGTTCCAAGGCTGGCAAAAACCTGATACACAACTAATACTAAAATTATGGAACATAAAGCTCTTGGTGAACAGCGGGAGCACGCCAAGCTATTCATATTGTATTCACGCCCACCCTGACCCCTTCCCTGCATAGGACGAAAGGACGGACTCCAAACCACACAGTGTATCCGATCAGGTGTATACTTACTTTCGTGCATGGCGCGCCAGAGCAAACAGCAGCCAATGCAACTATAAAAAACTGACTCGCGCGATCTCATCTACTCATCACTCTGGGCGTAAATACAAGGACGGCTTGGTCTTCATATTAATGTCTGTCCGGTCCTTCTATTTCCGTCCATGGTGGTTCATCGTACAGTACTGCTGTCCTTCACTCACTTTAAGTATAGCCAGTTGCTGTCGGGCGCCCCTCTCTGCTCCTCGATGTGTCCAAACTGCAAGAAGGAGGTCAAAACGTCGTTCGACTTTCCGGCCGGCACGCCCCACACCACAACCCAGGTCGCCCTCTGCTCGTCAGGCAAAGCGTTCACGGCGCCCGCAACAATCCCATGTCCCCCACCACGCCTCTGCCTCAACCCACCCGGAGCCAACACATCATCGCGCACGTCATGGCTGTCCGCCAAAGACCGAGTCGGCATGTCATCGTCATCGTCGTCTCCCATCAGACGGCTAGATCCGTTGGAATCAACGGGCACAAGGGCCACCTCGCCGCCATAGCCCCCCGTGTCACCGCCTTCCAAGCCACCACCCCTAACACCCCCGACACGGACAGTGCTCGCTTGCCCGTAACCCCTCCCGAGACCGGCGCCCGCCCCCCCGCCCATCGCGCCCCATGTCGCCGGCGGCATCATGAAACCGTTCGGATGTGTCGGTCCGCGCGCAAAGGGCGACGCTTGCGCCGCGGGAGCCTGGGGGGTTGCCCCCCCCCGGCGCCCCCGTTGCGGAACGCGTTGAAGCCGGAGCCTTCGTAGTAGGCAGGGCGGGAAGGCTGTCCGGGAGGAGGGTCCGACGAACGGAAGCTGGCGCGCTGTTATCAAAATCGAAGAAAGCGGCCCCCGAGTGAGGGGAGGTGGAAGAGAGTGAAGACAGAGCCGCATCTTGTCATGTTTGTGAATCGTGTCAGCGCTATGAGTGCTAAGGGCGGGGTTGAGCACGGCGCATGTGGAAATAAAATATTGCACACCTCGAACAGATGATATATCTATCTACTGCAGATCAGCTAGATCCTGAACTGCAGATAGAGTACGCTGTGAAGGATCTGATAGTACAGATCCTACCCAGGAGATGTGTGCCACATCATGCAGATTACGTGGCTTCCATTCCGGCAATCTGAGCTAAATCATACCGGTCAGGAACCCATCTGCCCTGAAAGATCTAGATCATGATCTGTATGACCTATCTGTAGATGATCTGTCCCAGGTGTGAATAACTTGAAGGGTGGATGGAAGCTTGCAAGGGTGTGTTTCGTACGGTACACCATTCTTGGCCGTGATTATAATACCTGCTTGGAACATGATGCGATTATAAAGCGTAGATTATATTGTCGGCCAGATTGGTATGCTCTGAGATACATGTGTACTAAAACTGGTTATGCTGGTCATACCTGGGTAGATACCCGGGTACACCCAGAGTAGATACCCTACTAAACAGATACTCTGGGAAATCCTGGTACCAAACCTGGTTATGTTGGTCACACCCAAAATAGATCCCGGATATATTGGCTCATATCCGGGTGTACACACTGTACGGTATATACTCTGGAGTACCCGGGTACCAAACCTGGCTACATTGGTCGAAAACCGGGTAGAAACCCGGGTACCCGGGCACATCCAGAGTATACAGTACCTCGCTAAACACTCCACACGTCGGACAGATCAGATAGATCATCTAGATCATCTACAGATAGATCCTAACCTGCCCTTATGAGATGTTGCGCAGCATCTGTCTAGTACAGATCCAACCCGGGAAACATATGCTACTACAGATCATGCAGCTTATGATGCGGCTCCGACCCGGCAACACGAGCTAGGTCATACAGATCAGGAATACAAGGCGCTTCGCTCCGCGGGCGGCCTACGCCGCCCGCTACGCTACTCAGGAAGGAAAACTACATCAAATTATGCGACGCGGACAGAGGTCCATGCTTGAATATAGTTTTTTATCATCGTAGTTGCAAATTGGCGACTTGATAATGCCAAGAGTCCCGCCGCCATGCTTCAGGAGAAAACAGCTCGGACGCCACATATGCTTCGCGTCGCAGGCGGGTCGCTCACATGCCGTACGTACGTACATACCCCAGGTAGGTGCGTAGGGTACTTATTTTCTTATTTTGAGTAACAGTTAACTGCTGTATGTACAAAAGAGAAAACACAGCACGGCACAGCAGCAGCACCGCAAAAACCATGACAATGAAACTGAAATTTCGGAAAGAAAAAAAATCCCTGTCCCCTCTCGTGTAATAATTTCCTGCCTGATTGGAACACCTTGCACGGGTCAAAAAGAAAAATGAAAAAATCAAACAGCAGAGCTTCTCTCTCAGCCTCGTACGCCGCCCGCCCCTCTCGCGACCACCTCGCAACCGATTCGGTCCGGGTATGCTTTCCTCCCCCTCTGCCACAGTGAGTCCCATCGCCCGCCTCGCATGAAGAGCGGTGCTCACCGTGGCCCTCGTTCGCCAGCTCGACAACGTTGGTGCTCACGCTGAGTCGCTCTCTGTCTGATTTTTGGTTTCGTCGCAAAAATAAACACCGCTTTAACTTTATTTTGCATATCAAAATGATCCTAATATACTCGTACATAGTATAACCGGAAGAGGCCAGACAGAGCCCATTCATGATTTCCTAGTGCCTCGAGGCACACGCGACGCCTAGGCACGAAAGCAGCGACACCGCTCCTTGCACCCCCCCCATTATCCGCCAGAACCCGCTGACATCCGCGACGGCGCCGGACTCGCCCGCGGTGCAGTGCTCCGAGTACACGCACGCACAAGAAGCGAAAGAAGAAAAAAGTTGAAAAAAAAAAAAGAAAGTGCCAAGAGAAATGGAGAAAACAAAACCCAGCTGGAAAGGTCCGGCAAGTAATAAAAGGAGGCGATTCCCAAGTGAGAGCTCTGAGAGGCCAGGGATGTACCAACCGAGCACGCTCAGAGAGTGAGATATCTATAAGTAGTTCTATACAGCCGCATCTGCCCTGAAAAATCTAGACCATCACGTAGGTACGATCTGTAGATGATTTGTAGATGATCTGTCGGAGGTGTGAAACACTCGCTCTGGGAGCCTGGTGAATGCGTTTTGGCCATTCTGTGCGTTGCGTTTGGACGAAGTGCTTCGAATAGATGGTGAACGCCACTTCATCATAGGAAACCTTTCGTCCAGCATGCCGCAGCCGCGGAAGAGACCGTCCAAGGCTAAGTAAGGCTGATGCAGCGGCAAAGGCGTAAAGTATCATACCACCACGCTTAGCTACGTACACATTGGACGCCCTGGTTCGAATGACATGCCCTGCTACAAGTAAGGATGAGTGGTTGTGTGATGTGTCACGCGGTACACAGAAACACGCACGCATGCGATCGATGGTGCTTTTACCTTGGAGCTTCCGAATAAGTCGCCCTCCACGTATCGTTCCTCTTGGGCTTCGTGCCGAGCTGATATTTGCGAGGGGAGGGGGGGGTTGAGGCGTCAATGACGGCTTGCTTTAACGGCAGCATCTAAGCCAAGTTATAGCAGTAGTTGTAGCTAGCGGGTCGTCCCCTTGGTCTAGTAATAGTAACAGAGGTATATAGCCAGGTAATGCCTTAACTTGTTTGGTTATCGGGCTGATTCTCACTATAATCAAGTCTGACTACACTGCTGGTGTGAGCCGGCTATGCATGGCACGTAAAGAAATATTTATGAAAAGAACGAAAAAAAAACGAAAAAATGTGTGTACGGCGTATGGTTCCAGTATTATGAGGAGGCATTTTGGATAGAACGCCATCAAACTCAACGCTTACCCTAAACCTAACCCTAACCCTAACCCTTGGCCGACCTGTACGGAAGTTGCGCGGAAAAAATGCGGCAAAAAAAAAAAAAAAAAAAAAAAAAATGTCCACCAAATTAGAGATCATACGTCAATCCATACTAAACACCATACACTTATTTGCGGGCCTCGTATGTACCATTGGCTGTTGTGAATATGTACACGTCGCGCACCATCGGCAGTGAAGTCGGAACGCTGCGGCCGATGAAGACGTAAAAAGCGAGTGCGAGTATGTATGTAGCGGGAGTAAGCAGGATGGATCCGATGAGCCTTGGGAGTTCGAGACAAGAGGTTACCGCATTTGCCCACGGGGTAGGCCGAGGGAGAGAGGGGGCCTGGGACCTGTTCGCCTATTTTGTTGTACTTTGAGACCGTGGGTCACACCGAAGTGAGGTGGGTCAATCACTGTTTCGTAAACACCGTACCGGTATGTAGGTATCACACGGGCCATAAGACTACACACCTCCTGAGCTGATTTTTTCAGCCGATTTTGTCTACATACCAAGGGTGACTCTGGAAAGGTCTCGTCGAAATCTTCCCATAGACGCAAATCTCGACGTTTTTTTCACTCTCCCCATTGCTGACAATCTCGGAAAATTGTGCGAGGGTTGTGTTATCTAGCGTGTTATACGGCTCCGGGTATGTGTTTGCTCTGAGACAGGTCATGACAAAAACAGCACTGCCGTACGAGTTCGAGAACCAGTAAGTACTGTACAGCACTGCTGTGTTGTGCGGGCACTACCCAAGCACTGTCTCACGTCTGTCCGGTGCAAATGCGTTACCGTACCCTAAACCTCGTACAGTAGTATTAATAGGTGTTTCTACACACATATTCGTAGCGGCGTGCCGCATACCGGTAGAAACGATCGATACTACGCGCGCAATCAAAGACTGCTGTGATTCTTTTCACGAGTTCAAGCCTTTACGGATGCACCACGAAAGCTGTGAAGCACTTACCTCTACCTCGGTTGCGTGATTGGTACCCCTGGTACCCATCTTGGGAACCGTACACCGCATCTCCGCCCCTGCGCACGCACGGCCAAACGCCAACACAACACAAAAGTTTGGGCATGTTTGATGTCTGCGCTATATTTTGTCAAACGTGGTGCGTCTCATGAGTACTCAGTCTTATCACAGCAGTATGTCTCGTGGCTCATGTCGTTCGATCAAATACGAGCATGACACCACATGAACCGGCCGCGGCAGGTCTGCCCGCGGAGGCGAAGTTCCTGACAAGTGTCCCGATGATGCTTCAATGAGGCAGGGTTTTGTCACGAGACCGCTGTATATAGGGGACTTATTTCCCGACGGTGATAATCGTTTCGGCCTCGGCCAATGATGGTCACCACCCAGACCCGGAACTCTACCCTAATCCTAACCAGAGGCGTGCCGTGAGGTCGTTGTGCTAGGCTCTACAGCAGTAGTTTCTGTGCGGGCAAACGTACAAGGACTTCGCCTGCGCGGGCAGATCTACGCGAGCTCCATACGAACTCTTGTCAGTACGTAATCGGACTCGGACTATTAATGTTAATAGTAGAACGAATTCGATACTCGTACGGCACATGTACACCGAGCGAGTCGTTTGGTACTACGAGTACACGAGTTCCTTGTGACCCTTCGCGGCTATCAAGTAGTGCACCGCTGTCAGTTGGAAACAGACTCGGGGAAGTCTGGTACGAAGACTACAGCAGTAGTACCTACGACGACAAACACGTACGACGTATGAACTGCTACGAGTATCTGGGAAGCTGTGTCTACATCAGCAGTACACAAGTACAAAAAAGTCAACAGCCAAACGGGAAGTACTGCTTCTGCTGCTGCGTACGAGTAGTGTTGGGAGTAGGTAGTCGGAAGGTCAAATAATGGCCTACAAACGATACACGAACAGCTGCCCACGCCGGGATGCACGGGGTAACCGTGCGAGTAGATAGCTTAGCTTTGGCAGCGGCCACTTTGACAGCTCAACGCTGCTGTACGGCAGCATCGCAGTTGCCGCGGACAGACAGGCGTAACAATCGCAGCGAAGACCTCATCAACCAGCAACGGGATACGCATCAACACCCTGCAAAAACCACACCCAAATAGCTTACCCAGATAAACCGCTGGAGTTTTCAAACATGCTTGATACGTGAGTGCCACCGATCCACCGCTGGTGTGCCGGTCCCAACCTGGAGGGGTATATATATATATATACGGCCAGTGGGGTGCTGGTGTGGTTCGTGGTTCGCACAACGTCGAGGGTTTCAAGATCCTGGGAAGCGTCCTATTCAGCAATTGATACTAAATTTTGAATTTTGTACACACTTTTTCGCTCCGCGGTCCTGTTGAGAGGTCTCTCATCATCAACCAAGCACGGCAGACCAAAGCAGGCACGAACCAGCGTAATCCTACTGCCAGAGAAGCGAACTGGAAGTCGCGACGTTGCGATGTCAGAATCGGAGGGTGAGCGTCGGCCTCGACCTATCGGTGCGGCAGACGAAAACGATGAGGATAGCGACGATGACCGCAATGATCCCAAGCCTGCCGGCAACGAAGCAGCGGACACGGCAGCGCAACAGGTCGCGCCAGAGGAGACGACCAAGAAGGCCACGTCTACGAGGAGGCCCGCTTTCTCGGAGAACGATTTGGTCAAAGAGAAGGGCTTGCTCCAAATCTACGAACGATTCCCCGAAAAGTGCAAGTACAAGGGGAAGGGTCGAGAGGTGAGCAAATTCAAATTTCCCGACCAAACGCGTTGGTCAAGCCAAACATGCTTAGCCGGCGCAGAAAGAAAGAAGGCCAGGAACCAGGAGACGGCAGAGACGCCCCCTTCCATCGCTTGGGGGCTTACTGGCTGCTGTAGTTCGCAACACGTTTATCGTTGGCACACCATATGTACCACACGAATATCTCAACCTCAACCTCTGCTTGTCTCGCGTTTTTACAACACACAAGAGGTGCCTTGGTGCTATTGCTATTCCTACTGGTAGCTCCAGTATCCTATCCGCCCGCATATGATTTCTATCCATTCACCGTGAACTTGGTGAACATGGTGTATTGCTGACTGTACCAGGTACCTAGTGCCTGGTATCTGGTACGAGTATAATATGATATCGCATACCCTGGGGCACCTGGTTACAGGTGTACTCCTAGATATGAAGGTATCAAGATGATCGTGTTGATTTGTGATAAGCTCCGTGGCTGTTGTGTGTCCGAGCTACTCGTATAGTTTGTTTGTACGTATGTACAACATCAGTAGACGACGAAAAACAAGAGGAGAGTGGTCTTATCATCAGTCTGTTTACTGCTTGAAGTACCGGGTACAGTGGTATGGTGTGAGCGAGCACCAGTACTCCAGCATCACAGCTCCTTGCAGTGCAGTTCGAAAACTCGATGTACCCCCCCTTATCCCTTAGACGCAGCCCAGCAGCGGCGGGTTGCTATTAGGAGTGTCACAGGTGTGTGGCCGATGCTTGTAGTCGGTATTCGTGACGTAAATAGGCTGTTTCCTATGCGGTTCGATTTTTGAGCTTCAGATTTTGACCCGATCGCATTTTCAGATGTGAACTACGAGTACTGTAGGCAAATCGAAACAGTCTTCCTACGAGTATGCGGAAAATTCGGATTTATTGTGCGTGCATAGATTCGAGCAACGCCGAGACCAACTGCTGTTGTTGTGGTCTGACGCCGTGAAGAGACACGCAGGGTGCGCCGCACTGCGCTGAGGACCCAAGCGTCCGAGCCAACGCTGACTGCCTTTGGTCCGGCGGCGAAGAGACGTGCCGAGTGCGCTAGAATCAACTTGTCTTGGTATTTTTGTATTTCACAATGTGACTGACTGCTGCTGCTCTACCGTACGAGTCAACGAGTACGTATCCACGGAGAGGTGCGCGCCGAGTGCGCTTCTCTTGGTCTCTAGGCCCGAGCCCGCGCCAGCCGACTGTATGTAGTCTGGCCACGGAGAGACGTGCCACCCGCCGACCGCCGCCGACCGCGCGTCGGGCACGAAGCAACGTCGCTATACTGCTGTGTCACCATCCAACTGATCGATGATTCTGCTGCTGCTGCTTGCTGTCGTGGATAACATCTTTAATTAGAGACCATGCCTTTTTTCGATTTGAAAATCTGATGACCCAAGTCGTCGGAATTTGGGCCAAAATCGGACGACTTGGGTCATCGAATTCTAAAATGGAAAAAAAATCCGGTCGGATTTTGCATACAGGTATTCGGACTGCATAAGCAGCATAAGCAGGGGCTTTCAATTTTGAGATCGAAAAATACAAATCTGAAGATCGCAATCGAACCGCATAGGAAACAGCCTTATGTTCTGCTTGCTTGCCCTCTCAATTCTCGAAACGCGTCATCAATAGCAACACGGGATGGGGCGTTCACCCACTCATTGCTCACGGCACGGCACTTGAACCAAACCTCCAACAGGCGGAGTTCCTGCGAGGCCTGATGGTGGCCTACAAGGAGTGGGGCTACCAGCTTTACCCCGGCGTCGCTTTCGAGGACCTCGCCAGCCGTACGGAAAAGCTTGGCGGCAGAGAACGCACTCGCGACCTCATGCTCGACCTCCGCAACACCGAGAGGGACCGCGTGATCGAGGCGAAGTACGGCTCCTCTGCCGTCGACGATGCCCACGCTAAGGACGCCGCTAAAGCAGCCGCCAAGGAGGCCGCTGCCGCCGAAAAGCGTGAGAAAGAGGAGCTGGCGAAAAGCCGCTACATGGACGTCGACGAGGAGGGCGCTCCTCCAGCTTCGCGGGCCGAAGGAGCTGGAGGAGCGGGCCAGACCACCGGGGGAGCTTCTTCTGGTGTTGGTGGGGGCGGTGTAGTTTCGGAGGAAGTGCGGGAGCGCATGGAGGTTAACCGCCGACGAGCGATGGAGAGGCTGCGCTTGAAGAAGGAAGAGGCGGCGGCGGCGGTGGCTGTGACAGCGGCAGCAGCGGTGGCAGGAGGCGCCAACGACGAAAACGACGATGACCCACAGATGGACATGATGGATGAGGAGACAGGGTGGCCGGGGGGTGACGATTTCGAGGACGACGAAGCCGCCCTTGCTGAGATGGAAGAGGAACAGGTGGCGAAGAAAGCGACGTCGGGCACCACAACCACTACCCCTTCTTCGTCCGCCGCGGAAGGGGAAACTGTCCAGCAGAGTGGAGAAAGTGTCAGCCCAGTGGTCGATACCTTGCTGGAGTCCACGAAGCCAGCAGACGAACCCATGGAAGAAGCTGCGGCCGGAGACTCCCTAGTTTCCGCGGTTGTGTTACCGCCCTCGTTGGCGCTCGATGGTGGGGATGGTGGGGCCGCGGGGGGAACTCCGCCATCAGTGGCGAAGGCGGAGGCGGAGACGGCGGTAGATGCGAAGCAAGCCGATGGTACTGAGACGATGCTCGATGCCGGGGAGGGGTCCACGAACGGTGATGTCACCAGCGAAAAAACACCCCCCCGATTCAGGCGCATCGCCAGCCCGTTTAACCGAACGGGAAGAGTGTCCTGCGGGCGTTGACCAGGTGGGCTCAACGCCACCAGCTTCTGGAGCTGACACAGAAGCGGATGATGCGGTTTTAGCTGGCGCCGCGCAAGCAAACGCGTGGACGACAGCGACAGTGATGACATCGAGGGGGGGTGAGGGGGAGGAGGCTGTTGATCGTCATGTTGAGCAAACCGGTTTTAGCAGTCCGAGGAAAAAGTTGAGGGTGACGGGTGGCGTGCCGATGTCTCCGCTAGGGAGCCTGTTCGCGGGTACTGACGTCCCAGCAGAGGGGGGAACGGCTGTCGTAGTTAACGAGTCGCTGGCAGGGCTGTTCTCCGACGAAGGTTTGTAGAGGGCTCTCTTCTGATGGAAGCTACTACTGTTTGTGCTACTGGCTACTCGTTAACCGAGGTTGTTCTCTCGTCGGGGTGGACTTTTTACTCATGCAGAGCTGCGTGTTCCATCGAGACGCTGTACTTCTTTTTCGTGGCGTATTTTGTGACAACAGGGGTAGATTTCAGGGATATGGGCTAATGCGAGAACGTCATCATCATAATCTCTCAAACATGCGTTTTTCTGTGACAAGTGACCGCGGAGCGAGGGCAGGCCTCTTGGGAGGGCATCGCTGCCACCGTATGCTGCGGAGAGTGTACTGAGTAGCGCTCCTGTGGTGGTACATACTTTTTTATTTGTTACCGGTACCAACGACTTACTGCACTGTTGATTAGCAGGTCGTGTGCAAAGCGCTATTAAAACGATCTTTGAGTGTATCGCAAAGCACGAGTTTATTGAACTTTTTAGTGTCGCTTTTCACCTGGCCCGGTCAAAACCCTCGCTACCCGATTCGAAAATGAAGAACACGCTCGTTTTCCGACAGCGGCCGGTTCACGCGCGTGTGTAATGATTCGACGACGATGTGCATGAAGACGGAAGCAGAGCTGAAAACAAGTCCGATGGTGAACGCGCCCGTTCTCTTGCCAGCTTCGGGCCTTAAGGCCCTATTTCGTGCTTGTCTTCCAGCGTCTGTTGTTGTCTTCTTCGCCAAACTGTTCAACAGCTACTCCTAGGGGTCGCCGTGTTACATCTTACAGGGATGCCTGTGTGTGGGGGGAAGGGTAGCGCACAATTTCAATGAATATAATATCGTGCGCTTCATCTTGACGACGGTGTTAAACTGGTAGGTCACTATCTCAATTGATGGTTGGTTGAAAACGGGGCAGTGCGACGCCTGCACGGGGGAAGGGGAAAGAAGTACCAGCGTGTGAACGACAGAAAAACCGATCGACCTAACTAAATAAATAGTATCAGGCATTGTATTTACATGGTGTATTCATCCGTATACGTGTCACGCTTGCCGTAGAAAAACGTATTGAAATGCAACTGTCTGTAGTTATAGCATGCGCTGCTTGCGACGAACACACACCCGACACTCGCCAGTTCAATGTCGTCCTACTCTGGGGTTGCCCATTGACTTATTTACCTGTTGACCTATGGACGCATGCTGTGGCGGGGGCGTTGTCGCTCGGGCACCAGGTTCATCCCCCCACAGCCAAGCAAGTGCCCTACGCTGTAATCGCCAGTAGTTGTCAAATAGAAGTATCACAGCAGTACTTTTCTTGCCTCTGAACCCCTACAATGGTTAATTTGCACGTGATACGTACCCTATACAGTATACCTGGTACCCGCTACCGCGGCATATGTATATGGTTATGTTGACAAAATTGCATATAACGCTGTGGCATATATATATACACACACATGTGGTTTGCTTCACGGAAATGATGGCGCGGAATTTTCCTCACTCGCCCAACCAGCAGCCACAATTTGCTCGAGGTTTGACTTGGATTGCGCTAAAACAAAGACTTGAGGTCACGGCCTAATAAATAGCAACTCGTAAGAAAGTGATGTACAGGTAGGTAATACTCCTGTGTACACGCACTTGTATTATGGAATAGCCTATTAATACCAACTTATTCGAGAAAATGGTTGACAGACACCCTGTGTACGAAACGTATATAACTAACCCCAAACCTAAGCCAATCAGACCCAATCAGTGTGAGGGTATTATCTACTGAGCTATAGGGGTAAACGATCGATCGATTACCCAGCCCAGGGTAATCCTTGTAACACTCTCCCCCCCTCTGAACGGCGGGATCTTAGGGGCGTCGGAACCGTGTACGGCCCGCTGACCTACCCGCTTGGTTTCATTACCTGGGGAGTGAGGGTATTACCTACTGAGGCATAGGGGTAAAGGACCGATCCATTACCCAGCCCAGGGTAATCCTTGTAACTAGGCCCTGGCCTTTAAGGCTCGCTTTTAGGGCCGTTAAGGCAAATGGCTAAGGCTCGCCGCAGGCGAAAAAACTTGGGGTTAAGGCACGTTTTAAGGCAAAAGCCTTAATGGCCTTAACGAGCCTTAACGGGCCTTAACCAGTTAGGCACGAGCCTTAAAAAAACGCCTTAAGTGAGCCTTAACGATTATCTCGCCTGAACATGCCTATAATAGAGAGGGAAGTGCCGGGTTCGTGACGTAGATCATACTTCTTGGCGGTAGTGTACATAGCGGTAGTGTTGACTTATATTTTTGCCGCATAACTCAATGGGTGTACCCTTGAACCACAAGGCAAATATGTGTGCACGTAGCGTGAACAAGAAGCAATAACGTCCATGTATTCCTTGCGCACGAGTCTTACTCGTAGCTACCAAGTAAAGCCGCGGTAGACCTCGCTGTTGATGCACGCACATGCAAGAAAAAAACCAAGTTCTGCAGCGGTAGACTACTAAAAATATTAGTATTACTGCCGCCGATTGAACATATTTTTGGTGTTGACATTGTATTTTCAGCATCGGCCCCGACGACAACAGTACATCCCCACCCAAGCAGCAAACACGAAAGGTACCCGGTTGCCTGGCAAGTGTGGCGCAGTGTGCACTACCGGTATGGTCTTGCTGAGCATAACTGCGACGCTTGACGTACTACAGAACCACACGCAGCCGTTTACAAAACACCGTGCATGGTGTGCATCCATCAACTGCGCACTACGATGATCCCGAGAGCTATCGTACGTTCACGAGGGCAGGGAAACAACGCGCTCGAGGCCAGGAATGTGTTGATAGCTAGGTCGCTCCTCTTGTCGACTGTCAATGTAGTGAGCGTCCCGTGCCCTGCTGCCGTGAGCGATTCCGGCAGGAACCTGCCAGGCTGGCCGCCGGCTGCCGCCGGTGCTTGTCCCGGTGCTGAAGCTGGTGCTGCAGCAGCCGCAGCAGGAGCCGAGGTATCACCACGCGAACATCCGGCCTGAGCAGATCCAGAGCGATCTTGGGCAGGATCGCTACTTCCTGGAGGCGCGGGGCTCCCTAGTTGGCTAGACATAACGCCGCTCTAAAGGTGTAGGTTGTAGGTGGCAGGTGACGGGTAGTATCTTCGTGTTTGCAAGAGTACCTGGTACCTGGCGAGCTGGCGTGCTGGCGTCCTCGCTTGTGCGCACCACACAGTAGTGCGCTGATAACCCGAATATTAAATCCCCTGTCCCCTATTTTTGGGAGTTCCAGTCTAACGGCGTTTTTTTTGTACGCGAGAATCACCAAAAACGTGCCTTTAGAGCCTCTGAGAGGCCTATTTCAGCGTCAGGCAACGAGCCTTAACCCAGTATAAGGCTGTTATGGCTCGAACCACCTCTTAAGGCACGCCCTTTTCAGAAAAGGGCGTTAAGGCAAATTTTAAGGCAAGCCTTAAAGGCCAGGGCCTACTTGTAACATCAGACTATTACTTGTAGCGGTTATTAAAGAGCGACTTTGTCTCGTACACGGTGTATACCAGCCACTTTCGGAATTATCTGATACCAGTAAGGATCGATCAATACCGAAATTTTTCGGGAAAATACCGAAAAAAACTGAAAAACACTCTTAGTCTTCGTTAAGATCGAAATACCGAAATTTCGGGAAAATAAAAAAATAAAAAAATGAAAAACACCCCTACCCGAAGTGGTAAGCTCTAAAGTTGTATTGCTTGTGTTTGTTTCGCCTTTGACAGCCACGGCGTCCCCGGTGGCTTGGTAGGTGGTCCGCGAGCCTATCAAGATCAATTTCGTGAGTTCGAGTCTCACCGAGTGCATGCTCGTAGGGACTTTTTCTTGCATAAAATTGATTAGCGGAAAGCGCGAGAGCGTGAGTTAGCTGTACATTCGATGAAAGTCGACGAGCAGTGGGAATGCTGAACCCTATGCGCGATAAAAACTAAAGGCACGTACCGGGGGGGAGAAGGGACGACACCTGTGACCACGGCTTGTCCAGAAGATCGTCGAGGGTAAAACCTCCTACGAGTGGGCTGGAAAGTAAAAGTGATGATGAAAAAAAAAAATGTACGGGGTGTACAAGTACTTCGTATCTTGTCGGCCTAAAGCAAGACTAAGGTGTGCGTGCCCACAGCCTCGGGCGCGGCGTGAGATTGCTCATGAACTCGATACCTCTACTGGCACGCGTCGGATATACACGAAACACACACTATACCACAAAACTTCATTCACTGCATGGCCCAGCTCAATCTTTTTCTGCGGCGAGCCAACAGAGGTGTCTATACGTAGCCTGCCATGCGAGCAATTTTATTGCTACCGTTGTTTACGGGAACCGTAATCGCCGCCAGGCGCTGGACCAATAAGATGACTCCTATTATTCCAAAAGTTTGACCATTGCGTAGGAAAACTGCGGGCACGAAATATCCCTATAATCATTAATAATGTTAATATTGTGCACAACCGTTTTTTTCGCGGTATTTCCACGTAGGTGTGGAACGAGTTGGGCTCGTGCCGGGTTGACATATCATCATGCTGTACTTGCATCCACCGCTATACACCCACAACATCCATGCACATGCCGCGCAAGTTATTCGACCCCAACTTGTTATTATGTGGCAAGATACCTCAAAAGGGTACATTCCCCTTCGCTACTGCCTGTACTAAACCGTATACAACAGTGATGAGATGCTACAAGGATGGTACGTGGGGACATGCAATATGTAAAGGTATTGGCTTGTGTGATTACCCATCATACTGCGTAGGATCGTGCTGTGAAAATCTTGAGTACACACGGCGGTACACTTGAGGTACTCGTGTGTAGCAAGCAGGTACAAGGTAAATTCTAAAAAAGGTGACCGTATCACCCCGAAAAACTCTGAAAATGTGTCGAAGTTGGGAGTCTTCAAACATGTGACGAGGAAACGAAGCAACGTACAATATGGTATAAAGCACTACGTACGGTAGAATGCATCTCATATTGAGTGAAATTATCATATATACAAAAGTCTGTCGTGAAACACTTCAACTGCTGCTGTGCAGATAGGTACCACTCTGCGTGTGAATGTCGGGACCATTTATGTGTTCATATGAACACCTAAGCTGCCCTTGAATTCCCCCGTCCAGAGAGGTAAGCGATAGCCGAAAGAGAGCACAGAAGGAGGGGATTGTCTACCCTCCATATACAGCAGTGCGTCACCAGTTTCCTCTAAAAATGTTAGTGCAGTAACACCATGTGTACGCGGGTGCTGCGTACGTGCCAGTGTGCTATTATAGCATATATGCACATTGTGCAAGTGCAGTAGCAGTAGTGTATGCGCGATATACGCGTTCGATGTGCGATGCATGGGTGACTCACATATTACATGGTTGACTCATGGCACGACAGAGGGATTACCAAAAATGCCTCTCTATAACATGAGCTCACAATATTGTACGTACTTGGCCCGAAAAAGCTACTTTGAGAAACCTTGATAAACGCGGAACCCGATAGACAAGCCCAGGGCACATATACCACGTAACGAATAAATTAATAACAAGATGAACATTAAAATATGTGTGGATACCAGGTTCCCTTCCTCTAGATAGTACCGCCTCGTCATACACAAGCTCAAAGTCACACTACATACCGGTAGTGACTACGGTTTGTTCTCGTCGTCAGCTGACAAGCTCCGTCACTTAAAAAAACTCCGGGCCCGAAAAGTACCGCAGTGCCCCTACCGCCGTGGCATAGATACATACTGGTACTACAGTAGGTCGGTTTTTGTGTCAAGCGAATGCCGCAGGGATTATAGGAACAACTTTACCCTCCCCCGACCTGCTGTCCGCGTCGCCCACCCCATATGTCTACATTGTGTACAATATCTCCGGCCACTCACCGCACACTCCCCATTCTAGTCAATACCTCCACCCCTACAAGCCTTTCTCCCTCCCTCTAGCAGAGGCTCTCGCACGGCCGGTCGCAACAACTATAGCTCAAATATGGCAGTGCAACTCATCTATGCTATCTCCCTGGGCACAGCACCCACCAGTATCGTTCGATCGTCCCCCACGAATTCGCCGGCCCTTTGTTACCCCTTTCAGCAGCATAGCCACGTTCTTCGGGATAGAACAACTTAGAGTTATTAGTGTGTTTTTTTTTTTTTCGCAGCCCCAAGCAAGTAACAACGAGCCCACGCCCCCCCCACGGTATCCACACGCCCTTCGCCCCCTCCCCCTCTTCCCCCCCCCGCTCTCGGCTCATGCGGCTCGCCGGACACCTCACGGCGCTTTGCGCTTGGTGCTAGCAATGTCTGCCTGGACAGTGAAAATCCGACGTGCTCCGTCCCGGCATTGTAGGAATGCGAGGGTCTATGTTCATATGACTACTAATACCATGACTGACGTGAGTACACCCCTCCCCCCCCCCCCCCGCGGCTCCTGCACTACTCCGGCGCAGACGGGATATGGCACAAACCAACCACTGCTTTCCGTCCGACTTCAAGATTTTCCTAGTCATTGCAAGCACAGTAACAACGGTTCGGTGGGGGGGGGGGGGGGGGGGGGGGGTCCGTTCCCTCGGCTGGCCGTTCTGGTATATATGGTGACGCACTGGACCGGACCTTAGGGCAGCTCGGTGGTGCAAGCCAGTCCCGAAGTTTGAGCTCGTGCGTCACCCCGCGCGGGAGTGCGGCGAAACATCTTCCAGAAAAAAAAACAGCATTCTCTGCTCTGTCATCCTTCTCTGCCGAAGCGCTCGTGACACGCATCCGTTGCCAGCTAGCCCAGGAGATTGATCGTAGACGAGGGTTATTTTCTTGGGGTGCAGACACAGACCCAGCCCGGCGGGGAGCGTCACCGCAATCTCGAGCGGCCCCCACACCGCTGTATGCAACATACGCACACACCGTGGACTTGTTCTGTGTGGGCTCGAGCGCTGGGCAGAGCTTGAGACGCAGCTATAAGACCTGGTAGACACCTATACTGTAGCACCTGCACTACTGTACTAGCGAGGGGGCACGCACGCCAGGAAAAAGTCAGCACGGCGGGCCCAATGCCGGTATATAGGCGTCGGTGCATACGGGAGATGTTCGTGGGGTGTGAGATCCTATCATTCACACGGGGGATGTGATCGATGCTGTCTCTGTTGGTAGAGTGCATGGATTACTATAGCAGCATAGAATGGGTGAACCATAGCAGTAGAGCACCGCGGAGCACCTCGACAAACGATCCAAGGAAATGTTGAAGACAATCTGCTCATCCCGGAAGACACCTTGAAGAAAGCGAATTCATACCTGGTGTATGCGTAAATATATCTGGATTTGCCGAGCTCTCGTATTAATAGGTACATGTCGATAGCGGAATGCTTACATATTGCATAATGATTGCATGATGATTGCACATTGATTGCATAATGATTGCTTAATCAAGAGATGGTGGTCCCCACTGTGGTATGGACTCTCCGGCGAACGAATGTGGCATGCGCGTCAATACTGCTGCTCGAGGCGTGTCTACTGCGATAGTATATGCCCTGTAGCTCTGGTACTACTTTTAATACTGTTTCTACTCTTGTCACTACTACTACTACTCTACTACTCTTTATACTACTATTACGGGGGTCTATAGTTAGCGGGACCGAATTTTGTTAGTAAAAATAGGTAAATATATAGGTTTTTTATGTATACCATAGGTCCTATTAACTATGTACCCCCGTAATACTATGATAGAACTAATAACACCACTACTATTGCTACTACTACAGTAGTACCACTACCCTTAACCACTACAAGTTCTGCTGCTCGACGTAAAAGGGGAAGGGGGGGGGACGTTCGGCTTGGATTGACACATACATTGGTTGATGGTGGACATTTACGAAGCCGTTCCAAGGGCCGCGCCCGATTGGAGACGGCGCGCAGTACAGCGGTAATGCCTGCACACAGCAGTAGGTCAGTTCCTCAACCGTCTCGTTACTACAGCAGTATTCAATATTCAATATTTATTACGTAGCCATGTTCAATAGCCATCTTGCCATCATATCAACCAATCGACCAAGCTATCCACCTATTGCTTTCGAGCGAGGAACGGGCACGAGTCAAGCGGCGAAACAAATTCCAACGTGAATTAAAATTAGGCGGC
Source organism: Macrocystis pyrifera (assembly GCA_031763025.1). Classification (NCBI taxonomy): domain Eukaryota; class Phaeophyceae; order Laminariales; family Laminariaceae; genus Macrocystis; species Macrocystis pyrifera. Next base: position 693,350 of record JASSKH010000003.1, read on the forward strand.
GTGAGCCGAACGGGCGGCAAGCCATGTAACCGACTACCGACTAAAATACTGGCTGTACCATGTGTAGCAAACGCTTATAAGTAGCTATAACTAAAGTCTAGCCTCGCACAGAGCGGGTTAGCGGCGACGGGTTCCGCCGGTGCCTCCGTACGGAATGGGGTGCTTTCCGCGTCGGGAATGGTCTTGGTCTCGTTCAGTGTTCCGGGCTTGGAGAGTCAACAGATAATATTTGGGGTAGAGTGCAAGAAAGAGTGTCGCGGGGCCACATGAGCAGCAAGTAGCTGTGCAAGCGTATACTCGCGTGCTTTACTTCTTTTGAGATACAGTAACTCTATTGATATGGCTATTTTTCATACCAGGCCTGTACGTATGTAACACTTAAATAATAATATACGAAGATACAGCAGACTTGTGTTCGTTCGGAGTCTTCCGTCAAACGGGCGTAAAAAACGAGCCTATTAATATTAATCTACATAATATAAACATGTCGAATTTTCGGTGCACGAAAATACTTAACAATGGACCACCAAGAGATTGTAAGTTATCTATCTATATATACGTTTATAATAACATTGAGCCGTGGCGACTAGCAATAACAACTTTTACGTCGAGAAACGGTGTTACGTGTATGATAGGTTCCTTGGGATTTTGTCCGTTGTGAAACAATTTCCGTGGGACGGACCTTTCATGAAAAGCCAGAGGTTCCCAGAGGAGGCAGGCAGGTACTGTAGGTACCATATATATAATACCTGGCAGAGAAAAAGCCGAAATATTTCAGAAAAAGTATACGTGGGATTTAACCTTCCGTGTTTTTGCTGTTCTTTTGGATTTTCTTTTTCTTACTGGCCATGAAGGCTCGAGACTTATTCGTTGTTGGACATTGTGCGCTCGTAGGGCGGATAAAAAAATATAGGAACATTCTGTGTGTTTGTAATGTAAGATAAAAGGTACCTGGTATGCTCTATGCATATGTACACCTGCTGCGGGGTATTATATACTGCGGGTATTAATCCACACCAGGCACCTTGGTACTGTATATATATATCAGTATAGTAGTGTGTAAGGCACCTTGGTACTTTTTCAGTATAGTATACCAGGTATATATATTCATACGAGTAGTTCCATCTAACAAGTAGAGTCTGTGGGGCTACGAGCATTACTATTGGTACCCAAGACAGCCAGCATGAAGAGTACAACATGCTAGATTTGATCATTCATCATGAGCAATACGAAGAATAGCACATGGTCACAACCGAACCACGGGCACTATTAATACCTCGTATGTAAATACAGCACCCGGTACGCGTTTAGATAGTTATATTTATACCTGGTATCGAGTTTGTTTTTCAAGTTGAAAAACCAACAGCAACAACAAAAAAGCAACTAACCAGAAATCTGGGAGCAAGATATCCCATTGTACGCACTGCTGCTGTAGTTTCTACGTGTTGTTGTTGCGTTCGCGTCCTGCCGTTGTATGTATGTACACATAGTCAGTTGTCCAATTGTGCTACGAGGTATTATTATGCTATTATTATGCTATTAATATGCTACGATGGCAAACCACATTTGACCCCGTGGCTCACCACTGGCCGTCGTTACCGGCCGGTGCCGTTAACATATACCAAGTACCAGGTACCAAGTATATACGATAAAAAAGTAACAATTATTGGCCAAAACCAAAACATTTCTGACTGACGGCGTTCCTTAACACGCCCTTTTAGCTTGAGGCTGCAGTCCCGTTTCGGGCACAAGTCAGTCAAATTCTAAGTAGTTTGTCCTAAAAACGGGACTGCAGTCCTCTTAGGGTTAGTCAACCCTTTTAGGACTGCCTTGTATCGAAACCAGACCTCATTTTACAGTAATTCCCGAGTGTTTCGTACCCACCCCGGGGCTGCAGTCCTACAATAAAAGGGTTGACTTTTAATTTAAAAACTACCCCAATATCGTTTTACACAAGTGTCTATTCACTATTGTTCGTTGTATAGCCACAGTAGATAGATCATGGGGTTTGTTCATCTTGATACGATATAGTTTTTTTTTGTCAGTTTTTTTTATGTGTTTGATTTGGTTGATGCCATACAGCGCTCCTTGTGACGAGCCTCATAAGTTTCTCATAAATCTCCGAGCTACCCCTACCGTAGCACGCGCCTACACTGATAACAAGTAAATGAAGCGCCTGCACTAAAAAAAAATGAATTAAGCGCCCACACTAAACACAAGTAAATGAAGTCCAGCAGCAGAGGCCTTGACTCGCCCAACACGATCGGTCTCCTATGTTATTAATCGCACATTCGTTTGTATCGCAGCCACGTAGGCGTAGGTTGCAAAGTTGGCTATGAGTACATCGAGTACATTATTTGTATGTCCCCATATCGTGCATCCAAACTTCGGGCGATCAACGATGAAAGGGCGGCAGCGGCGGCAATATTGAGACCCCTTCGTCGTTTTCGTTGGGTGGAGCAGGCTATGATACATCGCTCGCGAAACTTGATTCCTTTTAGACTCGTCGAATGAACGACACTACCGAACATTGATCACGACGATAATATATTAATAGTTGATACTGCCTACCATATACTACCAGGTATTCTTTAACATACGCGACATCCTCCCCGGGGGAGGGGTATCGAATGTCGGAGTCGCAGGCAGGTTCGGCATATTGCTCTCACGTCCAGTTGGCGTATAGCGTACGGGTAAAAATCGAATGCTTGACAGAAAGGAAGCCGCTGCTCCGTCGCCTCGTCAATGGTCTACGTCTAACCTCCTCTGTCCGATCAAGGCATGAAGGCAATCAAGACCGACCACTTTCAAACTGCACGATAGGTCGCTGAACAAGGAAATAAGACAATTGCGACGAACAATTATGACCAGTTACAGTTTTCAACGGTAGCAGCAGCAGTAGTAGTAGTAGTAGTAGTAGTAGTAGTAGTAGTAGTAGTAGTAGTAGTAGTAGTAGAAATAATAGTAGTAGTAGTCGTAGTAGGTAAAGGTAGTAGTAATAGCAGTAGTAGTAGGTGAGGGACTGACCCGCGGTGAATTGCATAACCCAGGCGTATCCCGCGACGCTCCTTCTACCAGCTCTGTTCTGGGCAGCATACAGTAAGCAACTATTACCTACAGTACCTGGTGGTATCAATACTAGTTACCGGTACTTCATGTATGTCTTGCGTTTGATTTACGCTTCGTTTGTGTCTCGAGTCAGCACGGCGACTGAATGTGTTCAATTCCATTCTACTGTAGGCCATGAGGTTTCATTCACCGCCGAACTCAGCTGGCCTCCTTCCCGTACCAGGCTCCCTTTCGTCACCAGAGCGGCGCCTCGTACAACGAATCTCAGAGAGTTTGGGCGCCTCGGGGTAGCGAGAGGGTACGAAGAGAGAGGGTGGTGACTTCATCGACCGGGCAGCGAGTCCGAGGCGTGGGGGTACGGGAGGGATGGAGGACCGATGGCGAGGAAAGGGGTGGCGAAGGAAAGCTTGCTGCAAACCGTGTAGGTAACCACATAATAACAAGTCGCCGTTTCGCGGAGGGTGTCCTGCTATTATATAAAAAGCTCCAGCTTGGAGATCACCAGGAAGCAAAAGGAGCCGGGGGGGGATGTACTCGTGTCATGCATGGCCGCTGTCGTATGACCATAGCCGGGGGGGCGGGTGGCAGTCACACCGACACCAAAGGCGTGGGGATGGAGCCTGGACGCGGGTTAGCGCTTAAGAGTAGAAGGTAGATGATCATGAAATGAGAAGGAAGGGTGGAGCAAGGACAGCAGAGGTGGAGTAGATCGATGTTCGGTCGGTACAGTAGTAGTTATGTAAGTACTTGGTACGTTTTCGGTTTTCGGTGGGCTTTAAGGATTTGCCCTTGCATGTTTTTTTCTTCTACTTTCTGGGCTTGTCAATGTTTCTGAGTGATCAATGTTGAAGCTCATGCTGCAAATTGGAGAACGACAAAACATAGTAGACTTCCTAATTTTTGTTTTTTTCCTTTTTTTCCTTGTTTTTTTTTTTTTCTGTCGGGATATGTGTCATGGGGTGATCAACGTTGAAGCTCATCGTGCTGCACATCGTTGGAGGACTATTAATAGACATGATACCTTACGCCACAAATAACAACACACAGCTCGCGTTAATATTTCACTCGGCACGTTTTTGCTTGTTGTGACTTCCATCAGGTGCGAGGTATGGCTCTATTTTATTATTCGCGCGGTACAAGCTATTCACTAAAATATAGTATGTACTTGCATCGTACTTGCATTTCGTGCCGCCCCTCTTTTCAGCGGTACGAGTAGATTATACACTATACGCACTCTGCACTTACACACCACTCCTTGGCTTTCGTTTTCCGAAAACTTTCACCGTTGACGGAACTACACTTAAACTGCTACTTCACTCTTTCAATTCCCGCCGTTGACCCTTACGTCTTGTAGGGTCGTTGGCTTAAATACTTCTAACAATACTTATATCAACAGTTCTACTATTAATAATATTTATATCTGTACTCTTACGAGCGGCAATGATGATACATACCTGGTAGTAATCAAAACCCATGATAGACTCCAAAAACCGTGCATCTCTCAATCTTCACACACCGCCGTATATATTTGGTTCTGATTACGATGGTATGTCGATAATATCAGCACATTTGTATTAACATTTCTTCCTTCCGATATTTGCTGAGGCTTTCCGATCTCACCCCCCTTTCCGCCGTTTGTGCGGCTCCATTTCGTCGAGTAACTGCTCTACTCTGTCAGCGTGTGACTATCTATATGTCTGCCTGCTTTACACCAATGAACGCTATCTTGTGAAATATATGTAATGCCAGAAAATAGACGGTTCGAGTGCACGACGGACCGCCCGAGCGTTTTCCCTGTCGGCAACGACGCACTGACACCTTGAGAAGCTCCACAACCTGTGAGACGAGTAGGCGCCTTCGCATCGGTGGGGGAAAGAGGGATAAGAGGGTTAAGAGCCCTTTACCTCTCGGGACTTCAGAGGACAAAATTGACAGTACAAAAATGACGATTGCAGCACAACGCTCACTGCGTGATTGGTGATTGGGGGATGATACAAATCGGTGTCCGAGTGACAACCGAACAATCAAAGCAAGGAGTCGTACGAGATGGGCGCAAGACGATCTTACCCCTACTGCTGGGCCTTCACGCTGCTTGAAGTGCTCCTACACGCTTAAAACACCCAACCAAACGATCATGCTTTGGTCGTTATCTCGAGGTCCTTGAGGGTTTTATAACGGCTACGTACGGATGTCGCGGAACAGGTCGTCAACTTAGACAGCCAATTTTTTTTCATTGCTTGCAAGTATGCTGCGTTCAGCTTCTTCTCTATTACGGAAGTCCATAGTTAATAGGACCTATGGTGTACATAAAAACCGATATATTTACCTATTTTTACCAACAAAATTTGGTCCCATTAACTATGGACCCCCGTAATAGTATTTCCTCATTTTGGTGTAGGGATGGCAGTGTTGAAGAGCCGCATTTTCGATACCATCCATACTCAATCTCCGGACGTTGTTTTTTCGGTTGGCGTCTTTTTGTGTCTTTTGTTTGGAATACTATTAATACAATACTATAATATGATAACGAAATTTGCACCATCTGCTACTGATGTATCTATGCATGATCCCCCCACGGAAGTCTAATAAATTCAATAATGTTACTGGAGTGCTATCCCTATATATATACAAGAGAGTATAAATACTCGGTATGGTAAAATTATGAAAGTAAGTCTACATGATTAGCATTGTAAGCACAGCAGTAGCCGGCCACCCCGGTCGTCTATTAATATCTTAGTTGGTATAATAACATGCTAATCGTGGTACAGTATTAATAGTGGTCCATTGGTAAGCGCTCATCGTCCGGACATCTTAGCACGATAATCTTCGCAGGTGCCGTTGGCTCATGCCCTGTTAGCGAAAAATATCTGGATGGTTTAGTCGTGAGCGCTACGTACTGCTAACAATACGAATAGTGCGCAATGTGCGTGTAACATTCGTATGGAGTGGAAAACGTACCCCAGTATCAGGTGTATGAACAATACCTGGTATGATTTCGTTATTTGTGCTTTCGCTATTCCTGTGTTGAGCTGTGGTTCGAGTAATCGCTCTTGTTTTATTTCTGTCAGTAGGTTTGTCAACGACCTGTGAAAGCCCCCACTCCAATTCGCGATAAGTATCAAACAAGGCGTGTATGGCAACGTCCGTAGCTGGGAAGGGGTGGGGGCTGTTTCGACACCCCGCATCCGTATACTTACAGTATATATACGACGAAAGTAGAGGGCAAGGACAGGAGCCGAAGACCCGAAGGGGCGCACCGTCAAGAAATGAGAGGCCAGCGACTGGAGCAGAAGGCCGAAAGGGATGCATCACCACAAATTTTTTTCTGGCGTGTGGAGCGTTTATACACGGCGTTACGTATCCAAAAGTTCCAAGTAGTCTCTGGGGACAGGGGACTAAGAGGTCTTGAACCTTGAGTGCAAAGATGTGGAGAATGATGAAAAAGATGACGGAATGTGCGAGAAGTGCTGCAATGCTGAGGGGAAATATCGAAGTACTGTGTGTTGCTTTTGTACAAGGAATTGCACAGGGGTGTACGTTGTCACCCAACCATAGATTCAAGATATATATTAACGACCTGATAGTAGCAGTCGAGGCAGCAAGGCAGGGAGTCACGGTAAGGGAAGATACGGTGTCGGGATTGATGTTTGCGGATGACTTCGTGGGGATATCAGAAACACCCGAAGGATTGCAGAAACAAACAGAGAAGGCGCTAGAATACACTAGGAAATGGAGGGTGACGGCGAACGTCAAGAAATACGCAGAATTCGTTTGTAATGAAGATAAGGTGAACCCGGCAATTCAGTTGGAAGTGGGGAGAAGATGGTTTGCCGATCGTAGACCAGTATACGTACCTTGGCGTAGAGATCTCAAAAGACTGATACACATATAGCAAGAGCAATAGGAAAGGGTAAATCACACGTAGGCACGATGCGATCCTAACAGACTCGCACCTTGACACTAGGATTCAGAGATGTGTATCCTGATGAGTGTGATAGTACCAAAGCTAGACTGTGCAGGAGAAGTATGGAAAGGGAACGCGAAACTCGTAAAACAGTTTAAAATAGTACAGATGACAGCAGCTAAAAAAATCCTCAGATGCTCAAGTACGACTACTGTAGTAATACAGTACTAAGAGCAGAACTGGGAATGCACCCACTCAAGACAAATAGATACATGAGAAAGTTGAAATGGCAATATAAAGTAAGGAACATTCCAAAAAAGAGGTTGCCAGCCATAGTTGATAGAGCTGTATGGGAGAAAGTAACAAAAGGGAGAGCTGGAATAAGGTGGGATAGCGTAGTTGAGAAAGTATGGAAGGATATAGGGGGAAACCAAGAAGAGATGATGTCCGCCGGGAAGTTTGGGAGGTACAAGGCAAGAAGAAAGGATAGAAAGAAGGGAAAGGCTAGCGCCAAGAAACAAGGTGGAATAGGAAAAACACTTGAAGATATACGGGGGACTGAGGGAAGAAATAGGAATTAAAACGTATTTACACGGCCCAACGGACGTCGCGAAAGCGCTGAAACTGCGATTTCGTGTAGGTGACCTGGACCTGCCAGAAAGAAGAAAGAGATATACCAGTAGCCGGGAGGAGGAAGTAGACGCACAGATGTGCCCGTGTGGCAAAGCAATAGAGAGTAGAACTCACATAGTAGGAGAATGCGAAATATACAAGGAGGAACGGGATGTGTTAGAAGAGGAGATGAGGGAAATAGACGAATGTACATGGAGGAGTTTGATACACTAGATAGCAACGAGAAAACGATCGCTATCCTAGGAAATTGATGGCCACAGGCGGCCAAACAGGAAGGGGATACGACTAGCAACAAGTTTCTATGTAATACATGGAAACAACGTAATGAGCGCCCAATTGTTGGAGGTGTCTCTATTAGGAGTAGGAACGGTGCTCCGTCTCGAAAGGGATGCGTGGTCAACGGTCAAATGACGACTAAGAAGGCAAGCAACAAATGAGTACGCCCCAATGTGTACACCTTAGATAGGAGTATTCAAGGTAGGAAAGACGCGGGACTAACAACGTACTGTTTCTTTCTACATGTACAGAAAGCCTACGACACAGCATGGAGACATCGATTGTGGAAAAAACTGTGGGAAATAGGAATCAGAGGAAAGATGTGGAGAATTATTAAAAAGATGACGGAATGTGCGAGAAGTGCTGTGATGCTGGCTGGACGGGGAAATATCGAAGTATGTTGATATTTTAGAAGGAGTTGCACAGGGATGTACGTTGTCAACTAGCCATAGATTCAAGATATATATATATATATATATATATTTAATGGCCTGATAGTAGCAGTCGAGGCAGCAAGGCAGGGAGTCACGGTAGGGGAAGATACGGTGTCGGGATTGATGTTTGCGGATGACTTCGTGGGGATATCAGAAACACCCGAAGGATTGCAGAAACTAGTAGAGAAGGCGCTAGAACACACTAGGAAATGGAGGGTGACGGCGAACGTCAAGAAACGCGCGGTAGTTGTTTGTAACGAAGATATCGTAAACCCGGTAAATTTCAGTTGGAAGTGGGCAGAAGATGAATTGCCGATCGCAGGCCAGTATACATACCTTGGCGTAGAGATCTCAAAGGACTGCTCTTGGGATACACATATAGCAAAAGCAATTGGAAAGGGTGAAGCACACGTAGGCAAGATGCGATCCTAACAGACTCGCACCTTGACACTAGGATTAAGAGATGTATCCTGCTGAATGTGATATCACCAAAGCTATGTAGAAGTATGGAAAGGGAACGCGAAACTCGTAAAACAGTTGGAAACAGTACAAATGACAGCAGCTAAAAAAATCCTCAGATGCTCAAGTATGATTAGTAATACAGTATTAAGAGCAGAACTGGGAATGCACTCACTCAAGACAAATAGAGACATGAGAAAGTTGAATTGGCAATATAAAATAAGGAACATGCCAAAAAAGAGGTTTCTAGTCATAGTTGATAGAGCTGTATGGCAGAAAGTAACAAAAGACCGAGCTGAAATAAGGTGGGATGTAGTTGAGAACGTATGGAAGGATATAGGGGAAACCAAGAAGAGATGATGTCCGCCGGGAAGTTTGGGAAGTGCAAGGCAGAAGTAGAAGAAAGGACAGAAAGAAGGGAAAGGCTAGCGCTAAGAAACAAGGTGGAATCGAAAAAACACTTGAAGATATACGGGGAATGGAGGGAAGGAATAGAAACGAAAACATATATGCACGGCCCAATGGACTTCGCGAAACCGCTGAAACTTGTAGGTGACCTGGATCTGCCAGAAAGAAGAAAGAGGTATACCAATAGCCGGGAGGAGGAAGTAGATGCACAGATGTGCCCGTGTGGCAAAGCAATAGAGTAGAACTCACATAGTAGGAGAATGCGAAATATACAAGGAGAGGAACGAGATGTGTTAGAAGTGATGAGGGAATAGACGAATGTGACATGGAGGAGTTTGATACACTAGACAGCAACGAGAAAACGATCGCTATCCTAGCAGATAGATGGTGGTCACACGCGGCCAAACAGGAAGGGGATAAGAACAGCAAAAACTTTCGACGCAATATATGGAAACAACGTAATGAGCTCCGAATTGTTGGAGGTGTCTCTACTAGGAGTAGGAGCGGTGCGCTCCGTCTCGATAGGGATGCGTGGTCAATGGTCAAATGACTAAGGCAAACAACAAATAAGTACGCCCCCCCCCCCCCCCCATGATGGTCGTTTCTACTCGACCCTGAGGCAGTGAATACTGTGGGATACTCTACAAGCAGAAAGTTATGTTCGTATCCCAGAACAGAAGAGGCGGAAAACCCTGAACCCCATGAAGGTACTTTCTGACATGTCAATATAAATGATGGGTATTACGAGAGGCATGCACACAAAGGGGTACACCTGCCCCTTAACTATGTCCAGGAGGAGGTACTGTCATGGTATCCCTTTGTCACGTGATACGGGTTCACATTACTCCTGACTCTGATTTTCGCACACGGGGGGGATGTCCCACGAGAGCAGCGCATGTGCTCCGGCCGATCGAAACACGCTGAAAACGCCAAGCCTGGCTGACTGACGATCATCCATGCAGACTCAGCACTGTAGGGGGTACACTCAGCATTATTAGCAGTAGAAGTAGCAGCAGTATTAATAATAGTAGTAGCAGTAGTGAGTAGTAGTAGTAGTAGTAGTAGTAGTAGTAGTAGCTGTAGTATTACGGGGGTCCATAGTTAACAGGACCTATGGCATACATAAAAACCTATATATTTAGGTATTTTTACCAACAATATTTGGTCCTGTTAACTATGGACCCCCGTAATAGTAGTAGTAGTAGTAGTAGTAGTAGTAGTAGTAGTAGTAGTAGTAGTAGTAGTAGTAGTAGTAGTAGTAGTAGTAGTATAGTAGTAGTAGTAGTAGTAGTAGTAAACTCTGACACTCTATGACAAAGCATGCAATAAGCAAGAGTCCCACAAAAACCAACCTTGACATTTCCGGGAAACTAAGAAATTTGGAAGCGGATATACTGAAGTTGGAGTGGGGCACACCATTTCCTGAACAAGCAACGTATGAACCCTCTGGCCCAATACCCCGGCAATACCCAATGCCCGGTTTCTTATTCTTAATAGAGGTCCGGTGCTACTACTGTACTGTAGTAGGTACGTAGATTCTAATACGTGGAGATACGCTACTGTAATTGGAACACACGATGGACCCAAGCAACATGTATCTCTCTACAGACGGTGCGGTGGGTGTTACACACCATTTTTTTCGTTTGTTTAAATCATCGCTTTTACTTTCCAGCCTAACTCTTAGGAAGTTTTACCCCAGCACGACCTTCTGGACAAGCCGTGGTCACAGGTGTCGTCCCTTCTTCCCCCCGGTACGTGCCTTCATTTTTATCGCGCATAGGGTTCAGCATTCCCACTGCTCGTCGAGTTCCATCGAATGTAGCTAACCCACGTTCTCGCGCTTTCCGCTAATCAATTGATTATGCAAGAAAAAGTCCCCGCGAGCATGCACGCGGTGAGACTCAAACCCACAAAGTTGATCTTGATAGGCTCGCGGACCACCTACAAAGCCACCGGGGACGCCTGCTAGCATATTCGGTTCTGACTACTACTACTACTACTATGGTTTATCTGCTCCCCCCCCCGTAACACTATGAATAGGTAGACGAGAGAGAGATAATAGTTGACATCGGGGTATGGGTGTGTGAACACGTGTGCGTCCTTTTATGGTCACATGGCCACACGGTTTGTGCTGAGGGGGGGGTACACCCCGTGGCTTCAACATGATGAAATGAGGAGGAAGTGTGGCTGGGAGCATATCCCCTTTTTTTTTACCACGTTTCCCCTCCTTTTCCTACTGAGTTCCGAATTATTAATGGATAGCAGTGCCCCCTCTCCCCTGGCCTCTGGCCGAAGTACTGTTGCTGTACAGGCCCATAAATAAGAACTATTAATAACCTACAAATAACATAATACTCACTTTTTGGAGGACGTTAAGCAATTTCCGCTAAGAAATCGTGCTCAGCGGCGAGTGCTACACTAACTCACCAACTCCTACCTGGTACTGGTACGTAATAGGCTATATATGCTATTAATATTAAGACTGTATACAAGGATGGTGTGACGAGAAGGTTCTATGCCTTGCTAGCATCATTCAAACCTGGTTGTTGTGGTATTGCTGTGATCAGGCAATACCAGCATATACGAGCAATACAGCAGTAGTAGTGTACGCCGCCACACGACAACGACGGAAGAGTTTCATTTCGAGTATAGCTTATTGAAGACGCGAGGGTGTCGAAAACATCAGTTCGGCAGACGGCCACAACAATAACTTCCTCGCGCGTACGATTTTACACGGAACGGTAAATTCAACGCCAGGCTACCACAATGACACCTTGCAGAAACCTGTCGTTCCTTTTGTTCCGCTATGACATGCTAAAGTACCTGGTACAGAGTATACCATTGCCACATTTGCTGCTGCTTGCTGTTGTGAGCTGTGAGCTATAATATACTAAGAATATCGGGGTGTTTGAGAAAAAAACAAGCACCCTTCTAGACTATTACCAGGTATGCTATACCTGTATATATAATATTCGGGGGTCCATAGTTAACGGGACCAAATTTTGTTAGTAAAAATAGGTAAATATATAGGTTTTTATGTATACCATAGGTCCTGTTAACTATGGACCCCCGTAATAGTATCATTGGACGACGTGACAAGCTTTATCACATCATACAAAAACTACTTGTGGGTCGCCGCTAGCATTAATTGATACCTGGTATTTGGTATTTGGTAGTCGGATTTGCCACCATACAGCGTGGGCTACGTATATCATATTACAAACATAGGGTATAATACGAGGGATCATACCAATAATACCTGGTACTACCGTACGTGTAAAATGAGACGTATTATTGACCTTGCTATTTATATTAATATTTACAAAGGAATACCACAAGAACATAAGATAGCCTACTGTAAACCCTACGATACGGAGTCCGTCGCCTCCATAGTGTATATTTCACCAGCAACAGGACGTTCGTGGGTATTATAGGTGGCTCGCGCGCGGGGGGGGGGTACTCATGTCATGCATGACCCTAGTCGTATGGCATGATGAGTGCACCTCCCCCCCCCCCCCCCCGGCCCACGGTACAATGCATTCCTCCGGTTGTCAAGAATATATATTCTGGAGGCTACGGACTCCGTATGGTAGAGACATATATTCACGAGCAACACAAGGCAGACATTATTATAGGGGGGGCTCTGTTCACGACTACACATACAAGACATAGAGAGCACAGCGTGCAAACAAACGTATATTCGGTGCTTCTGTGGGAGTGTGTGTGCTTGGGGGGGGGGAACTTGGTCCTAGCGGTAGCAGTAGGAGGAGGTGGAAACGCATACTCTATACGTGGTGCTATATACTGGTATACTCTTGTACTCGTATCGGGAAAAAGGGCGGGACCGGAGTTAAGTTGTCAATCAAGGGTGGCGGGAAAGAATTTTTGTGGGTGACAGAAGCTTGTGAAATAATATTATTACGTAATAGCATATGTACAAGCAAGGTTGTTGTAGTAGCACAGTAAGCAGTGCAAGCGCAAAGTGTTGTCACTGTCGTGATATAAGAATGGCATAACAGCCCTCAAGCTTTCTTCTGTTATACTTGGAATAATATGTCCATTCATTCATCAGAGAGAGGGTGTTCAGTGCTCATTGCCCAATGATGGATGATTTTCTGATCATGTACAGGCAACAGGCAAGATCAGCCATTCAAAGCCACACGGACACGGACGGGTGCACCGCGTATTCGAATAACTAGATTGCTGCGGTATTTAGAGCATATTCGATTATTGTCGGACTGGAATACGTCTACTATGTGCGATAACATTGCCGGAGGGCTACAACATGAAAAAAATGACAGCTATTACTACAGTAGTACCTACTACCTGGTAAAAGCTTAGTATATATATGATACACCATGTGTCCCAAAATTGCGTTTCAGAAAAAGTCCTTTGTATCACGACCGTCCGCAAGCGGCTAAGCCGCTCGGGCGGAGAGGTCCAACAATGCCGCAGGTCTTGAACAAGTAGCATTATCTATCTACCACACATACATCTATACTTACATGTACACACGTATAATACCAGGTACAGTACACATATAAGCACGGCCAGCGAAACCCGATCAATCAACGATCAATGACAGATGGATGATGGGCTCTGACTTTGCTTTTTTCACCGCATGTAATTTTCTTCGTCTTCCTCTTTCCCCTGTTGCTGTCATTATTTTTTTTCTCTTGTGTCGTTTTTTTCTCTTCCTTGCGCCTGCCTCACTGCTGTCTCTGGGTTGTTAATTTGGTATGTACGGGGTAGCAGGTACTCGTATCATGCTATTATTACAGCAGTAGTATTATTAATAATAGAGTATTGTGGTGTTCGCCGTCCGACAAAGTGTTATTAACAGCACGAGCGTCAACGTTGATCATCCATAAATATCATACACATTCACCGAAAGAAGAAAACCACGGAAAACCAAAATAATAGTGTATTAAAGGCACTGCTTGCTGTAGTATGGGTGTACAAGTATGTGTCGAACCGTGAAGAAGGGATTTGAATAGATCCATTATTCGTGCTCACTGGTGCTGCTGCTGCGCTTGCTATTGCTGGAACGATAGTTACGAATAGTTGCTGTTGTTGCTCTTGATGTTCTCTCTCGCGTCGTTGCTCTATTCGTGTTCTATTGTTTGTTGTTACTGTACGCTGTAATTTCCCTACACGACATGTTTATCAGATATCAAGATAGATATCACATTGAGCACCGCTATACCTGATATACCTACTATTAGTAGTATGATATAAAAACATGTGCAATATAATACCGGTGCCTGTACGAGTATCATGTACCAAAGGTATCACATGATGAGCCATTGTCATAGGTATATACCTGGTACGATACGAGGTAGGTACCGCGTTGTTGTTCTCACATTATTAACTCATTGCCCAGATAATGCAATGCAATGCATGCAATCTGTGGTCGCAGGACAGGCTCCAAAACTCTGGTGTGAAGGAGTACCTCGGTAGAAATAGAAAACAAGCAAAGAAAAATACACGTGATAACCCTAATAATATCAATAACACATCTACACCTCAGACAAAAATAAAAAGTGAATTACGAGCTCGTGCGTATCAGGTACATGCGGTACGCTGTACAAGTCGCCACAGAAACCGAGAAGACCGCATAATACCCACGAAAAAATAGACAAGTTGAAAAAAAAACAACTGGACGTCGAAAAATCGAAAAACGAAGTCGAAAACATCAAAAATCAAAAAGGGAAGAGAAAAGAAAAGAAAAAATCCATTCAAGCAAGAAAGCAAGAAATCAACAAAGGAAAAACACCCCAGAATGCGCAGATTTTCGCAGAATGCAGGCTCGCAAGCTACGCGAGGGGTGTGTGCGTGTTCTTCACATTAAACCGTTCTTCTACTCGTCGACATCCAGCAAGCCCAGTGTCCGTGCTGATTCTTCACCCTAGAAAGATAGGAGCTCTGTGGTCACAGACTATGACATAGTGATAACACACCGTAATGCATTAATAGCCTACGCAATACCATGCCTTCGCACTAGGTGCGGCCGACACAACATACATATATACATACGCCAGCAACCAAAATACACCATAAAGAAAGAGGAGCGACGAAGAAACAAAACCGAAAAAGAAAAGGAGGAGAATCCCAAATGAATAAATAAAATGGGAAGCCAAAGCTCAGACACACACTCCAATCATGAGCCAAAAAGGACGTGCAAGGGGGAAGAAACGGGAAGGAAAAAGGGAAATATGCATCCCGGGGAACACTTAACGAAGTAAAAAGAGAAAGAATCAGTGGGCCACTCAATATGTAGTACTTCTTTCATAAGGATAAGAAGGGGAAAAAATAGGAAAAAGTTGAGTCATGGAAAAAAATTAAAGCACCAAGCCAATACATACCGAACGGCCGCAACAGTTGGCGGTACGAGTAGCAGAGAAAAGTCCAACCTATTAGCCGGCCTGGTACCTTGCTACCCTGTCTGCGGTCTCTTTGCTACTCTCTTCAACCGCGGTTTCCCTTATACTCCTCCCGTTCCCCCCCCTGCCCCCATACACTTGTACGGTGTTCCTTCTATCCCTCCTGCTGTTACCCCTCCCCCCGTTCCCTTTAACACTACCCGCAGCGGATGCGCGGCGCTGTCTACTCAGCTTTGCCTCAGCCTCGTGCCACCTGCCCATGAACCGTTCAGCTGCTTCGAGGATTCCCCGGTACTACTTTCCCGTCTGTTTTGCTGCAGTGGGTCACAGTGCGGTCCCAACTCCAAAAACTAGGGGGGGGTCTCCCGTTGATCCCTCGGTGGCTTTGAACACTCTAAGGTCCTCAGCAATGGCCCTAGGCCAAGTCTTGAGCTGCCCGCCTGATTTCGGGCTCTCCCCACCAGCGATCGTCCCGAACATCAACCGACTGGGCAATCGCCCCTCGTGTTGCCGCACCACAGCCCCCGCAAAGAAGAGTCGCCGTTTACGGATGGTCGTTTCGATACTTTCGCATCGTGTTATCCTGAGCGCCTTCGCATACGAGAGGGTGATGTGGTCGGAGCGTAGTCGGCGCTGGAAGCCAATGACTCGCAGAAGGATTTCGTGGTGGGCTGATCGAAGCTTGGCGAAGTGGTCCGCATTGAGGGTCCACGTCACGCAACCGTACAGCAAGGTCTCAATCACCTCGGCCTTCAGCATCCGGACTTTCGGAGTAGAACAGAGATGAGAACCAAAAAACAGACATACTTACTCCGCTATTAAAAACACCAAAGGAGCAAAAAAATAAACAGTAACATTTAAAAAAAAACGAAAGCAAAATGGAAGACGACGAAGCAAACCAAAAAGAAAAAGTAGATGGCAAAAAGTAAAAAGGGAGATACAGACAGAGGCACAGGTATCGTATATATTTGTTTCTTTTTTCTTGTTTCTTTTTCTCTTTGTTTTTGTTTTTTTTTTCTCTTTTTGTTTCGTTTTAGTTTCTCTAGGTCATGGAATGGGTATGTCGTGCCTGTTGTACGCAGTATGATGACATGGCATTTTTTTTATTTTTTTTATTTTTTATCCATCACTTCTACTTCCCAGCCCAACTCGTACGTAGGAGGTTTTACCCTCGACGATCTTCTGGACAAGCCGTGGTCACAGGTGTCGTCCCTTCCCCCCCCCGGTACGTGCCTTCTATTCTTTGTCGCGCATAGGGTTCAGCATTCCCACTGCTCGTCGATTTTCATCGAATGTAGCCAACTCACGCTTTCGCGCTTTCCGCTTATCAATTTTTTATGCAAGAAAAAGTCCCTATGAGCATGCACTCGGTGGGACTTGAACCCACGAAATTGATCTTGACAGGCACGCGGACCACCTACCAAGCCACCGGGGACGCTTGCATTGCATACGTGGCAACGTAGTATCTCTATATCTATCTGTGGCGTAGCTTTGTGACCACATAACTTGTATCTCTCTAGGATTGAAGAATCGGCACGGACACTGCGGTTGTGCTAGATGTCGACGGGTAGAAAGAACGGTTTAATGTGAAGAAAACAACACAACAACATAACAAACGGGAAAAAAAGGAAAGAGGAAAAGTATGTAATAGTGTGTGCCAGACCAATAATTTTTGGTATGTTGATGGTCAGATAATGGTGGGTATCGTTTACTACCTGATATAACTCCGGGCGGAACTGTAAGGGCTGTTGGGGAACACATACGAATCCCACTCGGTCCTTGCATTTCCGCCCAGAATGGTACGTGCTACTACTACCACCACTACCACCACTTTACTATTATTAATAATACTACAACCGCTAAATGACTACCTGGTACTGTACTAGTGCTATTTATACTACTATTAATATGCTCCTACTACTTTGCCTGGTAAATACTACCAGGTACACAACCACAACTATTAATACTGCTATCAATACTAAATATCGCGTTCCACGGTCGTCACATTTTGTCGTATTATTATACCAGCATACCACCATGGTCCAGGAAGTAATATTATCCCTTCCGGCAAGTGTACCATTATACTTCGAAGCATTGTACGCACTTACAGTCAGTAGGATGCATTATTTATTTGCAAATACACCAGGTATCAGGTATACGATACTTGTCTTGTATGAACCTGTAGATGTACCGGAGCATGGCGTAAATAGGTAGTGAAATGTTGCGCTGGCTGGCTCATATATTTTTTCGTACGCAAATCCCGCTTTTTTCACCACGAGCCCTATTAATGGGTGCACCACGAGCTTGTGCGCCGCGCCTTTTTTTTTGTTGGCCGCAGGCCGAACAAAACTTGCGGCTTTTTGGTCTGTTTGGCCGCGGGCGAAACAAAAAATGGCGTGTTTTTTCGCGCCGCAATATGTCTGATAGTCACATGTGGCGCTGGCATTGATCGTCGTTTTGTCGTTGTTGCTTTTCAAATTGCGATATCTATGCCAGCCGGCACCATCACGTCGTCTACAAGAAGATAAACCGATCAGGTAAAGACGCACATTTTGAGTGTCGTATTGACCCATGCATGCATGTGAACAAAAAAAAAAAACGGCATCCGGCGGCCCTCCAGGGGAGCTCCGGCGGTCCCCCGGGGGGCTGAGGGGGGGTCCCGGCAGGCGGCCCCACCTCGCCTACGGGTGGTGGTGCAGGTGCTCCACTACGGCATGAGGCTAGTGGTGCGCTCAGCGTACCACGAGACGGACACCTATTTTACGCCCTGTATACCGGAGTACGAGTACTCAGTATACATATCGAAGCTCTAGGGCACCAGGTGTACACATGACTCCGGCCATCATGAGACTTGCGATAATATGTTAATAGAGTACTGCTTGCTGTAAGTAGGTTTTATAAATATGAATAATAATTGGCTACTACTGTGACCACAGAACTTGTATCTCTCTAGGTTTGAAGAATCGGCACGGACACTGGTTGTGCTGGATGTCGACGCGTAGAAAGAACGGTTTAATGTGAAGAAAAACAACAACAACTGGTGTGTTTGTACACCATGAATATCAGTACCTGGTGCGAAGTATTTTTTTCGAGCAAGATTGTATACGATGGATGGTAATTTTTTATTTTTTATTTATTTTTTAGTGATCTCAGTCAGTAGGAGGTTTTACCCTGCCTCAGCGGTCTTCTGCTGGCTGCTGGACAAACCGTCCGTGGTCACAGGTGACCCCCTTGGTTCGTGCCTTTCATTTACTTTTTATGTGGAAAATAATAAATATGTAAAACATGTACAGCAGGCGTCCCCGGTGGCTTGGAAGGTGATCTGCGTGCGCCTACTACGATCGATTTCGTGGGTTCAAGTCTCACCCAGCGCGTACTCGTAATGACTTTTCTTGCATATTCGTACAAATGGACAAGCGAAAGCGTGAGTTCGCTACATTCGATGAAGATCGACGAGCAGTGGGAATGCTGAACCCTACGAATCTATGCGCGATAAAAATGAAAAATGAAAGCACGTACCGGGGGAAGAAGGGACGACACCTGTGACCACGGCTTGTCCAGAAGAAGACTGCTGAGGATAAAACCTCCCATGACGAGTTACCTTGGAAATGAAAGTAATGAAAAAAAAAGCAGCACGTATCATACCACAGCGAGCGGTAAAAACCATCCATGCCCCGGATATCCGTAGCTTTGTTTGGCCACGCATGTTAGCACCGCACACTATCATAATACGTACCGTATGTTCCAAGTGGCGCGCATATATAGCACTCGGCACCCGGCGCTCGGCACTCGGCATTCGACACACACATGGAACTTGGCATCCGGTTTACAGCACGCACTCACTGCTGCTGTGCTCTGCTGTCGTTCGTACGGATCAGAGACTTTCAATAATAGAGTCTTTTCGGCTACCGCACTCACGTATATGTACCAGCCACACACAGCAGTATGAATAACCCCCTTGTTACGCCTCCATGCGAAGACGCACGGATCTTCCGCATGGTGCATGGCCTCGATGAGAGAGACAGCACAACGATTAGATACAGTAGTAGTAGTACATCATGTGGCGCTATTATACACAACAACAACAATTACACGCACAAATGCGAAAGAAAATATCGAACAAAAACGAGAAGTCCGACGAAATACAAGAAATAAAAGAAAATGTTGGGAAAAACAAAAGGAAGGTTTTCGATCCCGTTTCGCGGCGTACTTTAGCGGGTAATATATGAAAACAATAGGCACGCGCAGGCACATGTTCAACTCTCCTCCCGCCAAGGGTACTCAGGGCTGTGTGCCCAGCGACGTCCTGGATACCGAGTGTTGTCAGGAGATATGACTAGTGGCGAGGTGAGGCATGCCGGGGTTGCGTCTTCGTAGAGTATGCTCATGCGGGCTGACTCTGTAAACTTATCGACTTTGATTGCGTTCGCAGACTTGCATATATCTGCCAGAACAGAGGCGGCGGCTTTCCCACCCACAGACCACAGGGGACCGCGCCGCCTCCTTGTGGCTCAGGCGAGGCGACCCAGTCGTGCGGTGACCCCCTTCAAGAAGAGGCGCAGAATCAGCATTCGTCCGTCTCGGGTTTCGGGTTTTCCGTTCCCGGTGTGCGACCACACGAACTCGATTTGTTTTGGTCAGCAGTCGGCAAAAGGACAAACTTCGGCTTTTGTACGTACTGCTGTCTCCGAAGAGTCTGTAAACAAACTGCTGTAAATGTCCGCGGGGACCAGTAGCCATTTTTTGCGACGATTTACAATGTTGTTCCGAGCGTCTTACTGCGGTAGTGCGGCATTGCCCCATGCCCATTCCCATTCCATCTCCTGACCGAACGCTTTGCCATGCTTTGTCTCCCTCGATGTGGACCCGTCCAGTCCTCGCTTCGAATGCCGAAGGAGGCAACGTGCGATGTCGAGTGCGCCATGAAGGTGGAGTCTCTCCGTATTTTGAGTAAAAAACGCAAGCAGTCTCAAAGAGGCGATGGGTCTTCGTCTTCGGCCAGCCCGAAGGGAGGAGGAGGAGGAGGAGCAGGCGAAGGAGGAGCAGGGGCAGGAGGATCAGGTGGTGGAGGCAACCCCGCAAAGGGCATCAAACGTTCCCTATCCAGCAGCGTCGGACCGGGATCCCCGTCCGGAAAAAAAAGCCCCTTCTCTTGCGCCGAGCTGCGACTCTACGAGCTCTGCGGGGGCGATGCCGATCCCTTCGAAGGAAGGCTCGTTCGACGGCGGGGTGACTATGAGTAGCGCCTCCAAAGACGCCAAAGACTCCGCCCGACGAAGGTTCGTCTGGTCCGTGCGGCTGCACCAGGACTTCGTCGCAGCAGTCTTCGACGTGGGACTCAAGTGCGCCTCGCCCAAGCTCCTGCTGGAGATGATGCCCGTAGTAGACGGACTGACCTCCGAGCACATCAAGAGTCACCTCCAGAAGTACCGCCTACACCGGCAGCGCTCTCGAGAGGAGTTCCTAAAGAGCTACGGATACCTCACCGACCTCGACGGTGGCAAGGGCCTCGGCGGGGGCTCCGCGGCGGCCGCGATCAAGGCGGCTGCGTCAGCAGCCGCTGGGGACGTCAAGGCCCCTTTTGCCGGGTGTGGCCCCGATCCTTCCCAAACCGACCCGGAGGAGAAGGGGTGCGCTTCCAGTTGCGGCTGCAACGACAACGATGACTCCAGCGTCGGCGGAGGGACCGCTCCGCCGGGAGCCGCCGGTGATGGCAAAGGCGAAGAGAGCGACGGTAAAGGCGGCCCCAAGGCCGCCGCCGCCCCCGCTGCCGCCCAAGCCTCCGAAGGGGTCGCTGGCTCCAAGTGCATGGCACCAGCTGCGAACGGGGCGTGTGCTGGTCGCGACGGTTTGAAGAAGCCAAGTGGTCCGGGAAACGAGGGGGAGGAAGCGTGCGCTGAGAGCGGTGGAGCGCGGCCGGCCGACGCCGTGGAATGCGCGATCGGCGGCGAGGCGTCGCAACCCCAGCCAGGGGATGTAGGTGCCGTGCAGACTGTGACAAGCGCGATGCTTAAGTCGCACCTGGAGCTCCTGGCGAGAGGTATCGACTTGCAGGTCAAGTTCCACCACCACCTTCGAGAGGTCGTCGAGAGCCAGCAGACGTTGCAGGTCCAGCTGCTGGGGAAGCAGGGTGCCCCCCTGCCACCGCACCTCATCGACACCGGCAGCCCGAGAGAGCTAACCAACACCGCGGAGATGGCCACGCCGACGGTCATTGGGTTTCCTCGGATAAGCCAGCAGGCGGGGGGGGGACGCCAGAAGGAATCGAACCAGGTGCCGAAGTCGGTGCGTTCGATCGGCGCGGGAGGGTCGTTGGTCGGGGTTGGAAATACTCTCGTTGGGCCAAGGCAATCTACCGCGGCATCCGGCAGCCCGTGGGTGGTTTCCGGGGGTGACGACACCGCCAGAGCTCTGGCTTCGGCAGGGCGGGCTCATCGCGCGACTGACGCGAAGAAAAACAAGGGGTCGCCGTCCGGAGCGGAGGCCGGCGACTTGAGGAAAAAACAGAAGGCGTTGGTGACAGATGCGCCGGGTTCCGTCTTGTGCGGTCCTGCCCTTTCCAGTCCCTCTCTCTCCGGTCCGGCGCTGTCGAGTCCTGCGCTGTCGAGTCCTTCGCTGTCCGGTCCTTCGCTGTCCAATCCTTCGCTGTCCGGCCCTGCGCTGCCTGGCCCCGCGCCACCCGGTGCTGCGCTGCCTGGCCCCGCGCTTCCCGGTCCTGCGCTGTCTGGTCCCACCCTTTCGAGTCCTGCTCTTTCGAGTCCTGCTCTTTCGAGTCCTGCTCTTTCGAGTCCTGCTCTTTCGAGTCCTGCTCTTTCGAGTCCTGCTCTTTCGAGTCCTGCTCTTTCGAGTCCTGCTCTTTCTGGTCCCGGCGTTTCTGGTCCTGCTCGCGCTCGTGCTGCTTCGGGCTCACCACGTAACAACAGCACCGGCGGTGGAGACTCGCGAGGCAAGACGGGTGATACGGGCCAGCCTCCGCCGTTGCACCAAATGGGCCAGTCGTCCATGCGGGCGTCGTCTTTTCCTGCTCATCCTGCCACCGCCGGCCAGTCTCTGCCGCAGAGGTTCTCCGGGATGGGTCGGCAAGGAGCAGGCATCGCTTCAAGGCTGTATGTGCCCGGCGAGTTCACGCTCATCTCCAAGAGCTCAGAGACAGTGGCAGGCGGCGGATCGTCACACGCGCGTGGGTCATCAGAGGCGATGAAGATGGGGGCGGGGGGACGAGGAGGAGTTGGGGGAGACGCTGGAGCAGGAGGAGTTGGAGTTGGACGAGGGGGGGGCGGGGGAGGGGGAGGGTTTGCGGGGGGCAGAGCCCACGCTGGGGTGTCTGCGGCACGCAACCCTGCGGAAACCCGCGCCGCACTGGCCGCGGCTGGCCTGGTCCCGTCTGCGCCGACGGGACCCGTTGCGCAGGAGACTTCGTCGTTGAGGCGCCATATGCAGGCACAGATGGAGGTGCAGCAAAGCATGCTAGTAGCGCGCGTCGATCAGGCGACGAACTTCGGGGCTCAGCGTGCGTGGATGGGGGGGGGGGGGGGGGTCCCCCACTGGGGACGTTTGGTGGTGGGGGCGGGGAAGCGGGAGGGACGCACTCACAACGCCGTGGAGAAGAAGCGGGGGGAAACGAGCGTCGTCATGGTGGTGGGGGGGGCGGCGGTGGGGGCGGCAGCGGTGGCGGTGGTGGTGGCTGCGGCGGTGACGGCGGCGCTAGGGAGAGAGCTTGTGCGGGAGTGGGAAATAGGGAACAAGGAGTCGACGCGTCGTCCATGCCCGCCCCGGACTCCGGGGAGACGTCGGCGCTGATGGGCCTACTGCAGCCTGACGAGGACCTTGACTTCAGTTTGCTTGATCGAGGCGGTGAGTTGAGGTCCGGGGATAACCCTCCCGTGGCTCGCCATCATGCGGGGGAGGAGTTCTCGTCGCTCTTTTCGTTTTTGATGGACTAGCGCTTCGGGGGGGGGGGGGGGGGGAGGAAGTGTTTGCTTCCCCGATGTGTGTTTTGATTTCCCGTTGTATTCCTACTGATGGTGCGTCACGGGCAGAATGCTTGAATCCTTACGAGGTCATGTCATGCACCCGTGCGTATGTTGTAGTTCGCCAGGCTGTTTGAGGTGGTTCTGTGTGTTTGTGGTGTTGGGGCTGTGAAGAGTCTGGACCACTGCTTGGCGTAGGGAGGTAATCCAGTTTGTTGCCTCGCTGCCAACGAGCCGAGGAGGAGGAGGAGGTGATTGTTGTTGGAAGTGCACGTGGGAGTGAAATTGCATCGCTGCTAGAATGCTGTGGTGACCTTTATTTTTATTTTAGCTTCCGCCCCCAGGGGCATTTGCATAGTGATATTCTTATACGGTAGTCCCTCGTGTTTCCGATGGCGTGACGTGCGCATCTATTGCGCAAAGTGCCCTCACAACTTGTACATAGTTATTAGAACATCACAGGGAATATCTGGAGCTCGAAAGTAGAGGCCGTTGAAATACGAGTACTTCCCGGGTAATTGGGCATTTTTTTCACCTATAGCGATGCCTTTCTGTTCGCTTGTATCTGCATTGGACACCGCCGTGCTTGGGTTGCTTTTGGGAGTTAAGTTTCGATCGCCAGGCATTCCCGCGAGATGATAGGCCCAGGGTATTTAGTGAACTAGCTCCCCCACGTGTACTGAGTTTCGTTGAGGAGTGTGATGCCCCCATTTTGTGGCGGTGTCGGCAGTTTGGTTGTACATTCGATTTGCCCGTGATCTGCGCCGGGAATGCCGCCGGGTACGTTCCACGGCAGTGATGACGGGCCACCGTAGTTCGGATCTCATTTGCATGTTTTCGGCGCGGCGAAAGCCCGCTTTTGATTTTCTCGTCGATGCGTTGGTTGGCCCGCGCAGTCTCAAGTGTTGCGTATTTCTCGCAGTCATCAATACAACCTTGGAGAGTGGCCGTGGTGACAGTTTTTTGTACGTGTTCTTGGCCTGGTGTCTCATGTATGCGTGGTTTCGCACGGCGGCGCCGGCCTTTTGTATTTTTTTCAATTAGATTTTTTCAACTAGATGAATCCACATGTTTCCTTCCGCCGAACACCAAGAGCAGTATTGATACCTGGTTATCATATTCGTACTCGGACGCAGTGTGCTGCATCAGACTTTTTGTTTTTCAATTTCAATTGTTGTCGTCCTACTGTAGTAGCTTAGGTGCCTTCCGCAATGGTTTGTTGTCGTGCAGTGTGTTTTACCCAGCGGCATCAATGTAGTCTCGTCGATGCGCACCGTTTGTGCGGAGAGTTGCTTTGCATTTTTTGTGCCGATGGTGGCACCAGCATTGTAGCCATTCGACCCTACAGTAGGTATCATTTGCGTAGCCGTTTTCTTGAGCCGCGACACACGGTTTTGATTTTGTGCGCGCGCTTGCCCCCCCCGCCTCTGGTAGTTTTCTTTCCTCGCCCTCATTCGTTAGCTCTGCTCTTACGTGTACACATCTATTTGTTGGGGGCACAAAAGCTCAAGTCATTTGCATGACGAGAAACCGACCGCCGTTAAAAGAAGCGCCAACAAGAATGGACGCGCTCAGCCGCTCAAGCTTCTTCTCTTGTTCTGCTTTTTTTTTGTGTTCCTTGTCTTTTGTGATTTAGTTCCGTATTTTTTCGTTTGTTTTATTCGTTCGTTCGTTTGCTGTGGCGGCATTCCCGCAGGAAGCTGGCGGGCCTTTTGACCCATCCCTACCCTTCTTTCAGATATGCTACTGCAGCACAACATAGTAACTCTGTGATACGTACGTGAACCGTGCAGCGACTGGTGCTACGGTAAGGCGTCACCCCAATTTTCACTGCCGCGTTTGCGCCACTTGGGCCGGTGGCTCTGTACCTCACTCAAAATTGGACTTCAAATATTTGGTTCGCTCAAGAGAGTCAAACAATCACACGGTGGGAGGTGCTTTTCGCGAAAAGAGAAGGCTTAAAAGCTTCCGCAAAGGTGCATGGCCTAGTCACTCGGCTGACTGGCTTTGATCAGCTGAACATGTAGGACCTGAAAGCGACTCCGCTACCGTCGCTGCCGTAGAGCACCAGTCCGTAACAAGACGGGGAGGGTTTCTATCAAAATATATTTCACTTCACGCAGCTCCCTCCCTCAGCGCACGCGCGGGCGCCGGTCCGATCCAGTCTACTTGCTTACACGGCGGTTGTGTTATACCTGGTACGTGGCGAAGCAAGCCGACGATGCGAAGCGTGGCAAGACGAACACTCTCAATCACCACGTTGATCTAAACGCTCAAAATTTGTACAAGGGCTGGCCATCGGCAATACACCAATCAACGCTTTTGCCGACGATCGAGTTGTTACCGCCCGCCCACCAAAGACAAGAGACTCTCGGTGTCCAAAACGCTGCCTATGATACCGCTGCTGATCAAGGAACACGGTTCGGGTTTATAAACGGAGCGCGACGCCCCCCCGCGACGCCCCGCCCCCCCCCCCCCCCCCCCCCCCCCCCCCCCCCCCCCCCCCCCCCGTATGCTCCCACTAAAAAAACAGCAACCATCGAATTTGGGCTGACTGTGACTGAAGTCCACACGACACCTAAGCCTTCTACACTCGAAATCCCCGCGGTAAAGCTTAGCATGTCGCCCCTATAACTTCAACCCCACATATTTTGGAAGGCTGTCAGTTCCAGCCCTAACACTCCCTGTCGAACCAACTCTACACCAGTGACCAGTGACAGAAGTCACCGAAGGACAGCTGGAGAATAAAAAAAGCAGGCTCCCTTCCTCATCATATCTCGGGGCAGATGCCCCCCTTATGTCTCGCCTCCCCCTAAAAGACACGGAAGGAACTAACGTAACAGCGGTACTACAGTAGTAGCTGCTGTATGGATTTGATTCATATCGAACAATGCCTCATTTGAAGCAACTCTAGACAATGCCTATTTTGAAGCAACTCTAGACTAGTGGTCGAGGATGCGCAGGTTTCCAGTGACAACCGAATCTCGTAGCACGGTGCCGTCCGGGATCATGATGACCGAGCCTTCGTTGGCGACGATGATAACCGTTCCCTGCGCAGAACCAGCGGAAAAGAATACACAAGGACACGCGATAAATTTTACCGTCGCTGTCTGGGTCGATTGCCCTTACAGTAGTTTCTCATTTGATACAACTATCACAATCACTACCAAGCATTATCATCATTACATGTATTTGTTTTTCTTCCTATTTATCATGGTCGCCCTTCTCTCTCCCAACTATTAATATTAATATTAATATATTAATTATAACGCAGTAGTCGTAACGCAGATCCGGGGTCACATGGCAGACTCTCTCCTCCCCCCTCCCCACTAGAGCAGTAGAGCACTGCTGTTAGTGCCTTCAGTAGTTATTATTAGTATCGCGAGAGAGAAGACTTGAGCCCTTTCTGTATACCATTATAGCGTAGAATTGCGCCTGTATACCCACGCTGCGCGCTCTCAGCAGTTCATCTTTTCAGTTTTGCAAATAAATTCACAATCTCACCACGGTGAGATTCGAGCACACGAATTGACCGCTATCCATAGAAGCATTCGAGGGTACCTCTAGACCACTGGGGCGGCACAATCATATAACATATAACCAACTACCAGGTATGATAATACTTTCAAGTACATGCATACATGGTACGAGTATAGTGTATCATCAAAGAGCGCTGTCGGCTGTCGCCCCACAGCATTCGTTGATAATACTGTACCTAGTAGACTTTTACTCGTACCTGCAAAAAGAACCGACAGAATCCGACACTAATCCCAAGTAGTTTGTCTCCCGAGAACCACATTTCTAACGAGGTCAACTAATTTTTTATTAATAACGGGGTTAACTATTAACAAATACAGCGGTACCTGGCACCTGGCACCTGGCACAGCATCATGCCGCTACATGCCTTATATTGGAAGGGCGTGCGACCCGTGCGACCCGTGCGACCCGTGCCGCCCCCCGACGTTTCGTATGTTACAGCAGCTATCAGTCTTGCCGCAAATATAAAATACTTCAGTAGTTATTGTGGCCATCGAAACGTACCTTATATTTTGGACCAGACTGGTATCAATACCTACTGTCCCCTCAGGGTGTTGAAAATAGTGGCGAGAACAATCAGAGTTTTGTATTTAATAGTAGTGAGGTATCAACCGTCTACGTTCAGCGTGAGCGCCCGGCAGTGCGGATATAATAGGATGTTAAACCCGTGCCCTCGCGGCTCCTTGGATTATAACCGAGTTACAAATTGTGACTCGGGCACCGACCTGTATCACCCAATCACACAGTGGCCGTTGCCGTGATCGCCAGTTTTTGTTGGCAATTTTCCCCTCTCAAGTCCCGAAGGGGGGTGATAGATAGGCTACAAGTGCGGCAGCTTTTTTTCTTTTTTTCTTTTTTAAATCAACCTCACGACAGCAGTATACTACTATTGCAGCAGCTATAGAAAAGACACCTGAGCTTGTCATGTGAGATCGAGACTGTCGTCGAGACTTACCTTCGCTACACAAGCACCGACCGTATCCGGCGTCCACTTTTAGCGGAGACTTTGATCAACAGCAGCGCTACCTACCGCTACAGTATGTATACCTGTCTACTGTCCTATTCTTCACCTTTAACGTGACATTTTCCCCCGAACATCACGTCCCCAGCCACGGTGAGATGGTCGAGGTGAGTGATGGTGGGCACCCCGTGCGGTATCCTCCTCAAAAAATCCTCGACGGAGGTGAACTCCCTCCCGAGCTTGATCAAGGGGGTGCTACCGTCTGGTCGCTCCGACGACATCACGAGGCTGCCGTGCCTCACGCCGTAAAGGTTGGACTGCACCAGGAACAGGTCCGACGTCGACTTGACCGGCAAGAATCGTCCCCTATCTACCACGATCGCCAGAACCTGCCGGCGTTTGAGCGAAGAGAGTTAAGCATCTTTTTTACAAGTATGACTGCACTACAGCAGTAACTCTAGTTCTGGGGACGTACCAGGTAGTATATGTATATGTATACGTATATTTTGTCAAATTTTCGTACGTCAGCCTACTTTTCTCTTCGTACAAAGCACTTTTCGGCATAACACCAAATGCTCGGACACAGGAAGCCCGGCCGGACACATTGGTCGAGGTCTCGGTGCGATCCGTGCACTCTGGAGCACGTGGCGGGCGCCCAAAGTTTTTTTTTCCGGCGGGAGTGGATAAGACGATTTCCCTGGTTTCAGTACGAGAGGCCTTATTTTGTACGTACGTATCGGTACATGCTCGTTTATACTGCGCTGGATAACATTTTCGTTTCTGAGGTTCGACTCGCACCATCCACACTTTCTTTTTTATTTCACTTTTGACTTTTTTTGTACCAGGACTACAACAGTACTACACACAGTAATAATACATTCGTCCACACCTTGCTTTTCTGAACGTATAGCATGACATACCGTAATATAAGTTGGGTGTGTTTATTTTCCACTTCTGACTTTTTTTGAGCCAGTACATTCATCCACCTTGCTTTTCTGAACGTATAATATGATATATACCTGGTATATATATTTTCACTTTTACTTTCCAGCCCACTCGTAGGAGGTTTTACCCTCGACGATCTTCTGGACAAGCCGTGGTCACAGGTGTCGTCCCTTCTCCCCCCCGGTACGTGCCTTTAGTTTTTATCGCGCATAGGGTTCAGCATTCCCACTGCTCGTCGATTTTCATCGAATGTACAGCTAACTCACGCTCTCGCGCTTTCCGCTAATCAATTTTATGCAAGAAAAAGTCCCTACGAGCATGCAATCGATGAGACTCGAACTCACGAAATTGATCTTGATAGGCTCGCGGACCACCTACCAAGCTGTTAAAGCCACCGGGGACGCCGGCGCTAGATACAGTACATGTTACCTGTGCGTTTTAGCCCAAACTAAAGAGTTTGGGCGCGTTTGAGTGTAACGTGCGTTCATACCTCAACATTTCACAGCTACTCCCAATACTTGGGAGTAAAGCGAAGTATGTTCGAGAAAATACTGCTAATACCGTAGGTGTTTCGTACACTCGCAGTATTTCGGGGGTTTTGTACTCGAGATACTGCGAGTACTCGCAGTATTTTGAGGTTATGCAGATACCATACTGCGTATACTTTCGGGCTCGCACAAATGCGGGCTCGCTACTGCTGCTGGCATGGATACCGCCTGTTGTGCTTCAAGTATCTCGGGGTTCTGTACCGCGGGTACTACAAGTATACTAGTCAAGCAGTATTTCGTCCGTTGGTAGTGTTCGTACTGCTGCTTTTTCTGCGAGACTCAGTACTCGCAGTAGTGATGAAATACTCTCAATATGCCCAGTATACTTCGAGCATGAAGTATACTTCAACCGTCTGTTCACCGTGTCGACAATTTTCAGGCTCAGCGTTCGGCACAAAACACATCCAGATAGTCCCACACGAATGGGAGTTGGAGCAAACTACTTTCGTTGGAGACAACTTGAGCACACTTTAAGCAGTCTGCCAGTATTTCGATGTATGCATTTGCGAGGAATATATATGCATGTACTGCGAATGCTCTCAGTATCTCGAGGTTCTGTACTGCGCATATTGCCTTTACCCCAAGTATTTCGCGTTTCGATACTACTGTGGGTACATACTTACCTGTATTCTCGGGGTTCGGTACTGTTCACACTCTCATTACTCTCAGTATTTGGGCCTTCTCAGTACTCGCAATATTTTTGCCGCCAGTACTCCATTACTCTCAGTACTCGGACTACGATTTGTTCTCGAGCATTTATCTGTGAAACCCTGATATTACCCTGAGCACCAAGAAACATTTATTTTGGGGGAACATCTATATTTGTACAGTAGTACCAGTAAGTATGTGCTGTACCTTACTCAGCAGCCGGTCACAAAGTATTATGGCGCAACCTCGAACTCGCGCGACTTTTTTGTACTTACGAATTAATCGCCGCGAGTCAGCTGGATCAATATATCCACTTACCGATACCCTATTATATATTATTGTAGTAATGATCCCACGCTAATTCCGCGAACAGTATAATACTCTGTCCTCAAAAACATGTTGTGTGTCTTCACGTTAAAATGATGGGTGGATGCAGGTGCTACTTCTAAACAAGTGTGCAGGGTTTATACGAGTATTATTATTTCGCTCTTGCGCCACTCCCCCATCAATACGGCACCTCCCGGAGGGGAACCTTGTATTACTTGTAATTGCAGTGAGATCTAGGTTTGATCAAAGTGAAGTGCACATATAAAACTGAAACGTTCACCGCGGGTGGAAACAAAGGCCACGGCACGGGGGCTTGTGTGGACACGGGTGCTGCGCTCGCTAGCGCGTCTCCAGCTGCGGTTGTTTTTTATTTCTTGTTTTCGCGCCTGCTGTTGTACTTGCGAAAGGGAGGAGTGGACATACAATATTGATAGTTAGTAATAGCACCTACACATCGGACATAGAGTAGTTGCTGAGTCAGTAGCTCCGCAAATCATGGTCTAGATCTTTCGGCGCAGTTTTATTCCTGATCTGATGATGTGCAATACCAAGTATCTCGTACATACAGCAGTAGACACTGTACGCCGGGTGGGACCTGTATGATCTGTATGATGTTTATGACACAGCTCTCGCGCATATGTTTGCCTGATGGGATAATCTACGTACGCAATCTACGATAGATAGCGGTGACCTACAGCAGTCCTGACACCAGTATTTTTGGATGTCATGATACTTCAGGAGCTCCGATATGTCACCGAAAGGCTTTAACCAAACTGCGCGCTTGGCCCGACGAGTAATCCCATGGCCTACATATACAGCAGTATACCAAGTCTACATGGGAAAACATGGAAAAAACAATCGATAAGGCATGCCTTATTTGCTAGTTCCTGAGTTGAGAAGCCCCACCAGTCAGAAATATTGCTTCTAAAGGCAAAACAGTACTACATTGATACTATTAATGGTATACCCCCATCGTAGAACCTTTCCGGATAGCATATGTATGGATACATACGTTAACTCTTTTAGAATCGCACTCCCATATGTGGGGACAAGGCGCTCAAATTTTAACGAGTTCGTCCCCCAAACGGGACTGGGGTCCTGAAAGGATCAAAGCTCTGGCAGAACACATACCAGTACAGTATCAACAGACAGTGTTAATAGTAGTGTCGGTCCCTCTCTATATAGTGCCGGTATGATATGCACCGGCCAACGATAACGGCATTATAGCGGCTACCGGCACTATTAATAAGAATATTAATAGCACACTGCAACACTGATTAATCCCATCTGTCTGTGCCAAGCGGTTTCACCGGTACTACTATAGCCGTCTACCGGTACTATGGAGGGACCACTACTGCTGTATGTTATGAGGAAAGATCGCATCACGATCTGTTCCAAATGTGAAATAGACCCGACGTCCTCAGGCAAGACCATTCCACCATCTATCTGACTACTGCGCATGGTGGGGTGTATCTGACGTGGAACAGCGGCGGGCCCCACTCACGTACTGGTATAGTCTGATGTTTACACTACTACGCTTAATACGCCCATCAGCGGCTAACGTGTGGTGCCAAGTCTATCTCTATCTATCTACGTATCAACAGAGAATCAATCAATGGTGGCAAATCGTTGATGTGAAGGAAGCACGCAGACCGTGTTACGTTACCTCTGACATGACACTTTTTGTGGCATAGTATTAATAGGAATTAAGTACGTACTGGTATGTCCAGTCACAATGGCAAAACACAAGGCGGACGGTTTTTTTACTGCTTTGACATGTGGTGACGTGTCGTGCACGGGTGGAAGGACGCATTAAACCGACCGTATCACTGATGCTTGTGGCATATCGAGCACCGATGAGAAAACACACAGCCGGCGCACACACTACAGTAATAATGAACGGTAAAGAAAGAATGAACGGTAGAGAAAAGAGGGGACAAGATAAGTCACAGCAGGTCATCGTTTGCGAGCGGAGACTCCCCGCCGAGCCTCCACTGCGACCATACCTGGTGCACACCATCAAGAGAAAACGCCTACGTACAGTAAAAAAGTCTTCACCGGAAAGTGGGATACTCGTTGGTTCCGAGTGATGGACGATAGGCTACTATTATACTATGTACCAGATATGTACGTTTAGACTGCGGTGTCAGACGGTGGTACTCGATTAAAGTAGGACTGGAACCTGTGCTTAGGCTGTTTCCTATGCGGTTCGATTTCGAGCTTCAGATTTGTATTTTTCGATCTCAAAAACGAATGACCCTGCTTATGCAGTCCAAATATGCAAAATCCGACGGGAATTTTTTCGATTTGAGAATCCGATGACCCAAGTGCCAAAATCCGACGACCTGGGTCATCAGATTTTCAAATCGAAAAATGGCATGCTCTCTAAATTCAAGATGTTATCCACGACAGCAAACAGCAGCAGAACGATCGATGAGTAGGACGGTCATACAGCTGTATAGCGACGCTGCTTCGCGCCCGACGCGCCGACGGCGCGTCCCTCCGTGGCCAGACTAGAGTCGGCTGGTGCGGGCTCGGGCCTACAGACCAAGAGAAGCGCACTCGGCACGCACCTCTCCGTGGATACGTACTCGTAGACTACACTTCTGTACAGCAGCAGCAGTCAGTCACAAAATGAAACACAAATACCAAGACAGGTTGACTCTAGCGCACTCGCCACGTCTCTTCGCCGCGAGACCAGAGGCAGTCAGCGTGGGCTCGGACGCTTGGGTACTACGCCCAGGGCAGCGCACCCAGCGCGTGTCTTCGCGGCGCCGAATCACAAGAACAGCAGTTGGTCTCGGCATTTGCTCGAATCTCTATACGCACAATAAATCTGATTTTTTCCGCATAGGAAGACCCTTTCGATTTTCCAAGTTCATATCTGAAAATGCCATCGGGTCAAAATCTGAAGCTCAAAAATCGAACCGCCTAGGAAACGGCCTTATGGACTTGGCAAACCGAAAGAGTCTTCCTATGCGGAAAAATCAGATTTATTGTGCGTGTAGAGATTCGAGCAAACGCCGAGACCACCTGCTGTTATTGTGGTTTGGCGCCGATAACAGACGCGCTGGGAGCGCTGCCCTGCGCGTAGGACCCAAGCGTCCGAGCCCACGCTGACTGCCTCTGGTCTGGCGGCGAAGAGACGTGGCGAGTGCGCTAGAGCCGACCTGTCTTGGAATTTTGTGTTCCATTTTGTGACTGACTGCTGCTGCTTGCTGCTGTACAGCAGTGTAGTCTACGGGTACGTATCCATGGAGAGGCGTGCCGAGTGTGCTTCTCCTGGTCTGTAGGCCCGAGCCCGCGCCAGCCGACGCTAGTCTGGCCACGGAAGGACACGCCGCCCGCCGCCCGCGCGTCGGGCGCGAAGCAACGTCGCTATAAAGCTGTATCACCATCCAACTCATCGATCGTTCTGCTGTTGTTTGCTGTCATGGATAACATGAGAGCATACCATTTTTCGATTTGAAAATCTGAAGACCCAAGTCCCCAAAATCCGACGACTTGGGTCATCGGATTCTCAAATCGAAAAAAATCCGATCAGATTTGCATAATTGGACTGCATAAGCACGGTCATTCGTTTTTGAGATCGAAAAATATAAATCTGAAGCTCGAAATCGAACCGCACAGGAAACACACAGCCTTAGGGGCAAAACAAATAAAATCAAAAATCCACAGATATACAGCAGTCGCATCGTATCCACCGAACTGGCGATGATCGCGAGGCAACGCGTGCGGCGACTACTACAAGTAGGTTGCCCAGAGGCGACTCGATTTTTGCTGCAATGTGCGTGGTGAACAGCACCTGATCCGCGCCATTTATTTCGCCGAGCTTCATCCGCAAGCTTGAGGACCTACCCGCGTATGCTGCCAAACAAAAAAACTTACAGAACCGGGAAAAAAACACGGCTGCCAGGAAAACCACTGCGCTCGTTTTTTTCTTGTCCGTCGACCATCGTTTACGTTCTCGCATGGAGCTCACTCGTGTCAACCGGCAGGAAAAAACACAACCGAAATACCCACGCCAAGGATTGGACGAGCTATCTGCAAAAGCATCATCGTCGTGATTGATATTGATACCAGGTACTATATTAATAGTACCTTGTCGAAGCACTGGATGGCACTAGCCCCCAAGGTTTCTAGCTGAAGAGTCTTCATACCGTTGACCTGTCTCTCCCTGACGTTAACGTCCAGCACCATCTCCTCCTTCGCCACGAGTCGCTGCAACGCCCGTAAGTTGGCCCAGCTGCGCAACACCAGAGCGAGTAGGGAGCAACGTTACACAAGCCAAGCGCAAGGAGTGATCGAGAAACATGACAACGTCCCACGGTTGGACGAGACGCACGACCTATCAAGCTTAGGCCAAGATGACACAGACCTGCCGGCGTCCCCGGTGACTTGATAGGTGGTCCGCGTGCCTATCAAAATCAATTTCGTGGGTTCGAGTCTCACCGAGTGCATGCTCGTAGGGACTTTTTCTTGCTTAAAAAATTGATTAGCGGAAAGCGCGAGAGCGTGAGTTAGCTACATTCGATGAAAATCGACGAGCAGTGGGAATGCTGAACCCTATGCGCGACAAAAAATAAAGGCACGTACCGGGTGGGAGAAGGGACGACACCTGTGACCACGGCCTGTCCAGAAGATCGCTGAGGGTAAAACCTCCTGCGAGTTAGGCTGGAAAGTAAAAGTGAAAAAAAAAAAGACCAAGCCAACCCCGACGGGAAATACGGGCAACTTCGAAAAACTCCGCGTCCCTATTATGACGGCGGTAGTGTGTTCATAATAACCCCTCTGGCATTCCTTTCATACCGACGAGCACAGTGACACCATCATATTTTTGCTGTTGTAATTCGTCTAGGGGCTATAGAGCACCGCGAGCACCCAGCAGCAGTAGGGGTACATAGGGTAGGATCAAATTTGCGCCCGTGCTGTACGACTTCTTGCATTCAACCGTTGTAGCTCGGACACCAACCATGTCGTAGAATATCGTCCCCTGATCACGCAGTGCCCGTTGCTGCAATTGTCAATTTTCCTCCCTGCAGTCCCAAGGGGTTTGATAGTAGGTGACTCGGCGCGGTCGCCATTGACAGTAGACACATGACCCCAACAACGGAGCAGGCGAAAAAAGCAACGAGAATTGACTGCCCGGGACGAAAAATACGTAGACGAAAAATACGTAAGATCTCCTTGCGGTCAGTGGCGTGAAAAATGAGGTTTTGCAATACTGTAGAAATGCAACAAGCCGGTCGCCACAGGGGGCGGTGAAGCAACCTCGTTGCCTAATAACAGTCCACATCTCGGACATGCCATCGATTCTCACTTTCATAATCTACATCTTTCAGGCAAGGTGTATGCCTGATTTGTATTATCTGTATGACCCAGCTCATGTTGCCCGGTGGGAGCTGTACAATTTGCATGACCTAGCACATGTTTCCTGGATTGGATCATCTGTACTACACAGATCCTGCAAAACCCCTGATAACGGCAGCTGAGGAAATAAATGCTCTAAAGTACATAGATCATTATCTGAAGATGATCAGTCTCATCCGTCCTACGGTAGGTGCGTAATAGTCCACGCGCACAGCTTGTCTCGGGGTTTGGTTGTCGGGAAACGGGTTCTCCATCTATTGTAGAAATGAAGCGCGTCTGTTGAAACATATGCAATAATAAATCCGGGAGCTGTGGATCCGATCGATTGAATACTGACTCGATACCCATCTTTGCAAGCTGATTGGGGGATACGTCGGATTGTGGTGAATGCATCGCACTACAAAACCAAATGTTATGCTTCTTTATCAGTCGAGCAAAAATCGTTTGATGGCATTCGACGAAAGACAAGCGCATGATGGGAATAAATTGGTGGGCCCGGCGCGCGCGCAAAATACATAACTGAGGATAACCACGCAGCAGATGAAGGAAAGGGGGTCCGTCTCCTGTGACCTTGGATGGACATATGAACAAAACGGACTCGAAGAGCCAACAAGCGAAAAAAGAAAAGGAAAACGAGAAGAGGTTCATTTCGTTTATTTCTTGCCCCAAGCCCCCAAATCATTGGCCCCGCCGACGGAAAAACGACGCCCTTTCTTCAGAAAGAGACGGCGGCACGGCAGAAGACCATCAACTTTATCAACCGGCCAAGAGCTATCCCGTTCACCAATCAGGTGGCAACTCCCACCGTTGCCAAGGTATACTACAATAACCCAAACACAACTACGGAGCGTTGTGGCGCAAGCTCACATGTTGTTGGTGTTGAAGAGGTTGAACTTCTTGACGATCTGGTCTCTTCGCTCGGCGGGCACCGTGCTCAGCTCGACCACCTTGGCCTTCCCCCCGTACCCTACCACGAGCCCTCCCGTGAGGTCAGCTCGTGTGCGCTCGATGGCCTCCACCGCGAACTCCGCCTCCTGATCGAAGACGTGGTACAGCATGTCTAGATCAACGGTGGCCCCCAGGTTGTCGACGTTGCTGATGAAGATGTACTCCTTGCCCTGGCAGTGGGCAACAAATTCACAAAAAACGACAGCAGAGGTTGGATACATCCGACAGATCAGATCAGATCAGATAGATCAGATGGCATGAGATCAAACATCGGTCATATCAGATCAGATCAGATCAGATGAGAAACATCCGACAGATCAGATCAGGTCAGATCACACATCGGACAAATCAGATCAGATCACACATTGGACAGAGATCATATCAGATCGCACATCGAATAGATCATACAATATCCCCCTTTTCTCATCTCATCTACCAGGTTGATCTTTCGGGTATATACACTCCCGTTAGTATATATCCTGCTTCATACTTTGTATTCCTCGTTACGGAATGTGTTTCCTACTGTACATGAGGCCATTTAAAACCCGTACGTAGTACGCACGATCGAAGTATGAGTATTACGGGGGCCCATAGTTAATGGGACCAAATTTTGTTAGTAAAAATAAGTAAATACAAGGCTTTCCTTCGGAGTGGGTATTCCGTCGTTTCTTGTACAAATACATTTAGTTTGGTTGCTTTTGGGCTGTGACGCCAATTGCAGTTTTGGTTGGCTTTGGGCTTTGACGCCAATTGCAGTTATATTGCAATTGGGGTAATAGCCCAAAGCCAACCAAACTAAATGTTATGACGCCAATTACAGTTATATTGCAATTGGGGCAATACCCAAAGCCAACCAAACTAAATGTATTTGTGTAAGAAACGGTGAAGGATGTAATAATCGCGTTAATTTGTGAATGTAATGTGAAACGTAAGATCGGGTGACGCAAGAGTAAGAATGACATTCGTCTAATAATAAGGATAACATCTTTCATCAGTGCGGGGAGAGAGTGAAGTAGTGCATGGCATGTGGATGATATACAACATACAGGCTGTTGTTTCAAGGAAGGTTCGGGACAGAGGGGAGAGCAGCAGTGCCGGCAACGACAACGGTTATGGAAATGTTGTATAGTTGCTGGGCGGCCGCGATTTCGATGTAGCCAGCATAGGAGTTTGGATGAGACATGATATGTAAATAGTCTTCCAGGCTGCTGTAGTAACGAGGCGGGAGGCCCAGAATGTGGATCTGTCCGCTGTTGAACCCGTTGGGTATGTGTAGGGAGAAATAATCGTGATTTTGGGAAATGTGGGAACAATTTGTTGCCTCTCATTCGTCCTGGATGGAGACAATCTGCTTGGCGTACTGCTTCGGAATTCCGCGAAGCCCTGGAGCAGGCGAAATGGAAGGGAGTCTTCTTGCGCTTGATGATGATGTCTCCGTCTTTGATGGTGGAGTCCGTCAGGCGGCAGTTGTAGCACTTGCCACGGAACTGGTCGAAGTAAACAGGGTGCGCGGGGCGGGCGTGGCGTGCAGGAAATGGCGGGGGAGGGGGAAGGGGGGGGGGGGGGGGGGGGGGGGGGGGGGGAGTTCATTATTTGTTCATTATTTGTACTGCTCTACAGCGGCACAACAGCAGTACGTAATCGCTTGCTATACGACGGCAGCAGCAGCAGCAGCAGCAGCAGAAGCAGCAAGTACATGCGTAAAACGCAGCAGGAAAACGGCCAAAATATTTTTTCAAACGTACCGAAACGACCATTTGGGTGCATAAACGACCAAGAAAAACAGTAATCCGAATACATATGAACAATCAGTGGATATTGAGCCAGCATTAGCAGTATCAGCAGCAGCAGCAGCATTAGCAGCAGCAGAAGCAGCAATGGATCGCCGCAGCGTTGGCGGCAGTAGCGGCATAGCAAAGATATGATAAAAAAGAAGAAACAAAGTATGTACCCTGGTATGCCGCGACCGCAAAAACTACGGAATTTCATTGGCGAAACAAAAATATGTACACACAAATGACCAGCATGATGTACAACGCATCAGCAACACCACAGCAGCGTAGCAGCTATATGGAAAGAACGAAGCCCACAACGAGAAAAAGCAGTACGTACGCAAAATGCAGCAGCAAAATGACCAAAATATTTTTTTCCAGGTACCCAAACGACCATTTAGGTACAAAAACGATCAAGAAAAACAATAATCCGAGTACATGCGAACATCCAGTGAATATTGCGGCAGCATTATTAGCATTAGCAGCAGCAGCAGCAGCAGCAGCAGCAGCAGCAGCAGCAACGGATCGCCGCAACGTTGGCTGCAGCAGCAGCAGCAGCAGCATAGCAACGATATGAAAAGAAGAAAAAAACTATGTACCCTGGTCTGCCGCAATCGCAAAACCTACGGTAATTATTGACGATACAGAAATATGTACACACACACGAGTGTAGTAACACACACACAAATCACGTCCAGCATGATGTACGGCAACAACGCAGCAACACCACAAAAAAAAATCGTTGACGATACAGAAATATGTACACACGCACAAGTGTAATAGGCACACAAATCATGTCCAGCATGATGTGTACGGGAACAACGCAGCAGCGCCACAAAACGACAAACGACCAAGAAACACAATTATCCGAGTACATACGAACATTCAGTGAATATTGCGGCACCACTATTAATAGCAGCAGCAGCAGCAGCAGAAGCAGCAACGGATCGCCACAGCGTTGGCAGCAGCAGCAGCAGCAGCATAGCAACGGTACGAATAGAAGGAAGAAAAAAAGTATGTACCCCGAGTCCGTCCGAAAAGTATTTTTGGTACCTCACTATAGATAGACCCACCCCCGCATGCTGTACGGCAACAACGCAGCAGCAGCAGCATAGCAACAATACGAAAAGAACCAAGCTAAAATACGAGAAAAAGTAGTTCGTACGCAAAATGCAGGAGCAAAACGACCAAAATATTATTACTACGTATAAAGAAAAACATTTGGGTACAAAAACGGCCAACAAAAACAATAATCTGCGTTGGCAGCAGCAACATAGCAACGATATGAAAATAAGGAAGAAGAAAACTATGTACCCTGGTATGCCGCGATCGCAAAACCTACGGAAATTCAGTGACGATACAGAAATATGTACACACACAAGTGCAGCATGATGTACGGCAACAACGCAGCAGCACCACAGCAGCAGCAAGCAGCAGCATAGCAACGATAGGAAAAAAAATCAAGCCAAAAACGAGAAAAAGCAGTACGTACGCAAAATGCAGGAGCAAAACGACAAAAATATTGTTCACGAATCAAAAGAACCATTTGGGTACAAAAACGACCAATAAAAACAATAATCCGAGTACATACGAACATTCAGTGGATATTGCGGCAGCATTAGCAGCAGAAGCAGCTACAGCATTAGCAGCAGCAGCTGCAATGAATCGCCGCAGCGTTGGCAGCAGCAGCGTTGGCAGCAGCAGCAGCAGCAGCAGCAGCATAGCAACGATATGAAAATATGGAAGAAAAAAAGCATGATGTACCCTAGTATGCCGCCATCGCGAAACCTACGGAATTTTATTGACGATCCGAAAATATGTACACTTCCAGCATGATGCACGGCAACAACGCAGCAGCACTACAGCAGCAGCAAGTGCACAGCAGCAGCAAGTGCACAGGAGCAGCAGGTGCACAGCAGCAGCACTCATGGCGTGGCGCTGACAGCAGCAGCAGCAGCAGCAGCAGCAGCTGCAGCAGCAGCCGAAAACGAGCAAAGGGGGTACGTAGGGTCACCAAAACATTTACACACAGAAATCGTGTGCACCGAAAATGCACCACAGTAGCAGCAGCACTCACATCGTTCGGTGCAGCGGCGGCGACAGCTGAATCCTCCGTTCCTTCGTTCACATCCCGCAAACAGTTGTGCATGTGCGCGTTCGCGTGCACTGTGTAAGAGGAGCCGACGCAACGCACGAAGGGGAAAGAACGAGCATGGATGAGTCCAAAAAATAATAATAAACGCTTTGAGGTAGGTTTGTATGCAAAAAGGCAATTGAAAACCCAAAAAAACGTACTGGCAACAGACAGCATTCAACAATAGACCCAAGACACTCACCACTGTCAGCAGTCTCCAGGGAGTACGAGACAGTCCCTTCCTTGATCGGGCGAGCACATAACTCGCAGTTGGTTGCCCAATACAGGATGATCGCGCCACCATCGCACATGAGATCCTCGCAGGTGGCGAAGGCCACGTTTTTGCCACCAGGCGCGGAGTTCTTGGGCAAGTAAGTAAGTGCTGGTCCGTGCACCGGTCGCAAACAACAGTCGGCACCAGGTCGGTCTTTGTCGTTGCCGCTCTCTTGCTAGAGGGCGAGAACCACGCGCCTCTCGACGAGGGGGAGGTGAGCTTAGGAGGCGTGGAGAAGGGAGAGGCGGGGGTTGCAGCACCAGCAGGTTCGCCACCG
Source organism: Macrocystis pyrifera (assembly GCA_031763025.1). Taxonomy (NCBI): domain Eukaryota; class Phaeophyceae; order Laminariales; family Laminariaceae; genus Macrocystis; species Macrocystis pyrifera. Next base: position 734,627 of record JASSKH010000003.1, read on the forward strand.
ACAGCAGCAAGCAGCTTGGCCGCCTACAGCTGCATCTAGATGCCGTTCGTCGAAGGCGAGACGCCTCTTCTTCTAGGCGTTGTGCGAAGAGCTGTCTATTGGTTGCAGTTTGCGAAGAAGAAAGAAGAAAGGTTGTGTGGCTGTTTGGCTGTTCGGCTGTTTCAAAGAAGAAGGGCTGTTTGCGAAGAGCTGTCTATCAGTCGGTCTGTCTGCCAAGAGCTAGCAAGTGACAACGACCTCAAAAATCGTAATTATAGTTGTATCTATATAGGTTTTTATGTGTACCAGGTCCTATTAACTATAGTATGTATGACACACACACAGCTCGCAAAGATGAGTTTCGACGAAACCCTAAGGGCCCATCTCACACCTGTTTTCTTTATTTTTACGAATATAAACTGGTACACGATGAGCAAGACCTACAGTATACATTTGTTTTGCCGGGTAGGACCTGTATGATCTGTTTTGGCACAGCTCTTGCGCACATGTTTGCCGAGCGGAATCTGAATTATACGCTTCACGCACAACATATCGTGACGGTAAATATAGGATCTATTACAGATTATCTAGATGATCTATCTGCAGATTATATGTCCGATGTGTGGAAAGGTTGGTACTTGAAAAGAAACATATAATGCATGCATGCGTACGAGTTCATGACACAGCTCCAACTATTAATAGTCGACCAAGCGAACCATTTATGGAAACAAAACGCTCGGTAAACAAAGGTTGCCAAAGTACGTACCGCTTGCGAGAGCCAGTACTACCACAAACCGAAAGCTCGGAGTCACAGAGCGATGTGGGCATCACGCACTTCCCTCCTCCACTCTCGAAACGCGGCGCATAGTTCACCTCGCACCACACACCCTGCCCAGAACAAGCAACCCACCACAGCACAAACAAACATGCCTACTTTTCATTACGTAGGTTGCCGCCTCTGCCCCAAAACGCTCGCACCATGCAAGCAGTCCCACTTTCTACCTGCGCTGCCGACAACCGCTCACACCAGGCCAGCAGCCCTACTTTTGTGCCTTTTCAGCCAAGCTGCTCAAATCACCTGGTTAATAAGGTTCTCAAGGAGCCCCGAGGCATAGAGCGAGTAGTACACGTCTCCGTGTCCTGGCGGGTACCACTCCGTTGGTGGGGACTCTCCAAACGGGCCTGAAGGCATCGGTTGCAGCGTGTCCTGCACGAAACGGCGCCAATAAAACACGAGGCGCAAAACGGGGCAAGCGGTAGCATCAGCATTTCGAGGAGCCACACCTCGCGGCAATGAAGAGACAAAAAGTTATCAAGCAGAAACGTACTAGTATGTTTCATTAGCAAGGTTTTCCCCCGTTTGATACTGCACCGACACCTTCTTCAGAGACACCTCTGGCTTAATTTTGGCAGTTCAAACAGAGGTATTATCGATAATAGTAGCAAGCTGCATCATTGCTGGACCCTGAAAGCACTCAAGCCGCCATCACTGGAGGGCAGACGAGAGTGCCGGCTTGAGTGGTATGATAGATCCTGCATGCAGTTCGCAGCAAGACGATCGAGTGCCGCGTGAACGTGGTGGAGGTCCGACCACTGTCGTCGTGCAACACCAGCCTGCACAGAAAAGGCAAAGGTTAAAGTAAAAGCCAAGACACAGGAAATACTTTCGGCGAGTGGGAACACGAAACACGCACCCTCCCATAAAACCCGGCGGACGACAGCAGTTAGCATCATACCTCGTACTAAGTACCCTATACGACTCGATCCTGAAATGTATGTAACGCTTGTGTATTCATACTAACGCTCAACCGGTTCCTTACATTTCCGGACACAGCGGTACCTGGTACCTGGCACATCGGTACGAGTACCTCAACTATTTAGGAGTGGGATGACAGAAGGCCTGCTATGATACATGACACCTTGCCGACGCGATGATGTAGAGAAGTGTAGACTACTTCTGTGCTGGCTGGACCAGATCGGTTGAGAGCGTTAAAAAACGTGGGAGTGTAGCCAACAGGCAGGCCGGGAAAGGATTCCTTCCACCATGCCGTATTTCTTCGCTTCCTGGGCCTCCAAACACGAAAACAAACACAGCAAACAAAAAACACGGTGATTTTCTGCTTGCTGCAAAGACCTTCTACCCTTTCCAGCATGATTCAACACAAAAAACTGGTATAAGGCGCTTTTGCTATGCCCCCCCCCCCCCCAGCTCACCCTTCATGCGACTCGCCGAACACCTCACGTCGCTTCGCGCTTGGTGCAAGTCTTGTCTGCATGGTCGGTGAACACCCAACGTGTTCCGTCCCGGCATTGTAAGGATGCGAGGGTCTATGGTCATACGACCGCGGACAGCCATGATATCGAGTATCCCCCCCCCCCCCCCCGCATAGACACCAAACGCTCGTAACCCAACTTTTCTCTTCCTCACGCGGCGCCGATGACATACCTTAATAATTCTGGGGTGGCAGCTCTGCATGAAGGTGTGTATGGTGAGGTTGTGCATGCGGTACTTTCGGATGATCTTGGCGGTCGTCTCGTGCGTCTTGAAAGAGTCCAGCAGGACCAGTGGGACGTCTGCGCAGCAGTTCGTAACGAGCAAGCGGTTGCGTTCGATCGATTAAAGCGAGAAAAAACACGTTCCTCCACGCAACAGTGCACGCATCAGTACCGATACGCGCTAAATATATGCCAGTGTAGTACCAGGTACATACGTACTACTAAAGTAATAAGGTTTTTTTTATAGATTCGACACGTGTCGGTGACAGGACGCTGCGCTTCCTTTAAAAAGGACCGTTCGCGGGTCAGGTCAAACCTCACGGGTTGGGGTGGGTCGGGTCGGGTCGGCCCGACCCGCGAACATTTTGAGATGTTTTGGCCCGACCCAACCCGACCCGAGAGATTTTGGACACCTCCTGACCCGACACGACCCGCGAAGTTTGAAAAGCTCCCGACCCGACACGACCCGTGAGATTTGAATTTTTCATATCCGACCCGACCTGACCCGTGGGAGTTTGGAAAGTTTCCTGACCAAACCCGACCCAGCAGATTCTGATTGACCAGTGAGGTACGGGTCATGTCGCGGGTCGAGTCACCTCAACCCGCGAGACCGTTTCTCTCGACCCGTGAGTTCAACCCGCGGATCGGGCCCATGGATCGACACATCAAAAACAAGTTAATCTTCGCATGTGTTCCTGGCAGTGGTATCTGGCTTGGCTGTAGTGGGTATGGGTGGATGCGAACATGCGTGTGTAGATCTGGCGGAGTTTTATTGTTTGAATAGGATACTAAAGGAGTACTATTATTATTGTGCTTGCCATCCGACAATGTGCAGCAGGAGCTTCAATGTTGATCACTCAAAACATTCCTGAAAGGATAAAACCACGGAAATAAATTAAACCTATGCTGAGGTCTAGCTACCTTCAATGTCTACTTCCCGCTATGCTTTATCTACTATTGAGTATTGGTGCGAGAAAAGCCCTTGGGCAGAAAGCTGGAAGTTTTTCAAGTGTCGGATTCGCGCGCGGGATGCACGGGTCCGACCCGCGGGTCAGTGGAGAACAACTCGCGGGTCGTGCTGGCCCCGCCCGCCAGTGACTTGTTTACCCGACCCGTGAGATTTTCATCACTTCTTGACTCGGCCTGACCCGACCCGTGAAATTTGGAGAAATCTTGACCCGACCCGACCCGACCCGTGCGATTCGAAAAAATCTTGACCTGATCTGACCCGACCCGCGAGATTTGAAAACCTCTTGACCCGACCCGACCAGACCCGTGAGTATATGAACAATTTTGACCCGACCCGACCCGTGACATTTTGAACACCTGCTGACCCGACCCGCGGGTCGGATAAGTACCCGTGAACAGCACCGCCTTCAACCCCCTTTATGGGCATCGGTTGGTAGTGTTAATTTGACAGTGTACAGGGAAACAACCGACGCCTACCGGGTATCTGGCACACCATGTGCAACAAGAAGCAGCCCCGGCTACTCCTTTACCGGGGTGCTGGGGTAGGGGATGTTCAAACGTTCAGAGTGCAACGCACGGAGCAGGACGGCACACGCGTGGCGAGTACACCTGTAGCGATACTCGCACTGCTTCTCGCTCACCCTATACAGGAGCACCAAAACACCAGTAGCGGTTGAGACGATCGCGCTGGTCGTTTTTGGTTCGCTACTAATAGTCACTACATGAACATGGGCCACAAAGGGCAACTACTGTAGGTCCTAGGCCAGTAGAGTTCACCAACTACTCGAGAAAATCGTTGGCACACACTACTTCGTACGAGACAAAGGGCCTATTTTCACGCTCAAACAGTGGTTCACTGGCTCTGATTGGCTTAATAGCCCTAGCTTCAAGGTTAGCTATATCCGTATCGTACAGTCACCCTCAACCATATAGTGTCGAACAAGTGGTAAACTGATAAAAACTTCCTTCTACTAGGCGGCGTCAATCGAAGCTGTCGGTTGGCGTCCTTGAGTGATCGTCATCAACGAAATCCCCACACCGAAACTACTGTACTACCAGGCTCAAGTCTAAAGCCTTGGCGGCCCGAACCTACCGTCGGTACTTCTGGGTATGAACAACAGACCGTCACCTCATATCGTTGCCGTCCACTCCTATATCGTACCGATATTATATAGGGATAGATATCATATGTTGGTACAAGGCGTTTCGCTCCGCGGGCGGCCTACGCCGCCCGCTACGCTCGCTCAGGAAGGAAAAATACATCAAATTATGCGAAGCGGACAGAGGTCCATCATTGAATATAGTTTTTCTCATGATTGATCGTAGTTGCAAACTGGCGACTTGATAATGCCAAGAGTCCCGCCGCCATGCTTCATTCATTCACCAAAAAAACAGCTCGGACGCCATATACGCTTCGCGTCGCGGGCGGTTTTTTCGCTACGCTCGCTCACATGCCGTACGTACGTACATACCCCAGGTAGGGTACTTATTTTCTTCTTTCGATATATTTATATTATGCTCTATGTCTGTACTCGTATGTAAGAAAGATAAAGCACACACCACGCCACAGCAGCACCCCAAAAACAATGAAAATGAAACCGAAAATTTCAGAAAGAAAAAAATCCCCGTCCCCTCTCATGTAATAATTTCCTGCCTGATTGGAACACCTTACACCGGTCAACAAGAAAAAAATTAAAAAATCAAACAGCAGAGCTCTCTCAGCCTCGTACGCCGTCCGCCCCTCTCGCGACCATCTCGCCACCGATTCAATTCGCGTAAAGCTTTCCTCCCTCTCTTTCACAGTGAGCCCCGTCGCCCGTTTCGCGTGAAGCCCGGTGCTCACCGTGGACCTCGTTCGCCAGCTCGCAATGTTGGTGCTAAGACTGCCCCACTCTTACTGCTATTTGTAGTTTCGTCGCAAAAATAAGCACCACCTGAATTTTATTTTGCTCATCAAAACGACCCTTATATACTCGTACACAGAATAATCGGAACCACACCATGAGGCCAGACAGAGACAATTCATGCTTCCCTCGTGTCTCGAGGCACACGCGACGCCTAGCCACGAAAACGGTGACCGCGCTCCTTGCAACCCCCCCTCTACCCGCCAGCACCCGCTGACACCCGCGACGGTGCCGCGCTCGCCCGCGGAACCGTGCTCGGAGTACACGCACGCACACGAAACGAAAGAAGAAAAAAGAAAAGAAGGACTGAAAGTGCAAAGAGAAATGGAGAAAACAAAGACCCGCTGGAAAGGTCCGGCAAGTAATAAAAGGAGGCGATTCCCAAGTGGGAGCTCTGAGAGGCCAGGGATGTACCAACCGACCACGCTCAGAGATCGAGGTATCTATAAGTAGTTCTATATATCATTATATATAAGTTCTTATGTATGAAATACACTTTTTTTGGCAAACACAAAACTTTTCGGTTGGGGGGGGCGGTATTCTCTCGCGCTCTCGGCTGCGCCGCACGCAGGGGGCCCGCGTGTACACCACGGTGCAAATGCGGGTCCCGGTCGGGCTCCGTGGCGTGCGCTCTAGGCCTTCAAAGTCGCCAATTCTGGCAAGTATCTACGGGGAGGCATCCCGATTTGCTGGAGCCAAGCAGGACGATGGAAAAGCACACGAACGAAGTGAACAGGAACAGATATTCGCATGTTCATGTTCTCGGCTCTGTTCGTGTAACAGCTGGCACCTCGCCTCGTCGCCTCACCACCTCGCATCTCGAGTGTGGTCGCCTGGGCTCCTCGTACCCCGGCTCTGCTCGCATGCAACAGCAGTCACGCTTCGATCTATTGTCTTCGTGCCACGGTGCTTGTGTGTATGTTGTGCACGAGGACGACACATGGAAAATAGCACAAACAGCGGTGTAATTGGTTCCGCTTCGGGTAATTTGTTGTGGGCCCATAAATTGAAGCTTTCTCCGTTGATCTGGGAACTTTCACTCGGTTCACGGCTGCCCCCTCGAGCCGCATCGCCTCCAGTCTCGGCATCCCAACAGCAATAGCAGCAGCAGCTCACCCAGGCAGCAGCAGCTCATCCCCCCAACGCTTCCTTTGGATACCAAAAGCATCCACCCAGCATACAGTCTGACAGCAGCGACACAACAACATCCACCTCATACGCACACGGGACCGCCTTCTTCTTTGTTTTGAGTCCCCCCCTTTTAACTTGCGACACCCGCGATATTTCAAGCCAGCCACATCCCGAAGGGGAAACCTTGCAGCATGGTATGATATGGTGATTACTCGAAGTCTATACGAGAACGTACCACCACAATCTATCATGAAAATAGCTACTGCTGCACGCTCAGAGAATGAAGCAGACGATGAGTCGGTAGGTTTTCAGTCGTTACCATCACCAATAGCTGGTATGTTATTGGTCAAAATGTAAATTAATTTGATTTTTCAACGGACAAACAACTTCAACGGCATGTGTGTTGCAGACTACAAGTAACTATTGTTACCGTTGCTACTGTTGCTGCACATTGCCCGCCTTTATCACACCTGGTAAAGCGTATTTCAAAACATCTCAGACGCCCATGGTGTTCTAGTCTATTGCCCAGAGCATCAAGCCACATGAGGCCACATGAGGCCACCTCAGACCACCCCCAACGCGTACGGTAGCAACGGGAATGCAAGCCCGTTGTGTTGAAACCCAACCCATAAGCACGGGTCGATGCCTAAGAGTGAATAACGTCCACACACAGTACTATACTGCTGTGTGTCAACTTCCACAACATCTTTGGAGAGCAAAATAACATGAACAAAAATGCGATGCATGAGCTGACCACATACTAACAATACCGTATACTATAATCAAGGCACCTCCTGGGACGAATTTTAGACCCGGTTTCCTTCGAAACATGGGGGGCACACACAACAAAACATGGTGGCCTTGGAAATATATCGTCGAGAAGGTTGCATGTATAGATAGACGCATCGCTCGTCGTACTCAGTACGCCCTCCTCCTTGCCGACAAAAACACAGCTTTGGAAATCGTAATCGTCCGAGGGGGTGGGGTGTGTTATCTTATCACCCTAGTGTGATACGGTAGCTGATACGGCATTGCCGCCTGGACCTCAACACTCTGCCGTAGTATTGTAATGTATTGTAATATTGTACCGCATTCGTCCCTTCCTGTGAACGTGATGGAAGACCCTCTCTTTACAATCTGCTTTCACTCGCCGATGAACAGCATCAAAAATACAAGAGCAGACTAACAATATTACATATCTACCTGATTATACAGTCCACTGCTGTAGAGGTATGAGTACGAGCTGCTTGCAGGAAAATGCGGAAGATTCCACCTTCGGGCAATAAAGAACGGAATACGTTGTTGCTTTCAATACTAAAGATATCTACATGACCGCATGAAAAAGGCGAACACATGGGCGAGCGAGTTGTACTTCATGAGATATGGAGATTGTTCGTATTTCTTCGGGAGGCGTTATTTCATAGGGATTAGTTTCCTATACTAAAGTCTGTATAATTTGTGTGCAGGCCATATACCAGGCAATACGCCCAGTAATTCGACACCAGACGTGTTGAAATGATCACATCATCAAAGGGAAGACGTCCATGGCACTTGCTGTTGTTCTGGTGGTCGTAGGCTGTTGTAAGAAACGCCTGCCAAACTACTAGAACGATGGAGTGAGTTCTTTGGAAACCCTCCGGGATAATTTGCTCTTCACGGAGGTCATCTTTGCACTTTGGTTTTTTAAAGGTGAAAATGTAATTTGGCAGGGATATTAACCGAGGTGAAAACGTAATTTGGCAGGGATATTAACCGTAACAACGATACGAAGAACGTCACCATTGGCCTTCAAAAAAAATATATATATATATATATATTTACCTGGTATATATAGTACATCAGAGGGAGGATCAAAGTTGAACAAACTTACATAACGAACACTAAGGGGACGCTGGCACCCAAGCGTCCCCTGGTTCCCAGGTTTCCCGTCACTCTAGATGTTTTACCGTAACAGAAAAACACATCCCCAGTTTAACACAACTTCGGCTGGTTCGTGCGTACCAGAGAGCGACGGTGACTTGAAAGAGGTTCATCACAGCAGCTTGTGTTTCTCTCGAGATTGATCTCCCGCCCGTTCTCAACAGAGGCCTACATCTCGACTTGGAGGTCCTGCAGTGGTCGAAATTGGTCGAAATTTGGGGTGCACAAAATGAGAAGAAAAAAAAACAGCCCCCAACTAAACGTTTTCACCTCGCTTGCGGACAGCTACAGCTCCTCACAGGATACTACAGCAAGCGAAATTGAGGGATGCTCTTGGTGGGATGTGTGAGGGTATCGGGTGCGACGGACGGCAGACGGCAGTCGTATGCACCCAGAAGCGACTCACGAGGTGTTTCCGTGTACTCGAAGTTGCGAGCGAGCAGCACAAAAATCTCGCAAAAACGCTAAAAATGTTTCATTTTACGCAAGGGAGCATAGCACAATAGCTACATCACCGACGGAGCAATGAAAAACTGTTGATGTTCTCTAGGCGGATGATATATCTCTTGGAGAGTCGTCGTGGAAGATGGGGCGGGAGGAAAAACTTCGTTCCCATGATGGGTATGGTAGTAAGTTCTTGGGCCCAAAAAAGGGCAAAAATGGGCTTAAAAGCTCAGGATTCTTGTAAATTTGCATCAAGTATTCTACAATTACGAAATACGGATGTTGGTTGCTAATCCCTCACTCTAATTCCAAGTCGTATGTTGGTGTATGCTGCCGAAACGCCTACGCGCGGGTACTTGACGACGCATTCCTGAGGGTGCCATCGTCCCTTTAAAAAAAAGAAGTCCAATAGTGAGTTTTTTTGTATGGTCATGACGCACAACCGTGCTAAATTTCGTTTCCCAAATCGCAAAAATCAAAGTGCAAAGTTGCGAAGGCGCAAAGTTTTGGCTGTCGCTGGAACCAGCTCGGACTGCCCGGTACTCGAGAGATACACCCAAGGCCACCAGCCCTTGACTGGTCTACCGTGTGACAGACTTGTCCCTTTGCAGACCACAAGGCGCGGAAACTGGAGACAACGTGCTCGCGTCAGCTCTCCGTCTTCGAACTACAGCGCAAACCAAAGCCCCGCCCTCCGCTCCCGAAAACCCCGCAAGGCCATCGGAAACCTTCGCAGCAAACGTTTGCAACTGGCTACTGGTTATACCAGGTATAACATAAATAAGAGCATATAATAGGTACATTTACAATAATCTGCGAAAAGTAGGATTGTGAGTTGGCTGACTCTAAACTATAAGTCGTCGACTATTAATAGCTATTACAGTAGTTGGCTATTTAGGTACTAAAGTGACTTGCGCGCGGTAATTTGCGGAGTTCTCTGTGTCTTGGTATCTGAATGCCGCGTTTGTTTGTGGCTCGACGTGTGTTGTATGTTGACAAAGACCAGGTCAGATAGTTGGTTTAGTTCGCCACCCCACTAACAACTAGTTGACTTTCTTCGCCATCCAACTAATAACTTAGTTGGTTTAGTTTGCCACCCTTCCATAGTAGCTGGTGTTCGCCACCCAATCACAGACATATCTAGTTGGCTCACTTCGCGACCGAACTACAGTAATAACTATTAATAGCTGGCTTTTTGCGCCACTCAACTAATAACTATTAATATCAATAGTTGGTTTTCTTCGCCACTCAACTAATGACTACTGGAGTGTTTGCGATTTTTTTCTTTTACTTTTACTTCTCCAAATATTCTCCCGAGATAACTTTTTGAGGTAAATTTCTGAAAAAAAGGCAAAAAAATACTACAGCGAAGTCAGGATTTCGAAACGCCGTAAATCCGCCTGCGCAGGCCAAGTTTCAGAACCTGCCAGCAAAAAAAGGCACGTTATTTCCAGTGGAAACCCGCACAATTTTTTGGAATCGCCACGAAGAGCACACAGCGCGCAGCGAACGAACACACACGCACGCACACACTAGCTCAGCACTCAGCAGCAGAAGAAGCTCGCAAACGTATCTCGCAAAGCGGACGGCTCTACGGCGGGTGCGGCTGGTGCTAGTGCTATTATTTTCCTGGTCGTTTATTGTGCCCACACGTACTCTCCCATGCAGCTCTCACACTCGAACCGCCGCACACAGCACCACAAAAGCAGCAGCAGCACGAGCAGAGGATAGAGGAGCGGCACGAGCTCCCTCGCTGTTGTAGCTGCTATGGCACAGCAGGCTAGTTGCTCGTTTATAGTACCCCTGCTACAGCTATGTGTGTGTGTGTGTTCCTCACATTAAACCGTTCTTCTACTCGTCGACATCCAGCAAGCCCAGTGTCCGTGCTGATTCTTCACCCTAGAAAGATACGAGCTCTGTGGTCACAGACTACGACATAGTGATAACACACCGTAATGCATTAATAGCCTACGTAATACCATGCCTTCGCACTAGGTGCGGCCGACACAACATACATACATACGCCAGCAACCAAAATACACCATAAAGAAAGACAAGCAACGAAAAAAACCAAACCGAAAAAGAACAAGAAAAAGAAAAAAGAAAAGGAGAAGAATCCCAAATAAATAAATAAAATGGGAAGCCAAAGCTCAGACACATACATACTTACCCCGAGCATGAGCCAAAAGGGACGTGCAAGGGGAAAGATACGAGAAGGAAAAAGGGGACTATGCATCCCGGTGAACACTTAACTAAGTAAAAAGAGCAATAGTGAGTGGGCCAAAATACGCTCGTCACCCACCCACTATGTAGTACTTCTTTCATAAGGATAAGAAGGGAAAAAAATCAAAATGCATACCGAACGGCCGCAGCAGTTGGCGGTACGAGTAGCAAAGAAAAGTCCAACCTATTAGTCGGCCTGGTACCTTGCTACCATATCTGCGGTCTCTCTGCTACTCTCTTCTACCGCGGTTTCCCTTCTACTCCTCCTGTTCCCCCCCCTGCCCCCATACACTTGTACGGCGTTCCTTCTACCCCTCCTGCTGTTACCCCTCCCCCCATTCCCTCTAACACTACCTGCAGCGGATGCACGGCGCTGTCTACTCAGCTTTGCCTCAGCCTCGTGCCACCTGCCCATGAACTGTTCAGCTGCTTCGAGGATTCCCCGGTACCACTTTCCCGTCTGTTTTGATACCTACGTCTAGCGGGATAAACAAGCAATTAGACATAATCTCGTTATTACAGGAAATGACACTACTATTTACGGGGGACCATAATCAATAGGACCTACGGTAGACACAAAAACCTACATAATTCCCTATTTTTACTAACAAAATTTGGTCCTATTTACTAAGCCCCCTTAATATTAATACTCGTAAAGTACAACGAACGGTATTTTATAGTTTAAAAGCACTCCCAGGTATGTTTTTTGGGGGGGGGGGTGCTGACACGTAACACTCTGGACGATAATATAATACCGAAATCGAAAGCAATTATATTTCCGGCCAGGGTGGTACTGCTGCACCAACGAACGTGGTGCATGCTTCTTGCTGTGTACCAGGTGTGTACAGCAGTACGTTTGCAGCAGTACCAACGAACAATTCTGTACCAGGTATTTGCTCCATCATCGACAGCAACTCCGTGTGTAAGTGTTCGTGTTGGTACAGCAGTAAGTACCACGCTGGCCGGAACAATCATCACTTGACACGTTTAATTTCGACAGTATTATACTCCAAATGGTAGCAGGTACTATATTACTAGTGTTCAGAGTAGTATGTGACGCAGTACCCCCCCCCCTCAAAAAAAAATAAACATACCTAGTAGTGCTTTCAACGTAAAAAATACCGTCAAACTTGACGAGTATCGATAGTGTCATTTCCTGTTATAACGAATTTTTGTCTTCTTGTTGCTTCTCTCGCTAGAGGTAGGTATCTATCGTTTGCAGCTGTAGCAGGGTACTATAAACGAGCAAATATTAATAGCCTGCTGTTCCGCAGCAGCTACAACGGCGAGGGGGCTCGTGCCGCTCCTCTACCCCCTGCTCATGCTGCTGCTGCTTGGTGCTGTGTGCGGTGGCTCTAGTGTGAGAGCTTGCGTGCAAGAGTACCTCGGTGTACAATAAACGGCCACGGTATAATAGCTCTACTGTAGCACCAGCCGCACCCGCCGTAAAGCCGCCAATTTAGGCCACCCGCTTTGCGAGTTTGTGCGAGCCTCATCTACTGCTGAGCTAGTGTGTGTGGGTGTGTGTTCGTTCGCTGGGCGTTGTGTGCTCTTCGTGGTAATTTTCAAATAATTGTGCGGGTTTCCACTGGAAATAACGTGCTTTTTCTCTGCTGGCAGGTTCTGAAACTTCGCCTGCGCAGGCGGATTTACGGCGGCTGCAGGATTTCATCAAAAGTTGCGGTACCTTTTGGCTCTCTGTTTCATTGGCCTACACGAAACGAGCATTATCCCGACGCAACGCATCTCATATCTCCAAGGATCAAAACACCGAGCATCTTCCATGCCGCCATGGTGCTTGCCGTACGCATCACGACAACCGCTGGGAGCACAGAGGCTCGAGAGGTGTAGCTCGAATATAGCGCGCACGAGCGGCGTTGGATTGTGCCAGCGGGCCGCCGCCACTGCTACGATACACGCTTTCGCCCGCTTGGTGACGACGTGGAGGAAGCGTCGTCCCTAAAAAAGGACTCGTACTCGTGCCGTACAGCCTTGCTTGTAGAACCTTGCTTGTAGAGCGTGACAGCATGACAGCTCGTGAATCATTTCGCTTTCACTATACTGCGGCTGAAGCAGCAACAGCAGCAGCAGCAGCAATCCAAAACGGAAGCTGATTGGTGCTGGTGCTGGTGCTTGCTGGTGCTGACGCTGTTTATTTTCGTTGCTCAAACTGATGCACCCCCTAGCTGCGGCTAGCGCTAGCTAGCTGCCGCTTGCTTTGCTGCTGCTTGCAGTCGTGGGATGGCAGTGGTGGCACCGCGGTCAACTCTGCCGCCGAAACCGTTGCTGGGCTGCCGTTGCTACTCGTACGATTTTTATTTTTTTTTCGTTCTTTTTTTGTTTGCCGCATTGCCTCACCTCCCTGCTTCCCTTCTTGTTTTCGGAGGCGTCGCCTGCAAGATTTGGTTTACCTCACTGGCAAACACAACGATATCAGGAAGGGGAGAAAAATCACTTTTTTTAGCGGAAGTAAAGTTTGTTTGTTTTTTTTACCTGTGTCGCAAACACTCTACTGTAGTTGGATTTACCACCCAAATCAATGACTAGTTGGCTTTCCGCCACCCAACTATTAATAATCGCTAATCATTAGTGTAGTTAGTGTGTTATGAATACTGCTGTAGTGTCAGTTAGTGTAAGGTAGAGCAGTAAGCCAAGCACAGCCCTACAGTACAGCTATTTATATATATATATACCATCCTTCGCGACGGCTGAGAGCGAAGCATTCGCTTCCGATTCCGAACATTTCGTGTTGAATCTAAGCTACATTCCAAACGCCTTCGCTTTCCTGACTTCGCGTTTGTTTTTTTTTCGACCGCTTTCCTCGAGGGTCGCGCTCGCCGGGCTCCGACGGGTGTACTCCCGTGCACGCATCTCGGAGTCTTGCGCCATCGACGAGCGCAGCGACCCCGAACTCGAAGGCTCTTTGCTGGGGGCGACGAGACACGGAGCTTCTATTTTCTTCGGTCCTGGAGATTAGTTTCGCTGTTGTTGCTCCGCGAAGAGCTTTTTGCGACAGACTCGATCTTATTTTTTTTCTCGCCGAGGTTCCATCTCTCGGCTTTGCTGATGCAATCGCTTTCTCCCGACTCCCCTTGCTTTGCGGGCCGCCATCGGCCTGTTCCTGTTCGACCCCCTCGGTTTTGCCTTACTGGGTGGTTGCCTTCCCTTACCCCTTGCCCCTTGCCCCTCCTTCTGTCTCCGGGGATGGACTACGCGCGCCTTCTCGGGGTATCGCGCCGTTCTTGGTACCAGATCGTTGAATATTCCGGTGATATAGAGTTTCTCGGTACCTGGTATACCGTAATAATGGGAGTAAACGCCTCCCTCAAGGTAAACGCCCCGGGGCACTATTTTAAGCGAAAACGGGCGAAATCCCGGGTAAACGCCCCCTGTCAAAACAAAAATGCAGAAAAACGCCCCGGCCTCACAGTAAACGCCCCCCCTATAACTTGTTTTGTAAACGCCCCGGGGCCGAGCTGGCAAGTCTTTTGAGTGTGGGAGATGGAGTTGTTTCCGAAGCGGGCAAAGGCGTGCTTTTCATAGGAAATTTCATGCCTGGGATGTGGGTTGGTCATGTTTTGCGAAACAACAGCAAAACTGACAAAGTCAGACGCGGACACAGCCCCGGTCCCAGCCCGGTCGCCGCTCCACGGTTTCCCACGAGGACGCCATCGTTGCAGCGGAGGCGGGCGTAGTCAATCACCCTGAGCTTCGTCGCTGTCGAGTACGAGTGCCGCCCCTTCGGCCCCACTGAACGTTCCAGTTCAAATGTCGGAGGGCACACGCGAGGGACTGGTCCGCGCTGTACCACCTGAGCAACAGGCGCGGGAACTGGAGCCGGCGTGCCTTCCCTCGTAGGCGCCGCTTCACCAGGACGATGCAAGCTTCCCCAAGAGTTTGATTGATCGCCAGTGCTTTTGTCAGTGATGGGTGCCTTGTCGGTGCTGCTGGGTTGCGACATGATCAACACCTGCTGCTGCCTTGCTGGTGCTGTGTGCGTGTGAGAGGTGTGTGCTTTTTTTCTTGTTTTTTTTCGTATCGCCCCGGGGGGCCAAAAGCCCCCAAATACTTTTTCAGAAAATGCCCCGGTATCACAGTAAACGCCCCGGGGCGTCTTTTTACACCTGCAAAATCGTAGCGTCCCGGGGGGCGTTTACTCGCACTATTACGGTAATTCGGCACGTCATTTGTTTTCGCCGGTCGAATTTAATATGAAGGTTGTTCATGTTTTTTTTTTTCATCATCACTTTTACTTTCCAGCCTAGTATCAGTTCAGCCGAGTGTTGTGAGTTCGATAAGAAAATAACGACAAAAATGCATCGGCGGATATCATAAACGTCGTACATGCTCGGACTGTCTACTGCTGCAAGGTCTGATTTCTGGAGGCGCAGTGAGATACGAGTACTACTAACGCAGCAGCAGCAGTACAGTAGTTCGGAGGCGTTCTGCTTCGAAATTGTACAAAGCAAAACCAAATATCCATAACAAGCGCGCCCGATGAGCGTGTCTGACGTACCACGCAGCTTCCAAAGTCGAGTTTCAACCACTCAATCGGTCGTTTTCACAGTAGACATTCTTCACTTCGAAAAAAAGTTATATCCAGATGCCAGGTATCTACTGAAGAAATGGGAGCTACTGTACGATCCCGCTTCAAAGATAGGATCCTTTGAACCAGGTATAAGAAAATACGTTCACCTTTGACCATTTTGTGGTAGAAAACGCGTCAAGTTGTTTCGGCGAGCACTACTGGAGGTAATCGAGGGTTCGAGACTGCTTGCTCCCACTGTGAGTACTCGCACGACGTCGGGGTTCTGTGCTGCTGTGCATACTGCTTGCTGCATTCGCTTCACGCATATCCAACTTGAATATTTCGGGGTTTTCGGAATTCACACTGAGCATACTTCCCATGTTAGCAGTACCTTGCGGTTGTTCTGTATTGCCGATCGATATCAGGTATCAGGTATTGGGTGTTCGATACCGCTCATACTCGCAGCATCTCGGGTTATTTACTGCAATTACTGCCTGTACTCATGATTGAGTATTTCATGGCGCGATAATGCGCGTGCAGAACGCGTCGTACTCGAAGTAAGTTGGGCGGATACTGCAAGTTGTTGTCTGCTGCGATGCTGCTACTGCTGCTGCTACTGTGCCGCTGCTGGTGTTGCGGCTGTGGCTGCACAGCAGCAGCAGCAGCGATGCCTGCTACTACTGCTATTGCCGCTGCTATCTCGTTCATGTGAAGGAGAGGCTATCTCTCCTGCACAAGCGCCGTTGGCAGTATGTACAGCTCGCCGTAGATAGGTGTGATACTTCGGCGTGGGTATTGGGTACTTGGCACCTGGGCAGATAAAGGGAAGAAGTACTATAGTACACAAAATCCATGTAATCTCAGTTCTGAGAAATGCAAGAAACCTCTCAGAACTGAGCTGATTTCCTGGCCCATAATAGACGGTTCTGATTTTTGGGTTTCAGAGATCGATGAAAAAGGCAGAAACAATAACGTCGCAACGTTGGTATATGCTACAATGCGAGTGAGGCACATACAAAGACTGAGAACTGAAACTCGGCATGCCTGTTTTTGCTGTTGTGCTGCTGCTGCTGCTATCGCGTTTATGTGAGGGAGAGGCCATCTCTCCTGCACAAGCGCCGTTGGCAGTAAGTACAGCTCGCCGTAGACAGGTGTGATACTTCGGCGTGGGTATTGGGTACTTGGTAGCTGGGCAGATAAAGGGAGGCAGTACTATAATACACAAAATCCAAGTACTGTAATCACAGTTCTGAGAAATGTTGATAAACCTCTCAAAACTGAGCTGATTTCTGCCCCCTCCAGGAACTGAGATCACAAGTATCGATGATTTCCTGGCCGATAATATTAATGGACGGTTTAGATTTTTGGGCTTCAGATATCGCTGAAAAAGACAGAATTAATCTCGCAAAAAAATGCCTCAAAAGTTGGTCTACAATGTGAGTGAGGTAGATACAAAAACTGAGAACTGAAACTCGGCATTGGCTTTTTCCTGCATCACTTGGCATTGACCTGATCCTGTTCGTAATAAGATGCAATGATGTATTTATGTTAACTTGCTTGAAATAAATCAAAAATTGATACTTCTGAGGTATCGTTCCCTACCCGGAGAATGGGTGCCGGTGCCGGCACGCAGCCATGCGGAGCCCTTGTATGTAAGATTGTACTTCGGAGTATTAGACAGTCAAGTACCTGGTATTTGATAAAACTCACCGACTCCGTACATGCTGTTGAGGTACTCGACCTGGCGTACCGTGAGGTCGAGGAAGGAAAGGTCATTCCGCACCTCGATCGCCGACTTCGGCCACGTGCACCCCATGCTTGTGCCAAGTCCGCCTGCAGAAGGCAGCAGGAAGCAGGCAGGCAGCACAACAGGACAACCGTCATGTCATTGAAAAGGAACATATCTTACGCACACACGCACAACAAACCACACCAGGTGTGCATGCACACGCAGGCAACAAGCAGGCAGGGCGGGGCGGTCCGCCCAAAAGAAACCCCACCATGACCTCTCGCGAACGCGAGGCAAAGGCATCGTCCTTGACGTCAGAGAGAGACAACCAGCAGTCTCCACTTTTAAGATACTGCTGTTTATTGTTGCTTTTATGTACCAGCAGGGTATGTACTTCTCATTCTGACGGCGCCAATACTTGCAAAGTTGAGTATCAACTATTTAATCAGTCGAACTCACAGATGACGTATTTCAAAATTTATTTTAAAAAAAAATAATAGGAGCTAGGAGCAACAGGGGCCCCTTTGGAGTTGCCTCAAGCGTCCGACGTACGCCGTCCACCAACGCACACAAGTTGACGACAGCTATACATATGCTACTACCAGGTAGATAGCAATATACCTGGTAGTAATATGGCAATACGTGCGTACCTGGTACGCAGCCAGCAGCAAAGTTTTGGTCGCTTTGATATACATGGGGGGAATACCTATTCTTCGCCTTCTGCGTGCACGAAGTACGAGTATTAATATACTGACTGTACAAGTATTAGACAGCAGTCGCGCGCTGAAATTCGCTAGTCCTTTTTTTTTCGCGCCTCGTTCTTCATGCTCGGCTTCTCGGAAAGCACGGGAGCACGAAAGCATGAAAGCATTTATCTCGACATTTTGACGGGAAACGTTCAAGTCTTGGGCGTTGCATCAAAAACGTCACAGACGAACGAACGTGGGTGCGTTTTGCCCCCAAAAGAAGCCAGCGATGCGGTCTCGGTTTCGCGGACGCTGGATCTCTCCTTTGGGGATGGTGCAGTCAAAAGCATAAAACACTACTAATAGCGTGTCGAAATCGACGCAGGAGGTGGCTGGTGTAGGGCACCCCCCAGTGATTAGGCGAGAACAGGTGCAACTTTGGATGGGGTTGAAGTTACTGCAGAAGCAGAAGCGAAAACAGTCTGTTGATGTTCTCTGCCAGCTATAAATTCCGTGTGTAGGCTGCTCATCCTGGCTGTTATGGCGGTAGTGCTATTGTGCGATACTGCTACTGCTGCCTGCTCCCGACTACCAGTCTAATCGGTAAAATAATCATCATTTGACTTCTGACATGGAAATTAAACATTGATTATATTTCCGGACAGCGTGGAATTATATATCTCGGGCATGTTTTGGTAGGCAGGAGGGGTAGGAGGCCGAGGGGAGAGCGACAGCTTGTTGCACACCGTCATATCTTCATTGCATAACTTTGGAGGCAAAGCGCCGGCACGACTACTATCGTACTACTGCACTGCTGTAAGGTCGTAGACCTTGTGCATCGCAATGGACCCGCAATCGAGGCTTGGGGTCGTGACGTTCGCAGCTGCTGTGTTCTCACTCCCCCAATTATTGCGAGGCGATCGCTGCCACAGCAGCAGCAGCCATTTTTATCGCTCTCAAGGAGAGAACATACAGCACCTGGGAGGAACGGAACAAGAACAAAGCACTGCTTCCGGGTCCCCTATCTATGCAGCAGGCATACTGTACTGCAATCGACGAGCAAGGCAAGGCATGCCACAAACCAATCAAGCCCGCACTACGCGATGGTACAGTCAGTAACGTACACGCACTCTCTCACCATTTAGCTTCAGGATGACCATCTTGTCCAGGAGCTCGTGGCGCAAGGCCTGGTCCTTCGGGCACGGTGGTATGTCTCTCGCCTGCACCACAACATCAGGCGGCGGCGGCTCCAACCTCGCCCACTCCACCACGGGCTTCTGTCGCTGCTGCACGAACTGGCCAAAAAGACGGAGGAACCCCTTGCGTTGCTCGGGAGGCAAAAGATCGAGCATGTGCACCGCTTCCTTCATGTTGTCCTCCACGGACGAATGTGTAGGTTGATAATGCAATAGGGACTCCAGCCCAGCTTCCGCCCGGGTCGCTCGTCGACGATTGACCTGCATCTCGCTGCCTGCCCCCAACAACCGAGCGCGCTGCAGCCGGCAAAGGTGCGCAGAGGAGCCGGGGTGGAGGTTGGGGTGGTGAAGGTAGGCGGCGCTCTGCCAGGCGGCAAGGTTTGCTCCCACGCTTTCTGCGTGGTGTGCTTCTGTTCGTTCGTTGTGCTGACTGGAGTTTGAGAGTTTTTCTATTTTCGTCGGTGGTGTGAGATGGTGGGTGTTGAGTGAGTTGCAGCTGTATACGAGGCGTGTCGTCCGCAGGGATCTTTTATCCCGATGTTAAATGCAACTGATTTATTAGGCCCTGATTTAAGCCCACGTATGATGCACGAGCATATTGCGGAGGGAGGGGGTGCATAACTCGTAACACAGAAACGGATGGCAGTGTGGGGCATTCTACTACTGTGTGTGTATGAGCAGTGCGTTGTCTCTAAAGCAGACTTTCACCCTACCTACTGATATGATACGCATCAAATGATACGTTTGTGGTGGATTCTTCCTCTTGGATTCTGGTATTATTCGTACCAGGTACTACTGACAGCTGACAGCTGAAGGAGTGGGTGTGTCCGTTGGTGGCGCGGCGGCTGTTTTTTTTTCGGTCGAGTGTTTCGTGATTGGGCTACTCTGTAAATAATCGCTGCTCGCAGCAGGGCGGGCATGTTGTGGGTTGGTTGGATCTGCATGTAGTAAGCACTGCTGTAGCACATAATATATATGCGCCTGTATTCAGGAGGCCATGTGTCATGTGTATATGGACACGCCTTTTTGGGCGTGTTAACGCGTGCAACAAGCACTTTACAAGTTACAAGACAAAGTGCGGAGCGCACCCAAACAGCCGAAATTGTCGCGTAACAACAACGCTGCACATACATACCGGTACGAGTGTAAAATATACCATCTTCCCCTCACCTCCCCCCCCGGCCCTGTTAACGTATAATGATGTAGTGGGGAGTCGATTTTTTTCTTATTCTGTGCATATATACCCTTCACTGATATCGTAGATCGTAGTACTACTGCTGTACCAGGTAGATATTTTATAAGCACGTGCTCCTCGGAACGTCTGCTGTCCGTATCTTGATTGTGGCGATACCAGGATCTCACCAGATCGATCGAGTACGAGTATGATGCCTGGTATAATACGTGGTGGCGGATCGAAATAATGCTGTCCGGACGATGCTTCCTGGAATCAGCGTGGCAAACCCGTCAATGCTCAAACGCAATGGAAGCGAAAGCTTCGCCTCCAACGCGTGGGCTGCGGTGCTTTCGTGATGCTTGCAGTCGTACTGCATTCGTGCCCGAAATTATTAGAGACAATGCGCGTTTTCAAATGCCGCGCGTTCCAAGCACAATGATGACAGCATGTCGCACGCCCATGCGCTCGCACGAACACGGATGGTTGGACAGACCGTCGTCCATCAAAGTCACCATCACAACTGTTTCAACTGTCAAAATCACCACCACAACGGTTTCAACTACGTGATGTGTACATCAGCCAACAACTAGCTCGGCCACGTTGAGAATTCTGCCACCCCCGGACCACACCCTATCGGCCGCGTCAGTGTCCTCCTCTAATGCCAGCAGCATCTCAACGTTGGTCATGATCTCCTTCGCGGTTATCGTCGAGTCGACAGCGGACAAGTTGGTAAAGCTCAACCAATCGCGCTCCTGGGTCTCCAGCCAGGACACGAGTGCCTGGACGTCGTTCCCTTCTCCAAGTAAGATACTCGCAGACCGCGATAGCGCTGAGGAAGGCAACACGCACCGAAATGATTAAATGATTTTAAGCTGGAGCAGAGAGGATGTTGTACGGACATGTGAAGAGCAGGATAATATGCACTAGAGGTACTTGGTAGTAGGTGCCGCAAATAGGCTAGGCAATCCTCACACACAAAGAGTGGTATGCTGGGCACGATGTGCGATGTTTGACAACCATCAAGTCCACGTGTGTCTATGCGGCCGTCCTCGGATAAGTTGCGCCTCTTTCGTCCAGCACCACAAGAGTACTGCTGGAATTCGAACAGGCAATCCATGCATGCAGGTTGGAGTAGACATTCCGACAACCAACAAGAGAAGGCAGGCGAGGGAGGGTGCCGCTCCCACAGCAGTTTCGTCACTCGTACAGCTCTGCGCGAAAAACGGGACATCCACACGCACAATAAGCGTATATATTCTAGAAGCTTCGCAAGGTCTCGTGGACTCTTCCAGCACACCCTCTTCCGGTCTCACCTCGTTCGATGGCCTCTGACACTTGCGCATCTCCATCAAAAGAGTTGGCTTGATCCAGCATGTCTTTCACAACATGAGGTAACACCATCGCACAAATCGATGGGTAGCTATTTCGGCACACCAACGACCCCACCGCTCGAGCCAGCATCTAAGACACGAAGAAACACAGCGGAATGGAAGGGGGATGTTCCAACGTCAATCGAGGCGGTTTCTTCCCTTGAGATTGGTTTCCTTAACCCAAGCACCATTTTTCAAAATTGTCGAACCCAATCCTTCGCAGAAGCTTCCCTCTCCTCTTCTCGGTACATTATATACGACTGCGTTTTGCGACGAGGCCTCTGCGACACATACATCATCTCGGAAAAGCGGCGAGCCCTTACAGAGAGATAAGCAATGATGCCTGCTCAACAGAAGGACACGCTGCATCAAAACTACGTCCAAGCAGCCACGGGGTACTTCTCGTGTACAGGACAACAATCCCGTACTGCTGCTAAATAGTACAGCTGTCAGTACCATAGGAACTCAGGCAGAAGGACAATTGTAACTTCCCTCAAATTGGGTGCGTTGGTGGATCCCGGTCGGTCCGTCGGTGGCTTCAATCATCTCGAAAAAAGTTAATATTTTCTGGTACTGTGTAAGTTAGAAACTCGCAATCACTCGTTATAAATATATTTCTAGTACCTGTGTTGGTGGCGCGGGAGTGATCACTGACAGCTGACCCGCACAAACGCTTCCGATGGTCAGCAGCTCTCGTGCTATGGCATCCTTCTTTCCTGCCAGCACTATCGGCAGCCCCTCCGCAACGGCACCGATACCACGCGTCCCAAGTCGGAGAAGCGTGTCGTCGTCACCCTTTGGTGTCCTGCCCGGGACTAAAGCTAACTCCCACGCCAGTAGGGCGTCGATGCAGGCGGAAAGCGCCGTCAAGGCCATGACCGCTGTATGCGCCTTGCCGAGGGATGCACACAAGTTGGGATCCACGAGAGATACCTGAAGACGGAGAGTGAATGCGAGAGGGACGCGCACAAGTTCTGTTTCGCTTGTTGCGTGATACCCGCATGTTACGAACCTAAAACAAGACGAAGACAAGCATTTTGCAAAAACCGCACAGCCTTCAACCGCGAAGATCGCAAACGGGTTAGTTCAGCGCCACGATATGTTTTGGGGCATGGCGGCTTCCGACATGACCGCGACCCCTGTGCTGTGACCAAACGTACCACGCTACGACGGAAACGACAAAACGACGCTACCACTATCAAATAGCGCTACTGCACGAGCGCCAAATCAACTCGAACACAATAGTGTGCCCCATGGAAAGTTACCCCGCCTACAAAGGTTCCCGAAGTCAGGGACGAAAAAAATCGCTATTCCGCTATTCCCGAGTTCTCACCGACGCGGGCTGCCCTTCCCCCGGTGTCTCAGCCATCGGCACCAGAACCTCGTCCTCCGGATGCCAAACCAAACATCGCCCATTCACGCCGGCGCCCGCACCGGCAGAGGTCGGCACTAGCACAAGCGGTAGAGCATCACCGACAGGTGCCCGCGGCTCGCTGTTGCTGCCTTCCCCCATGATCAGCCCGCTAGGGCTCTCCTCAAGAAATGTTTGCACCCACCGCTGTAGAGAAGTGGACCGGTCACATGTCACCAATAATAGTCAGTGTTGGACAGCAATACCAGTGTTATGCGCGTGTTTGGTAATAAAAATATTATTAATAGTACCAGGTGCATGGAAAACGGGCTATAGGCTCGTGCGGGATGGGATCGGGCTTTAGAATTGAGCGATGTTGTTATCTGTCGCTGCCGCGATTCGCCTAATTCGGCTGGGTTTGGGGAAGGGTAATGTCCACTTCTAGCTGAGGAGATGCAGGCTTTTACTGATTCTACTCACCTACAAAGTACGTATTAATAGAATACCAATACAAATTGTGAGTGAAACAGCAGTTGGTACAAGTAGTAGTCGTACACGGTATAGAGGTTGGCGAAACGGATGACTCGTCTCTGTCTGCGGCATACGTAGACATGATGCTCTCCTGCTAGTTTACTCGTTCTCTGTTCTCACCTGCTGGTGTAAAGCCTGGCCACACCCTTGGCGGTGTCGACCGTACCGCCCCCTCCAATTCCAATGATGGACCCTGCTCCGATCCTCTTGGCCATTCCTCGTGCCTCGTCTATGCCATCGACTGTGGGATAGGCGCCCTGTGTTGTAAATACCGCGCAGTTGATGCCGATCTGCAAACAGCAAACGGCTAGGACTGTGAGCCACCACTATGCCAGCATGATAGCATGTCAGCCTGCTAGCATACCGCGAAGCTTGGCACGATCGGCGGAAGTGTTGGCCGAAGCGATGGGACATGGGACTCAAGCATACAAAGCACTCGGTAGTTGTGCGAATATCCACGATACACAACGCGCTCTCCAGCACATTCATTTAATTCATACCCAGCCACTATTTGCACAGGACATCCACCCCTGCAACATCAGCCCTAAACATGGATTGGCAGGCCAGCGCGGTTGGATATCGTGTGATTGGGGCACTGACAGCTCACAGCTATCGACCTACATGCTGTTGTGTACTGATACACGATCTACGGACAAGGTCAGTACGACTCGTACGACCAACCATCGAATGCTCAGACGACGAACCTTTCGTAGCTCGAACAAACACCTCTCGGCCTCACTTGAGGTATCATCGCCCAGGACCGCAAGACAGGTTCTCCCATGACTGGCCACCTGCGCCCCAATCTACAGGAGAGACGGAAACATGTGAATATAATGTTGTACAGAGGGGGAGGGTAGGTATATATAGCAAGAAGCTCAGACGTGGTGGGTGCTGGTACGGGTCAGCCAGTGTTGGTCCAAAAATGCGGCGCAACCTCGATAACAGTATACAATCGATCGGTCTTGCCTTGACCCAAGAGCAGTCTGCCTCCACGACCAGCTCCGGGCCAGAGACGTATCGAGAAGATAGTGGTCTCGCAGCCTTCGCCAGCGTGCGACGTATCATGATCTGCACTCTGCGCGCTGCACGTTGCACGTCCTTTGAGAACACAACAATTATTATTTAGTGATTTGCTCCTGGTGTTTTCCATTAGAGAATGTGGCTACGACTAATAGGGGAAAAAATTTAAGCGTCCCCTGCCCTGGATATCGATATTTTTTCAGAGTTTGATCGATTTCCCCATGCTGCAGAAATAACCGAGGCGCATCAGTCCAAAGCAGCGGATTGACCATAGCAGCAGTTGCGGTGTCTAGCGCTTGCCCTTCTCCGGCACTCGCTGCACCTCTGTGCGTCGCCAGGTTGTTGACGGTGCGAGGGCGCGCTGGATCCATGGTGTGGAGATTCTCTTGTTCTCACGTTCTCACATAGAATATCTCCGACAAGGATACCGATAGCTCCTACTGGTACGTATTATCAGACAGATGTGGACATCACCCATCGATGAGTGCACTGCAAGGGAATTGCCATTGCTTCCGCTCCTCGATGAGCACACCGCGTTGGGAAGCGCTGCCGACCACGCTGCGTATCACTGCCTGGTGGAGGGCATAGAGTTCTACCCTCTACTACTGCGGGTGAGTGTCCACGAGCGAGCGTGTGTTCCTTTGTTGCCCTCCAGTCCGTCGAAAGTCGATTGAATGCGCTGTAGTAATGCCAGGACTATTACAGCAGCGTACCAGGTAGTGTGCAGGACGGGCATGGCTGTTGTGTGCGCTCCGGATGCCGACGCCTAAACTGTAATGCTATACCTTCGACTGCTAATTATCCATGTGGACAATGACTGCGGCTTGAAACTGTTGTCCATTGCCCTCGCCCAAGCTTGACTGGTCATGCGTCTCTCAAAAACGTTTTTGGCGGGCTGTCTTGTATCTGTCTGTTGTTCAAGGTATCTTCCCCTCTGACCGAAATTGTAGTCTGCAACGCCCACACGCTAAATAGACCAACCGCGAGCGACAGACATCGGTTGCTCAAGCCCAATTATGACAGCAATATTCGGACAGCCGAACACCACAACAAGTCTCACTTCCCGCCACCACACGCTCGAATCGCATCATCAGGAGGCCGGCATTGTAGGGCAACTTTGCAGGATTATGCCCGCCATCAAAATTACCGTTGGGGAGCAAGCTCATCGAACGCGATCGCAGTCCAACAGATGGCGCGAAAACGCTGTGTGGCAGAACGAGATGTTCGTCTTTGAGGTATGATCTTAAAGCAGTATTAATATGCCCTCTTTCGCTTCTTGGGATCGCGAGGCATACTGGGCCTTATCTTGTCTTAGATTGTGTGGTTGCATTTTCTTTCGAATGAGGTCAACTCTATCTACCTTTGGACCACTATCCTGTATGTACGATAGCTGAAATGGGGCTATACCACGCGACTTGGAGCCTATTTTTTGTATTTTGGATCCGTCCTATCGATCGGGTCGGTCATCGCAGACCACAACATGCATTCTTTCATGTTTAGGGAATTATTACGTCGATTTATACACTGGAGCTAGCAAGACCACACCGACTCCAACGGCTTTAGCCAAGCGCACTCGGCGAAAAAAATCTCCCGGTTATACTACGTATTATATCGCGAATTAAATATGGCGCCAAACACCCGTTCTGCAGGTGGGTAGCCGCTCGATGGATCTCACAGCAACGTGCATCAACGTGTCAGGGGAGGGCTTGACGACCATCGGCGCGGCCAATTTCAAGTTGGCCCCAAACGAAAGCGGTACATCCGTGCAACAAATGAGCCTCCTTCGCAGGTCGCGTGCCGTGAGTTCGACTCGCATTGGTTGTGTCCCGCAATCGAACTCGTGTTGTGATTTTTGTGCAAGATAGACACCGTCGGCGTGATGCGTGTGCAGAGACTTTACCTTTCAGTATTCATGTATTATACCAGGTACCTGGTATGTACTGCGAAAATGATCCCACCCTAATTCCAAGTAATGTTAAATATATCCTAAAAAATATAAGATTTTCCCCTAAACGTGGGTGCAGCCTTAAAGGGAAATGGAGTGTTTAGTTGGGCAGAGTGACAACGCGTCGCCGCACGGCACCTGTGTTCGATATATAAAGGATAGACCACTGAGCTACTCAGTCAGTGATACTGACTGAGTAGCTCAGCTGACTGAGTAGTCAGCTGACTGAGTAGCTCAGTGGTCTATTCTGACTGAGTAGCTCATATGGCCTCTGCCAGATGATATCAGCAAGAGGGCTTCCAGCGAGGGACTCCACCAGTCTCGCTGGCCTCGCACTCAGTAAGTCTTGTTCTTAGAGCTTGTATTATCACGGAGTGATCCTCATCGGACCACGAGCCAGGTGGCTAGGGGACATCACACAGGATCCCCGGCCACTGCTCCACTCACACATGCGATTACACTGAAACCTCCACGGCTTGGTATCTTTTGGCTACAGCACCCCCAAAGCGAGTTCACTCGACGCGAACGAGCTTGACAAAACCAAAAAACCAAGACGAAATCGCATGCGGCAAATCACAAATCAATGCTGAACTCTGAAGCAATTTTAATCTTGAGCGCACGGGTCATCCGTAATTTGCGCAATTCCTTCACGACGAATTCAGGCGCAGCAGAATAAATCGACCGCAAAGACTCCCACGTGCGCTCCTCTGCTTCGAAACCATCCCAATCGACCAAGACAATCACCTCGTTGGCATCATCTTCGGCCACATGCACCAAAGCATTCATGCGGCATTCACCCTGCGCAAAGGAATGTTGGAAAACATCCTTCAGATCAGCGGTGACGTTCAACGTCGCATCCGCATAAAATCGTAAACGAGCCACGTGAGCTTGATGCACCTTCCCAGAAACGATGTTCTGAACTGAGTACACATGATCATGATCAGCTGCTACCACACGCCACGGACCAGTCCATGTGGACAACAATTTCGGTGTGGCACCCTGCCGACGAACACGAGCATACAACACGAAATCACCAACCGCAAATTTTGGCAACACCACCTGGCCCTGAGCCTGTTTACGTTTGTTGTCGCGAGACACGGCAACAGCTGCGCGAATATCGGCGCAAAATCTCTCCTGCTCTGCAACGACTTCACGGACGTTCGCACGCAACAAGTCAGCATTCATCACGTCAACATTCCACCTGCCATCAGACTCAGAAACGAGCGCCGAGAAATCGGTACGCGGAGCACGCCCAAACATCACGCTGTACGGAGTGCTTCGGTAACGTTCACGAAACGAAGTGTTCAAGGCCCACTGAGCGGCCGGCAAAACATCAACCCACTCCGAAACCTGACGACGCTGTTCTGACAGAATGGAACGCAGAGCACGTACCACCTCTTTTACCATGCGTTCACACGTACCGTTCGACCACGGCGTGTAAGCGACAGCAAAACGATGTTCGATGTGCAACGCGTCGCTCAACAAAGCAAGCACCCTGTTCTTGAAATGCGTGGCGGTATCACTCACCCACACACGCGGCACCCCCAAAGTCTTACACCAGGCTAGCAAATGCTTCGCTGTGACCTCGGCTGTACAAGCCTCGGCCGGTTCCAACGCCACGTAGTTGGACAAATCATCCATGATGACCAAAACATATCGGAAACCATCCTCATCAGGCAGGCCATCGCTACCTTCGGGCCCGCTGTGGCCAACATACAAAAAATCAAAGTGCACCACTTCTCCCGGAGCGGTACCATGCACCGTGTCTCCGTAGGGACGAGGAATGAGTGCACCTGCACGCGTGTCTACACAGTGCAAACACTGGCGAACGAATTCGCGAACCTGAGAATCCATGTGAGGCCAAACACAATATTCCTTCAGGCGAAACAAAGTCGGCGCCACACCACGGTGACCAGCCGAGCGCATGTGCGCGCACACCATCAAACGAGTTTGAAGAGCAAGATCATCCGGCGGAATCCACAAGACGTCACGCACCCCAACACGCACACGAAACAAACCATCATCGGCCAAGGTAGCTTGACCGAAGGTTGTCGAAAATTCATGAACACCAACGCCGATACGAGCGACAGACCTTTGTTGCGAGGCACGAATCACATCCAATGCGGGAAGCGAATCGTCAGCATTACATGGGCTGTGCACGGCAACCGAGGTCTGTCGCTCGTATCGGCGTTGGTGTTCATGAATTTTCGACAACCTTCGGTCAAGCTACCTTGGCCGATGATGGTTTGTTTCGTGTGCGTGTTGGGGTGCGTGACGTCTTGTGGATTCCGCCGGATGATCTTGCTCTATCTAGATATTATGGCCTCTGCCAGATGATATCAGCAAGAGGGCTTCCAGCGAGGGACTCCACCAGTCTCGCTGGCCTCGCACTCAGTAAGTCTTGTTCTTAGAGCTTGTATTATCACGGAGTGATCCTCATCGGACCACGAGCCAGGTGGCTAGGGGACATCACACAGGATCCCCGGCCACTGCTCCACTCACACATGCGATTACACTGAAACCTCCACGGCTTGGTATCTTTTGGCTACACTCAGTAGTCTATCCTTATATTACGAACAAAAGAAGTACCTTTGGGCTCGATACGGCCTCCCGCCGAAAAACATCCTTCGGCGTTGATCAAGCCCCTGATTAAGGCCTGGTTTTTTCTTCATATTGTCCCCGTCCCTAGTCGTGCGTTCTTTTACTCAAGTGGTTCGCTCCACTTTCGACTCTCTGGTCGAGTGTTCTTTTATCGTGGTTCTCTCCACTTGATTTCCCTTTTTCTACCTACGGCAGAAAAAGCGGAAATACGACGTATGGCGGGACTCGAACCCCGGACTTCTTTTGTTCGAAATATAATGGACAGACCACTGAGCTGCTCAGTCAGCGCTGACTGAGCAGCTCAGTGGTTTAATCTTTATAAACGAACAAAAGAAGTCCGGGGTTCGAGTCCCGCCAGACGCGTATTTCCGCTTTTTCTGCCGTGGGTAGCAAAAGGGAAATCAAGTGGAGAGAACCACGATAAAAGAACACTCGACAAGCGAGCCGAAAGTGGAGTGAACCACTTGAGTAAAAGAACGCACGACTAGGGAGGGGGACTACATGAAGAAAAAACCAGGCGCTGGTTAGGGGCTTGATCAACCCCGGAGGATGTTATCGGCGGGAGGCCGTATCGAGCCCAAAGGTACTTATTTTGTTCATTTATAAAGGATGGACCACTGAGCCTTTATAAATGAACAACCTGCACGACGAGGTTCGCCCGGTCGCACTCCCCAAGGGACGGGTCTGGAGATGTTTCAGCTACCACAAAAGGTCAGTCGCTACGGCATGGATGGAAAGGTGGCTTTAGCGGAAACAGCCGACGTGGTGTGGGCGAGCTGAGGGAATTTATGATTCTGCAGTGTACGCGTTCGTGTCTGTTGCTCGTCCCAGGTTTCCTCGAAACCTGCATTCAAGGTTCCAGTCTGCCTCTGCACCTTAATCACATGCGAATCCTAAGGAGATGACCCCTTTTCAATCCACTCCAGAGTGGCTATCTGTCGATTGGTGTTCGAGACTACTATCGTTTCCAGCACTACAGTACTCCTGGCGCGCTGTTTGGTGCACTGTGCTATATCCGAGCCCCGGTAGATGTAGCAGATTCGATGTCCCCCGTCCAACGTGCATGCTCTTTAACCCCTTTAGTACCGCAGTCCCGATTTGGGGACAAACCAGTCTAGTTCCAAGTGATTTGTCCCCAAAACGGGACTGCGGTACTAAAAGGGTTAACCACGCAAAGAGAAACGCACGGTACACTTTTGTAGTCGGCATTACTTGGCACGTATATGTAGATAATGAAGACTGTCTGATCGCTGCATGATTCGCAGTGTGGGGTATATAACCCGCCGGAAGCATAGAAGTTAGGCCAGTTTTTTTTTAACCGCTTGAAGAGAGTTTTTTTTTTCGGCGTGGCCCTCCAATTCACTTATATCCTTCTGAACCCCTCCCTCCACCGCTTCACCCCTTCCTATTTCCTCCATCATGACTGCACAGGGGCACCTTGTTCTCGCAGGAACCCTTCACCTCCAAATCACGTTCTTCAAGATGGGAGGACGACCCAGAAGAGGGCCTTCGCTCATGCCCGAGAAGTCCATCCCGAAGACCAATATTGGCGGTTTATCAGTGGTAGCTGAGCTGGAGAAGAGCAGGGCGGCCTTCAGGCTTCCATCGCCGGTAACAGAAATAGCTCCGTACCTCCATGCCCATGCCTCTTTAAAGATAGTGTTTTGTCGGTGGCGGCGGGGGCGGCGACGAACACTGCTTTATACGTACATAGGCGGCGCGGGTGCGTGCAAGAACGTCTCACCGCGCTTGGGTCGGAGTTTTCACACGCGGTCACGATAATGATTTATGATTTTGTTGGTCATCAATAGCATGTACGTATTTGCTGAAGCCTGTTGCTTCTTCGCGTCGTAGCTGTGAAAACACAGCAGTCTAGCTTTCTCTTGCTGATGCCATAGAGCGTGAACATGCTACAACGCGTGCTCTTCTCCCAGGATCCAATGGGAATTCTGAATAAACTAGACACGGCACGCCCGAGTTACCTGGTATGAAATATGGCCGCGCATCATCTCCGTCGCCAACCTCGAATCAACCGAAAGAAGTCCAACAATAAGTAACGGGACGGCAGGGGAAACCATCTCCATCGGTCCGCTGCTTCGCCACACCTGGCACATATGCATCCCACACCCCACCGCCGATATTCAACAAAACTCCCTGCCATTTCTCATTTCAATGCGTTCCCTTAACCGCATACTGTACAAGATGTGTCTGCTATATACCAGTACGAGGTGTGCATCCCACACCGTATGTACCGCCGACCGCTCACACAGCTCTCTGTCATTCCTCATCTCTATGCGTTCCCTTCACGGCAGGGCTCCGACAGGCGCGCCAGCTTCCCCGTGACGAGGGTCGACTACGCCTGCCTTCAGCTTAAGGACACCAAAGCGGGTCCCCTCAACAAAGACCTTCCCGGCAAATGGTTCCGCGCTAAGGCCAAGAGCGGCATCGCGCGCGTCTCGAACATGAGTCGACTGTCGATGGCGACAGGACTCGCCATTGCCATCTTCGTGGTGCTGGTCCTCCGGTGGCTGTCTACGGATGCACCCCCGGTGGTCGCGGCACCGGCCAACGACACGTTGGTCAGTGCTTCTTGGTGGAAGGGAACCAAAGAATACCATGAGGCGGCCCACAAGTACGTAGTGGACGTCCTTGCCTTCGGATCGTTCTGAGTGTTCGACCGTTGTGATTGTTTTGATCCAACTCGTCGGCTTAGGCTGAGGTGCCGCATGAAATTCGCGGCGGCTTTGTCCTTGTGGTTGTTTTTTTCGACCAATGAAGTCGGTCGAACAACTGACATTGATTATTTATTTGTAGCACGAGTATTTGTAGAATAAAAAAAAGCTGGTAGACATACAGTCGATAGTTGAGCCTTACCAAGTACTGCGCGGTAGGACGGGGGAGGGGGGGGGGGGGTACTCATTATCATGCATGGCCATAGTCGTATGACCACGGTAGGGAGGGGGAGGGGTGCCAACAGTAGTGGTTTTTAAGTTCCTTCCATGACAACCTCTATACCATTGCGAGTATTATTTCAGTGGTAAATCGGTTATGAGCTAAATCGCACTCGCTATCCGATGAAAAATCCCACTGGCTAGACATACCACACATATCCTTTCATCATTTAGCAGTGCAACTGAGGTTGCAAGCTATTGAGCAATTCCTGCAGCGTTGAGGAGATCCGCCTGCCACAGCATAAATGGGCCCGAATGGACCCGTTCAACCGCGCTGTAGTAGCCTCTACCGGACTGTAGTATTTACCACTGTACAATAGGACCCTCCACCGCACTGTAGTAAGTAGTAGCCTCAACCTCACTGCTGTAGTAGCCTTGCTGATGACATGCAGTACACCGATTCTTCTTTTCAGTTTCCGTTTTTTATGTTCGTGACCTGTAGCCCCTCGGTTTAATAGGTACAGTACAGCAGTAGAGCAGTAGAGCCGTAGAGCGTTTGAAAGGTCATCATCGTGCGTGGCGCTGATCTTTTGTTTTACGTGGCGCTGATATTTTGTTATACGGTGGCGTTCAGAGCAAGGCAAGTAAACTCATACATAGATGAGTTCAATGTCAGAAAACAGTACTTTCGCCGACACTGGTGGATGTACGACGCCGGGGCCCGCAATGCTTGAGCTAACATGGATACTTGTGCAATGCTCGAGCTGCCGATTCCGTGGAAGCGGTTATCGCATGTCGTTATGGGAGCTCGCATAGTGTAGTGTTATTATTGTTGTTTAAGGTTTGAGGCGTTCTCTCTCTGTGATAGAGGTTCACCCTAATTTTTCTGAGGCTCCTCACTTGACCTTAAAGGAGCTCCATACCTCACCCGAAAACTGACTGTAGCAAAATCAAATTGCATCCCGATGAAAAATCCCATGGCCCTAATAAACAAAAACGTCATTTTTCGAAACAAGATTGGCCTTGCGACGATTCTGGGTTGAGGAACCCCGTCATTCAGAAACCACTTGAACGGAAATGTGCTACCTCTATCGTAGAACGCGTCGTTAAATTTAATAGACTTGCAGCTAGCATTGGGTTGCTGTACGGATCACACGAGAGAGTGCAACGCAGCAACAGAATGGCTTACCGTCGAGGGGCATGTCATGCCATCGATGCTTGGAAAATGGCAAAAAAAAACGGTCAAGCGGTATTATTGGCGTTGTCCAACATCCACGGCAATGACGCCTTGGGACAGAGCGGTGCACCCCGCGTCAACGAGGACTGGGTGCTCAGAACGCTGGTCATCATAACATACATCACGTCACACGCTGGTGGGTTAGGGTCGCACTACGAAAAA
Source organism: Macrocystis pyrifera (assembly GCA_031763025.1). NCBI lineage: Eukaryota > Phaeophyceae > Laminariales > Laminariaceae > Macrocystis > Macrocystis pyrifera. The sequence continues at coordinate 768,114 of JASSKH010000003.1, forward strand.
CAGAGGTTCACAGCACCCAACGCGTTTGACAACACGCCTCAAAGCTTGATTGGACATTGTTATTGACGGCATGTACAATTGGGCAAAATTCTAGTACGGGTATAGAGCATAGCTGACTCTCACAGAGCTTCGGGGAATGCTTATGAAAGATCAACGTTGAAGCTTATGCTGTTGTTACTGTAGGTGGCAAACGCAAAAAAACGAAGAAAACTTAACCCCACAGCAGCAACTGTTCAACCTCGATGGCGCATTCCATACTAAGTACATTACACTAGGTACAAGAACTGCCAGTGCTCATGTTACTCCTGCAACAGCTATAAACCACGCCGTGATTTCAAAAGTAACGTATACTGCAGTCTCCAGGTGAGCTGTAGGGAAGAGCATGAAGCAGAACCGCCGCGTAAATCGCTTAATATCAGATACCGTCGTAACGTCATCGGAGACAGAGGTCATTCCAGTTGATGCACGGAGGGTGTGCGCCACCAGCAATAGCCTACGCAACAATCAATGACATGACGCAAATGTTACCCGAATTCTTATTCGCGCACGAGCACAACGTGTCAGAGCTACGAGCCTAGAAATACGTGTAGAAATACATCTGTAAATTGGGGGGGGAAATATGCAAATTGCTCGATTTCGAAACCTACAAATCAAGCTTTTCAAAGCTCCGGACTCGAACGCGATTCAAGGCTTTTCCTCAGAATATCGTCCTCGTCGTCGAAAAATAAAACGTACACAATGGCGCATAGCACGAACAAAAGCCCGACCCACTGGTAGGCCTGCATAGTGCTGGGCTTCTCCCATCCCATGACCTCCATCTCGAAAGTCAGCGTAGAGTTGGGAGGTATCGGCCCCATGTCCCTATTCCCGTAGCCGTATTCCGGCCCAACGGTAAGGATGGCCCGCTCTCCCAACTGCATCGTCGACACGGCGTAGTCCCAGCCGCGAATCACCTCGCCGTTTCCAAGACCGAAGGCTATAGGGCCTAAACATTCCGAAAAAAAGAGAGAAGAGAACGGCACGCAGCACCAGCGATACCGAACACCAAGCGTTTTTACACGAATGCATTATTATTTTAACGCAATACAGAGTACTCGACGGAACTTGGTACGAATTTGGGAGCCAATAATGTTAGGCGCGACTTGTGCACGAAAAATGAAAAGTATATTATTTTGATACTGATTTAGTGTAGGACACGCTCTGCCTCACAATTAAAACTTCGGAGCGTGTGGTTGAAAATAACAATTTCGCCAAGTTGTGCCACGTACTGTACAGCACTTGTGAAGCGGAAAAATATCAAGACGATGGCACCCCACGCGACACTGTAGAGTAAGCACACAGCCGTGGAATAATTCGGCTGGGGGATACGAAACACATATCTAAGGCAAGGGAACCACTGAACCGCCACGCTTACGATTGCTAAGGGGTGGTTCATCGTATAGCGTGTGTGATGTCAGGACCCAGGGAGGAATTTTCGAGGTCTCTCTCAAATACCGCATCAACGTGAAACGCGCGAACCCGTTCTTCTCATCATGCTGGGAGAGACTGCGTCGTCGTGTATCGTTAAGTTGGACCGGTGGGTACTACTTACTACTTTCAGTTCCATATTTTCCAGGAATATGTCCATATTGTTATATGATTCAGCTCCAGGGTCGCAGGACCAACATACTGCAGTATCAACCTCATCTCCCATGCTGGATCGCACCAAATAGGGTTTCGGCGTACTGGGCGCAGCTTCTCTCGTTGTTCTGCAGCAGCAATTTTATTAAAGTAAGCGATGAAACAGGTGGAATAATGACCAATATAACATTTTTGCATGCCTGCATCAACTGATTCCTCCAACACGAATTAGGCGATAATCCGTTGTGCCTTTTGCCGCAGTACGCTCTGTAACAAAGCGAAAGCTAGGCTTTCTCTTAGTCCTGGGTCCCAGGTATGTTCACATTGGCATCGACGGCAGGCTGAAAAATGAGCTACGTAAATACTGCTATACGGATGCATATTCGTCGTTGGCGCGCATCGTGAGAAGAGCTATTACTATTCCGATTACAAAAAATTAGCATACAGCCTCCGTGATTCCTTGCAAGCGCACCATAAAGAACTTATAAACGCTTCTCGCCCCACGGCGCCGGGACCGAACGTAGAAACGCCACCGTCCAACTGTCGAGTGATTCATGGAAACGAACAGCAGGCGGGTGAGAGACTGGACGCTATACGTACTATGAGGTCGTACTGCTGCGCAACCGGCGATTACCGGACACCGGTTGGACACTCATTCATTCCTCGCGGTGTTGTCAGACGTCTGGTCAATGAAATGCTGTGGGTATGGATACAGAACAGGTACTTGTAGGTACTAAATACCGATCCCCAACAGTTTACCAGATATACGAAGCAAAGCAACCCACTTAAGTTGTCCATGTCGTTGGCATTTAGGCTTAATCGGTACCTGGTACTGGTGTTTATAGTTCATGGGCTCCCAGGAATTTCGACTACGTATAACTCTTGGGCTCGATGTAACAAGAGTGGGTTGATGAACAGTTTTGGGTGTTGCAGACTTCGCAGGAAGGATACCGATTCTACGTGCTTGTATTAATGTATCGATCAATGTATTGATATATGCATTAATATGGAGGGGGAAGCACTGACGCCCTGGCGGAACTGGCCTTGGGGTGAGTAAAATCTTACATCGTTTACATATGTACCCAAATACTATCTATGCTTCGTCTATATCACAATTAGCGAAAATGTCGCCTTCTGCAGTCTTACCTCGGCCAGCACTTGTGTCGAACTCTGTGCCATCCTTTAGCTTTCCTGTATAATGCACTTTCACCTGACACGCGAACAATCCGCAGAGACAACTATCAATTAATCTGTTCATAGCACCGCAGTCTTATGTCGACACATATAAATAGTATGTTTCTTGTTGTGTTATTTTGCGCTGCGGCCAACCATTCAATTCAAGTATTGGACTAGACGGGGGGGGCTGCTCCGAAGCAGGGGAGGGCTCACCCGGGATAGCCCTGCGCATTGAGTGCACGCTCAGCGAGACGACAGTCGCTGAAAACTAACTGACCGTGCAGAATCGAAAGATTCTGCCAAGCATATACGATGTAGAGTGGATGGGAATGCATGTACATTATTTGACTTTTTCGTGACAGTGCCCGCGGCATGCCGCAACATGTCACGGCAGTGCCCATGGCATGCCACGACATGCCGACATTTGCCAACACATGTCGCGGAACGATTGCCGGGGAAAGCCTACGGCAAGCGCCACGGCAACCTCCACGGCATGTCACGGCAAGCCCCACGCGCCATGGCAAGACCCACGGCAACGTTCACGGCAATACCCACGGCAAGGCCCATCCCGCGGCCATGCCCACGGCAACACTCGCGGCAAGGTCCGCGGCAAGGGCCCCGCGGGCCCCGCGGCCAAACCAGAGACAAAACTCGCGAAAAGTCCCGCCGTAAAACCCGCGGCAAACCCAGAATGGAACACGGTGCCAGGTGGGCCTCCGGCGGCTCCTGCGGAGGGCTGATGACATATTTCTGCATCTTGTGGGTAGGAGCAGGGTGTCAAATGGGATGGGCCCACTCCAAGATCCAAGTTACCAAGTAGGAACGGGGCGCCAGATGGGTGTCTGGCCGTGGACATCGCCGTGGGATTTGCCGTGAGACTTGCCGTGGGTCTAGCCGCGGACATTGCCACCGCCGTTTTTTTTTTTTTTTTTTCGTGGGTCTTGCCGTGGGATGCCATGGCAAGTACCACGGCTATATCCGCGGGCACAACCGTGGCACGTCTCGCGGCAGATGGTAACCCGTAGGCCTTGCCGTGGCATGCCGTCGCATCTGCCCTATGCCACTACTAATACTGCTGTAAAATGTCATACAATAATATTGTGCATCCGTGAATATTTTGGCCCGTCAAGCAAAATCTCGCTCAGCCGCGATAACTTCGAACCCACACCCTGTACGAACTGCCAACTGCAATGGAAGGCTCTCGCAGGAAGGTAGTGTATGTACTCCTGACAGTATAAAGTCATACTCCAAGTTCCCCTCGAGATAAAGCCGCCGGAACGGTGTAAAAAATAAGATTTCGGTCGTACGAGCACGTGCACTCGTGAGTCGAGATGCTGCTCTTCCCATTGGCATGGGCCGGCAATATAGAAGCAAAGGTCTGTTTGTTTGCTCCGCAGAACCGGTCAGACAAACTACAGTTTTCTCTTACGAGGTACGTACAGCAGTAGCAGCTGCTATTAGTAGAGAGCTGCGCTGCGTTCTCACCGTGCTTCCGACAGGGGGTATCTCTCCGTTGCCTGGCCTCACTACCTTCTTCATCAACACTCCAGGGATCGAGTCCTCACTGAGGTCCACCATGGTGTCGACCTCCTGTTTGCCACCGTACTTCGCTTCACGGAGCGCTTCTCCTGCTTGCTCCTTTGCCTTGTTCTCGTGGTACATTGCGCTCATCATCGCTATTACTCGCCCTGCCGTGTCGCCGTGTTGACAGCTCTTCTTAGTACGCCTGGTGTGCAATTAGAAGTCGAGAGAGGTTACTCTTATTTACAGCCGAACCAGGCACAAGCAATGCAACAGTACAACAGCAGCAGTAGTGCAGCAGTGCATCGTGCAGCACCAGCACCAGCAGCCTCGAGCCTCCGGCCTCAGCCAGCGGCGGAATAAAAAAATGAAGCCTTCCCATTGGTCACCAAAGTAACATTCGAGAACCAAAAACGAGAATCAAACCGAAATCGAGAACCATAAGCCTTCAGACGGAACCGAGACGTGCAGTAGTATGTACCTGGTACACAGCTGCGGTGGCAACCTGCCAAGCTGCCAAGTGGCCCAGTGATACTCTGTCTGCTGCTGAGTTTGTCGGCATCTCGCGTTGAACTTCTGGCGTACAGCCCCTGTACTATTGAAGATGCGCCTTGCCAATTGCCCAAACCTGGCAAGGGGGGCACTGCGTGCGCTAAACGATGCGAACCTCGGAATCGGCGGAGCTCCATCGTTGCCTCCCCATCATGCAGCCACGAGGAGTGTTTCCGGGGTTGCTCTGCCCCAGCTCGTGTCGCAAGTACACCAACCACGGTCTCCACCGCCGAGGAAAAACCGAGCCAACGCCTCTATGTGGTCGAAGCCGATGCCCCGGTCTGCCCAAGACTGCCGTACCGTCGATGTTAGACGGGTATTGACACCATTCGAGGCACCAACACGTCGAAAGCGTCAACCATCTTGGCGATCTCTGTCGACTAGGGCGTCAGATCCTGCAAGTCCTACTGCAAAATCTACTGCGAGTGCCTCTGGCAGCGAGGGGGGCGAGGGGGGCGTCGGCGACAACGGCAGGTCTGAAGGCGACGACGACCGTAGCTGCTGGAAGTGCAGCTTGACGGTGGCCGCGCAAGACTTCTTCTGCGAATGCGGCGCAGTGCAGCCGCTTGATGGGCGTCTGGACTACTTCGAGATGCTAGGCTCGCCTCCTTCTGTGTTTTTGGACCTCAAGGCAGTGGAGAGACAATTCAAAAACATGCAGCGCGCCTTCCATCCTGTGAGTAGCGTTCTACCGGTTTACGTGGTACCTGATATACTGCCGTACAGGGCGCGCCCGGTGCTAAGAAACCTTAATTTGGTGTCCATGCTGAGTGTCTTTTTTTTTTCGACCTTGATACCACTCTATTATATAGGATTTAGAGTTGATCCCACTGTTGAGCTGTGTTTCTTAGGGTGTGTCTGAACAGAATCGAAAAGCTCAATCGAAAATCGAATTCATTTCGATTTCGATAAAAAATATGCCGATGTGTCTAAACAGAATCGAAAAGTGAAAATAGACGTCCAGGCAAAAAGCAACGGAGAGCACAACCTACTATTACGGGGGACCATAGTAAACAGGACCAAATATTGTTAGTAAAAAGACCTAAATATATAGGTTTTTATGTATGCCATAGGTCCTGTTAACTATGGAGCCCCGTAATAGGCCGTTCGCGTCTGTGCACACATGCCGGCAATCTAGCGCTCGGTAACACAGATCCACCACACAAGCAGGCAAACGCGACGGCTGTTCGATTCCGGGAGGTCGTTGGGCCTTCCATGGAGGTGGTGGCGCGTCCAACGTTGACGCCCCGAGATCAAACTTGAAATTATACTGAGAACGAACTTCCGACCTCGTTCTCGAGGGTATCATCCTGAATTTTCCTCAAACTATGCTCGCTCTGGCTCGAACGCCGGGAAACAAAGGCCCAAGAACGTCGGGGCTGGTGTTGTGGTTCGCCTGCTGGCTGTTTACGGGGGGTCTATGCGGCTATGTTACCGTGCTAGCTGTGGGTTGGATGCTGTGTACGGCGGTCCTGATGTGATATTTTTGACGTGGCTGCGCTGACCAGTAGGACGAGCTGAATTGTTGCTGTTCGTGCTTTCGATTTCCTTTTCGATTCCCAGCCGTCAACTTTTTGATTTTGGCATTGGGTTGCAAATCGTTCATTTTTTCGGAACCTAAAAAACGAAGGGGAACATGTTTTGACTAGGGACCAATCAGCGCCTTGTTTATTATCAATTCGATTTTCGATTTTCGATTTCGATTCTGTTTAGACACACCCTTAGGCTGTTTCCTATGCGGTTCGATTTCGAGCTTCAGATTTGTGTTGTCCGATCTAAAAAATGAACGACCCTTCTAATAATGCGGTCCAAATATGCAAAATCCGACCGGAATTTTTTCGATTGGAAAATCAGATGAGCCAAGTCGTCGGATTTTGGGTTCCGACGACTTTGCTCCGACGACTTGGCTCGAAAAATGGCATGCTCTCTAAATTCAAAATGTTATCCACGACAGCAAACAGCAGCAGAACGATCGATGAGTTGGATGGTGACATAGGTGTATAGCGACGCTGCTTCGCGCCCGACGCGCGGTCGGTGCGTCCCCCCGTGGCTAGACTAGAGTCGGCTGGCGCGGGCTCGGGCCTAGAGACCAACAAAAGCGCACTCGGCACGCGCCTCTCCGTGGATACGTATTCGTAGACTCCACTGCTGTACAGCAGCAGCAACAGCAGTCACAAAATCGAACAGAAAATACCAAGACAGGTTGACTCGAGCGCACTCGCCACGTCTCTTCGCCGCCAGACCAGAAGCAGTCAGCCTTGGCTCGGACGCTTGGGTCCTACGCGTAAGGCAGCGCACCCAGCGCGTCTCTTCGCGGCGCCAAACCACAGTAACAGCAGCTGTGGTCTCGGCGTTTGCTCGAATCTCTGCATGGACTATAAATCTGATTTTTCCGCAATGGAAGACTGTTCGATTTGCCAACTTCACATCTGAAAATGCGATCGGGTCGAAATATGAAGCTCAAAAATCGAACCGCATAGGAAACGACCTTAACCCAATTTCTTGTTGTTCGTGCCGATCTGAGACCTATGCCAATGCGAACGCGAAGGATCAACAAAAAGTTTGAATTCCAAAGATACTCGCCAAAAAAAATTAGAACACACTTCCTATGGGCACGTTCAGAAAAAAAAAAAAAATGCCCACTTTTGGAAAAGCCCGAAAAAAGCAAACCTGGGGCCGATGTTGGGCCAAGATCGGCCTGAGAAAAACTCAGGCCGATCTTTGGTTCGAAGCGGCGAGATTCCGAGTCCTCGACAGACATCGATCGACCAAACCAACAAATGCGTCATGAATTCTGGACAGAGTGCGCTCGTTGGGGGCTCCGAGCCACCCTTGGGTCACCGTCTTCACACAATGGCCAGTGACGTGTGGCGGGCGCTGGCCAGGCGTACGATAAGAAAACAATTAGCCGCTGGTGTGTACCAAACAGAAGACAAAATTTCTCGATCCGCCTCGAATGGCAAAAAACAGGCTTTTTTTCAGGTTTGGGAGGATACCGCAGGACGCCGCCGGCAAGCTCTCGCCCCCTAGAGCATTTATCCACTTATTATCTTCGATGCCGTCATCTATACTCGTTGGCCTTGCCCGACACCAAGCGGGTTGGCCTTGGGCTGAGTCTATATCGAGATCGAGCATCTATATATCGTCGCACACGCTGATTTTATCAACGTGTTGACATTTTTTTTTTTAAATAAATTTGCAACGAGAGAATACAAATTGCGCCGCCTGCAGCCGTTAGAAAAAAAAGAAGGAAAAATCTAACATTTTTTCCCTTTTTTCCCACAGCGGCGGTACGAGGATATTTTCGGCTGTTTTTTTAAAGCAATATTTTTGAAAGAAAACTTTTGATCTTCGCGTTTCCATTGGCATAGGTCTGAGCCCGTATTTTTCTCAACATAATGATTCTTAACTGCGGGCGCCCACTGTACGGTAGTACTGCTATAGTAGTCTCGGGCAGTAATCCAGCAGTATCTTAAGCGCCACTGACGCATTGTAGTACTCGGGGAGTTGGTACGCGCCCCGAACCTCGAACCACTGCAGACTCTTGTAACGTAGGACGTAGGGTAACAAGTTCTGATGAGTTTCACTAAAATGAGTCTCTGGTAACCTAGGCACAACGTGCTGTACTATCAATACTATAGCTCGATGTCAGCCATATTTATTCGTATATTCGAGTGCCTTTTACCTCTCATTACAGTAGCGATCACCCTGTACGATGAATAGCAGGTATACGATTTCTGACCATCGGTATGTCATTTGCTATGGTACTGCTTTGAATGAGGCTGAAAGCCAGGTAGTTACCTGGGTTCAGGTATTGGGGTCGTATTTGTGGTACTTGGGAGGCGTATCTTAGATGGAAACCAGGGGTTTTCCTAGCGAAGCACGAGGTTTGCCCTCAGTCTCCACGTGCACGAAAGGAATAAAGTTGCTCTTGTATCTCTAAGCAAACAACACACGTGAGCACCAACGAGTACCAGCTTAATAGGCAAACCTTGATAGGGATACAAAGTGTCCTGACCTTGATCATAGCACATTGCAGCATACTCGTCGCTGCCCTCCCAGTGCGCTTGAGAGCTGAACCGAATTCACGCCCCTGCCCTGTTAACAATACTGTAATAACACCAAGCACGGACTACTACGAGTACTACTGCTAAATTCTCACGAAGTTTTGCCTCCTTACCTGCCGGTACTGATTCGCGACAATCTAGTGCAGACGTTGTCGTCTTGTATAATACGATGCGAGTCTGTGCTAATCGCTGACGCTGTTCCTGCCATTTTGTGTGTTGACCTCAAGTCGGTTGTCTTTCCCTGACCCAGGACCTATTCGCCAGCAAATGCAAGGACGAGCAGGCGATCTCTGCTGCCAACTCAGCCACGGCCAACAAAGCATACCAAACTCTGGTTCGCCCCATGTCGCGCGTAAAGTATCTGGTGAGACCGCAAGAACGATTGGTATCGATTTTAGTGTCGGAATCGCCTCGGAGAAAATGCGCCTGCTGTATGGCAGTAACCCAGTACTATCGACAGCAGTACTCGTATCTGTGTAAAGGCCAGACTTTCTGCACCTGCCGTCGCAATGTTTTCGCACGTACGTGTTCACAATGTTCTCCCCTTCGATCGCACGCTACAGCTGTCGGAGCTTATGTGCACCTCAACATGCTCGCTTTTGGTCGGGCCATCATAGATATGCCGCTGATGACCAACTCCTGCGGTACTGGTTGCTGTTGGGTAGTGGTGTTCGACGTCTCCCAGTAGTGTAGTAGCCAGTGGTGTAGCACACAAATGAGAGCATCAGACTGACAAAATTCAGCTATCTTCGTGACGACCCGCAGATGCGTACGCGGGGATCAAGAGCTCTAGAGGAGGAAGGGGCGGGGGACAAAACACCCGTTCCCCCAGACTTCCTGATGGAGGTAATGGAAACGAGGGAGTCCTTAGAGCAGTGCGAGTCTAAGGACGAAGCAGGGAGGATTTTAATGGAAGCGGCAGGGGCAATAGACGAGTGCTTGCGCGGGATGGACAAGGTGTTGAAAGCGGGGGCTGATAGAGACGAGCTGGACGACGCTGCCGTGCGGCTGAGGTACCTCCACCGCATCGAGGATGAGGCGCGGCAGGTCATGCATAGACTTGAGGACAAACACTCGAGGCCTTCCGCTGGTTGAAACTGAGCCATCCGCTATCGTTGTGCAGTGCGGCGGCATGCTTTCAGACGATCTGCGCATGTGATGACCGCTGTAGTTTAAGCCGTGCCCCAGGCGTGTCGCAGTCTGGCGCATTCATCGTAAAATGCCGTCCAACAATATTTGGGCAAAAAACAACTCGCCACTTGGGCGGGTGGTTATTTATAAAAAATAGCCGAAGAGGCGATTTTCAACAACAGAGTACACCTGGTTGGTACATGAACACAAAAAAGCTGACCACAAAGCACAGCAGCTTTCCACCATTTGCGCCTTATTTTCGGTTTGCCATGGCTATCGCCGTGTACTGCATCCCCCCCGTGTCTTTCAGGTACCGGGCCTTGCGCGCTTCGTTGTCCTTTTTCTGCTGTTGCATCTCTATCGTTCTTTTCGCGACGTGGCGCTGGCGCTGCGCCTGCTCCTTGACCCTGTCCTTGACGCTCTTCTGCGCCATCCTGGCCTGCGGGTTTAGTCTCAGGTTTTCCAATAATGCCTTCAGCGCTTCCACCTGGTCATCAACACAAACAAAAACAAGGGGCGAAGACATTCAGTAACAGTGGAACGATGTCGATTGGTAGGCAGGATACTCGATGTTATCCGGTGCTATGTGCGGTGTTACACGCAGATATATTGTACTTGTATTGTACAATGCACCTCTCTCCTGGTGCCGTCGTTGTTGTGTGCCCTTGGCTATTTTTCCATACCCTCTCTCCGATGTCGACACACCAATTTTAAGCCTTATCTCGTCGCTATGGTCGTAGCGTTGACTAGCTACAACCCGGGTCCGTCTGTTGCGCGCAAACTGCCACTACACGGACGGGGTAATTGCGAACTTTTGAGCCAGCGCTACGTGCCTACTTACTTTCGCGCTCACAACATTGCCGTATTATTTCACGGCGGCCTCGATGCGTGCCGACGGTCATAATATCAATTGTGGCACAGGTATTTACAACGAAAAGCTAATCGAGAGCTTTCACAACGGGCAAAACACTCTTTTCTCGTGCAAAATACAACACCAGCAAACAGAGCGAGGTGTTTTTTGAGTTCATGGAATGAAGCCATCATTGATAAAAATGAAACCGAGTCACTCACCCATTTGTCTCGAACGCTCTCGTCGGCGGCCTCCAACTCCAACAATAGATCCCCTGTTTTCGAGGACATCACCATACTCGATAGTCCTATGCGTTGCCAGACAAACGCCAGAAGCAAGCAATGCATCCAAGTGAATAGGCATGTGGCTTCCAGGATCATAGAGCTTCAAATGGCCTGGAGGCGTTTCTGTGACTCCACGATACCGCGCGAAAGTTGTAAGGTGCCTTTTATCACTTCTTACACGATAGACTTACACCTTCGTACATATCATATTATTGCGAAATTGACGACGCAAAGGATAGAAAAATGCTGCAGGTACGTGGGCGTGGTGCTGCGAAAATATTGAAATTTATCCGCTCGTAGGGGGGATGTCGTACGTAAAACCTGCTGATGCTGAAACGTCAGCACGGAAGAGCTCTACTCTTGCAGCATCCGACACTCCGTTTTTACTTACTTTCAACGCTTTCACTACTGCGAAAACTAATGCTACACTAATTCCATGTAGTTTGTCTAAAAAAAATGGTTGCAATACTAAAGGGGTTACGTGCGAAAATTATTACCTAACCTCTCACTGTCAATAGAGCGCGTGATCTTCACCTTTGGCTTCTATGGTCTTGACATCGTTGAGGTCGATCTCGTGCCACGAGGCGCCATCTCCCTCATTTTCTTTCCTCCACGCCAGGACGGTATCGAAGTCTGCCTTAAGCCGCACGTCCGTCGCTTCGTTGCCGGTCCCGAAGCCAAACGTGAAAGTTCGTCGTTTGAATCGATCGCCTGAACACAGCATCAAAACCAGAGTGTCACTAATCATCAAAATAGGCGCTACTGCATGCCTCATCGCGTTCAGGGCCCCAACATTTCCTAACCTATTTCACCACGTTTTTCTTTAGTGGTATTTGTACGATGTAATGAAGGAGCAATGCCCTGCTGTCGCAGATGTCAGTCGCCTTTCTATCCCGTCGTCTGATCCGCAACCGGTGTTATACGGGCGACGTCATTCGGGCGTTCTGGCGGTTTTCGAGGTTATGGCGTCGCCGACGTGCCCTCGGCATCCTGCTTAGCATATAGGGTTATTCACTATTGCCTGCGCTTGCCGTTGTGTATCGGTGGCCCGTCGCCATGCTGAAGTTTTCCTTCATACCAGTGCGAAGTAGTTTGTGCAAACATCATGACGCCTACGATAATATGTTTGTGTCGAGTTAAATAATCGGCAAAGCCCGTGAGATTGAAGGGATACTTTGTACTCGACCCCATGTAAAACATGTGGATGCGAACGCATAGCAGTGACGTCAATCGCGCGCAGGTCGCGGATTGTTTGACTCGATACCAACAACTTTATTTTATACGTACGGCATGGAGGAAAACCTCAGCATAACGGCGAGTCAACGTCGAAGCTCCAAGCGCACGCCAAATGATCAATATTACTGTAGAAGCAACCCAAAAAGCAGGGTGCCGGAGGCGCAAACACCGCTGACACGCCCGAGCGACGCCTCCAGCACAACGCTGAATGCGGGACCGACGACGAAATACAAAGACAACGACGACAGCGACAGCAGTACATACTCCGGACGTATTTAATTTCTTTGTTCTTTGGGTCTATGCAAGTGTCAAATAAGAAGTCGAATGTCAAAGAAAATACTGCAGTAAAGGTCAAAGGGATTACTGTCGTATGACGAGACAACTACGACCAGGTTCGTAAGTACGTTCCATAGGGTGCGGTGGTGATGCATGCAGTAGTGGGCCTCTGCTGATAGAGGCGTTCTAGGAAAGACTCCTCACTTGAGGAGCTCCATACCTCACCAAAACACTGACTTCAGCCAAAATCAAATTGCCTCCCGATGAATAATCCCATGGCCCAAGTATACAAAAAAGAAATTTGGAAGCAAGAATGGGCATTCCGATGATTTTGGGTTAAGGAGCCCCGTCATTCAGGATACATTTTAGCGGGAAAATGCCACCTCTATCGTAGAACGCATCGATAGTGAAAAATCCTAAGGTACCTATTTGCGCACTCTGGTTGGCTAAGTTGTACATTATACGCGGCTCAATCAACCTATATATTCCAGCCACAGCATCCCGAGCGGGCCGAATCAACTTAGAGTTTTTTCAGGCACACCATCTAAGCCGGCCGAATCAACCTAGAGTCTAATCAGCACAATATCCCAGCACTGATCACTGTCTTAGAGCAAGGGTTCTGGTCAGGATTAGGGTTCGGGTCGGTGGGTCGGCTGTAGGCGCCAAGCACAAAAACTCCGTAAATATTCACCATCAGGCTGTTTTCTACGAATGCGGTTCATACTTTGAGCTTCACATTTTGGCCCGATCGCATTTTCAGCGGTAAAGTTAGCAAATTTGATATAGTCTTCCTAGGGGAAAAAATCGGATTTATTGTGCGTGTAGAGATTCGAGCAAGCGGCGAGACCAACTGCTATTGTTATTGTTGTGATCTGGCGCCGCGAAGACGCGCGCCGAGTGCGCTGCGCTGCGCGTAGAACTCAAGCGTCCGAGCCCACGCTGACTGCCTCTGGTATGTCAGCGAAGAGAAGTGCCGAGTGCGCTTCAACCTGTCTTGGTATCTTGTACTTTGACACGATGTGAACGACCGCTGCTACAGCTGCTGTTGGTGTAGTCTACGAGTACGTGTCCACGGAGAGGTGTGCGCCGACCGCGCTTCTCCTGTTCTTCACGCCCAAGCCCGCGCCAGCCGACTGCAGGTTGGCCACGGATAGACGCGGCGCCCACCGATTGCGCGTCGGGCGCGAAGCAACGTCGCTATACAGCCGTTTCACGATCCAACTCAATAATTCTGCTGCCGCTTGCTGTCGTTGATAACATGTTAGAATTTAGAGACCATGCCATTTTCCGAGTAGATTTGATGGCCCACCTGGTCGGATTTTGGGCCAAAATCTGACGACTTGGGCCATCGGAATATCCAAATCGAAAAAAATCAGGTCGGATGTTTTATATTCGGACTGCATCAGACCCATGCCAATGGAAACGCGAAGTCCGAAAGTTTTTTTTCAAAAATATTGCTTCAAAAAAACAGCCGAAAATATCCTCGTACCGTCGCTGTGGGAAAAAAGGAAAAAATGTTTGATTTTTCCTTTTTTTTTCTAACGGCTGCAGGCGGCGCAATTTGTTTTCTCTCGTTACAATACTTGTAAAATTAGGTAAAAATGGAATATAGACGAGGCGTATTACGCAGCTTGCAAAGTTGAGTATCAACTATTTAATCAGTCGAACTCACAGCTGACGTATTTCAAAATTTATAAAAAATAGTCAACACGCTGGTAAAAACCACCTCGTGCGACGATAGATGCTCGATCTCGATACAGACTCAGCCCAAGGCCAACCCGCCTGGTGTCGGGCAAGGCCAACGAGTATAGATGACGGCATCGAAGATAGAAAGTGAATACATGCTCTAGGGGGCGAGAGCTTGCCGGCGGCGTCCTGCGGTATCCTCCCAAACCTGAAAAAAAAACTGTTTTTTACCATTCGAGACGGATCGAGAAATTTTGTCTTCTGTTTTGTACACACCAGCGGCTAATTGTTTTTTTATCGTACGCCTGGCAAGCGCCCGCCGCACGTCACTGGCCATTGTGTGAAGACGGTGACCCAAGGTGGGTCGGAGCCCCTAACGAGCGCACTCCGTTCAGAATTCATGACGCAATCGTTGGTTTTGTCGATCGATGTCTGTCGAGGACTCGGAATCTCGCCGCTTCGAACCAAAGATAGGCCTGAGTCTTTCTCAGGCCGATCTTGGCCCAACATCGGCCCCAGATTTGCTTTTTTCGGACTTTTCCAAAAGTTGGGAACTTTTTTTTTTTTCTGAACGTGCCCATAGGAAGCGTGTTCAAAAATTTTTTGGCGGGTATCTTTGGAACTCAAACTTTTTATTGATACTTCGATTTCCCATTAGACACATATAAAACTCAAGAGAGGGCGATATTTCGAATCTTTACGTCAAATTCAATATCGCGATTTCCGTATTGGCAAATCCCTCGATATAAAACTCAATATCGCCTTTTTTGCCAGAAGCACCTGAGATATAAAACTCGGGTGTATTATGAAGAGTCTGATTAATTAGGTCACAGTCCACGTCATCCTCCAGCAAGTCAAGCACGTATGTACATCATATGGGCTAGAGGACATTGCTGCTGCTGCTGCTGTGGTAGGTAGAGTTCACACCAGAACCCATGTTACGGCGATGGCGCCGACATGAAGTGGCCGCCAAGCGGCTCCTCCTCCTGTCCGGGCATCCGGCGCGCCGACCGCTACCCGCTTGTTGCCGGATAGGGTGGGTGGCACGGCTTGTTGGGGGCATGGATTTGGGGCGACTCCATCGTCGAGACGCCTAGCCGGAACACTGGATTCTGGACTGGTGTCGCTAAACCCGGGCATCCCGGGCATCCGCCCGTCCCCGACCACGGGAGAACCTATCTGCCCTATGCATTCAACCAAGTCGTCGGGTCCACCGCCGCTGTTGTTGCTCATGGCGGCGTCGTGATGATCGGATGACCGAGTACAGGAGACAGGCTATGTCTGAGGTGTGTCCAATCTTGTCTACAAAATTCGGCTCTACCAACAAAAAAGAGAACACAAATATATGCTTGGGGTAAAAATACCCCAAGCATATATTTGTGTGTTGCGGACCACGTATAGCGAAAATATCACCTACACCCGACGTCCGTATAAAACTCGTCAGGCACATAATTTGGCTCTAAAGGTCAAATATCGCGATATTCTCGAGTTTTATATGTGTCTATTGGCATAGGTCTCAGCATATGATTTTTTTGCGGGGTCGAAAAATACAAATCTGAAGCTCGAAATCGAACCGCATACCATGTATTACAGACTAATAGGAAAGGAAACAACCTCACCAGGTGTCCACGCCTCGATATATGTGGTATTGCAACTCCCGTGCTGATGTCGGCGTCGACTGCGAAATCGATTTTGTAGCTCTCATTCGTGTAAGTAGTTCTGTTGTTTTGGCGAGCGTGTGCCATTCAATGCAGATTCGACTCCAACACGAGTTATCATTGCACGCACCGCCGTGAGGGCGGATTCTGGTCTCCGAGCTCCAACCCTTATATGATACGCACATCGCGGAGCAGCAACAGAAAATGAAACAGGCTGACCGGACGAGCGATTGTCTTTGCTGTAAGAGCGCGCACTGCTCATATCATGAGCGTAAGGAAATTCGGCATATCTTCGAAGCGTCAGGATAACCTTTGACAGATCACTCGGTACCCACTGATGTGTGACAAACGACACACATGCAATAGTGCAGCAGTAGTAATAGCTAATAGCAGTGATCGACATCGTCTTTCTGAAACGTGCACCTCTGAAGCTCTCTGCTACTCCTGCTGCCGCTCCTTGGCCTTTAGTTACAGAGTGCTTCACCTGCTCGCAAAAACTCCGCATATCGACGGAGAGATTCCCGTTCTCTCCAGACCCTGAAGCAGTTCAACAAGCAAGCACATGGACCTGAGTACTCGTTGTCACCCATACCGACGCTGAAACTCCCACTGATGGGAATGGCATGTACTGCTGTGCAGAGAGAAGCGACCTCGTACTGCTGTTATTTTTTCATTTTCTTTCCAACATAGGAGTTCCATTCTGATTTGCGGCATTATGCAGACGGGGGTTATGAAAACTGCTCAACCGGACAATTCACGTCGTGACCCTGCTGCTGCTGCTGCTGCTGCTGCTGCTGCGGCTGCCTGTGCCCTCTGCTCACGGCTGTCAGTGAACGAACTATTCCACCTGTTCTCTGCGAATATTGCTGGCAATAAAACTTTCCATAAGTTTGCTGTCCATAAACATCGACACGAAAAGACGAGCCAAGTAGCAAGCAGGTTCTTGCAAGTTTGAGCAGCAGCAGCAGCACCAAGACCAGGACTCGCATTGACATCGGTACATGGAACACAATAGTGTTAAGCAAGAAGGCCGTCATGGCCACCGACATCGCAGCCGCAGCCCAGAAGTAGAAGAGCAGCATTCAGATTATCGCGAACACGAAAGTTTGGGGAGAGATGATTCGAAACACTCTCGGAGCAAGCGCCCTCGCGACGAGAGCAGGGAAAGTCGTCCAGAGCGCAGCCGAAGCCGAAGTCGCGGCCGCAGCCGCAGCCGCAGCCGCAGCCGCAGCCGCAGCCGCAGCCGCAGCCACAGCAGCCAGAACCATATCAGCCGCAGCCCCAGCCCCAGCCGCAGCCGCAGCCGTAGCCCTAGCCCTAGCTGCAGCCCAATAAACACGCAGCTACAACCACAACAGCAAGAGGAGGAGCGAGAGGGCGGTCGGAGAGGATCATCTGAGGAACGCAGCAAGCCACCACGTCGCCAAAGAAGTAGGTGGGGGGGGTGGAGGGACCCTCGGGGACGACGACAACAACAGCGGCGCACCTTGTCCGCTCCCAAGGCCAGCGGCTTAACGGGGTAAATGCTAAACCCGCAAGGGAGGAAGAGGAGGAGTCAGAACCCCTCCCGGTGACGTTATTTAAAGAGGAACTCATGAAGGCGGTGCGAACGAGTCAAGTCTTGGTGTGCACGGGGGAGACAGGGTCTGGAAAAACCACTCAGATACCGCAGTACCTCCTTGAGCTCGTGCGCGAGCGAGACGCCGGCGATACGAGCGGCGATGGCACAGAGAAGACGCTGGCGGGCGTGAGAGGGGGGAGCCACTCCCCGGGTGGTAAACTGCTGGTTGCGGTCACCCAGCCGCGGCGGGTGGCGGCAACGTCAGTAGCGCGGCGCGTGGCTGACGAGCGGGGGTGTCGGCTGGGGGAGGAGGTGGGCTTTTCCATTCGCTTCGAGGACCGCACCGGACCGAACACGCGCATCAAATACATGACAGACGGTGTTCTGGTGAGGGAGTGTCTCGAAGACCCGTACCTCAGCCGCTACGGCGTGGTGATGCTTGACGAGGCTCACGAGCGGAGCATCGATACGGACATCTTGTTCGGCCTGCTCAAGAGGGCGCTGGCGCGCAGGCCCGACCTGCACGCCGTGATCACGTCTGCAACCTTGGACGTTGAACGTTTCGCGGCCTTCTTCGACGGCTGCCCTTTCCTCAATGTTCCTGGCCGTACGCATCCCGTGGACGTGTACCACAGCAAAACACGCCAGGTGACCAAAACTGACGCACTGCATCTGCAGCAGTAGTATTGTAGCAGTGTGGTCTGTCTTTAGAGTCGAACGCATATGTTACACTACAGTTTAGAGTGCACTCTTGGCTTTTGGTCCAAACGCATGTTTGACGAGTTTGGTGGTTACGATCGATGGTCATCCGTATTGGTTGGGCGACGACGGTAACCCTGGGGTATGATTTCGGGACCACTTCTCGATCGCACCAGAGCATGTTGAGCTTGTAACGCCGCACAGTACAGTAGCCCTCTATTCCCCCCCGACACACGCCCCCCCCCCCCTTATATTATGTACCTGGTATATATGTAGGTTGGGTTGGCGCCGGTTGGCGACGACGCTGTAACACACGCCTCTCACTGCGTGAGCTAGACATCCAGGGTACCCTTTTTTTTCTTTTTTTTTCCCTTTTTTAGGCGGTTACCGCGGCTGGCGGTCAAGTTGGATCATTTTTGTGTGCGGAAAACCTTTGCTCCGCACAAGGGGGGTGATCGTAGCACGTAGTGTGTATTTGGTGAGACACCCACGAGCAGTTACATAGTAAACCCATTGCTGTCTCTGGAAGTGGCCACACCAGAAATTAAATCAATTCATTGATGCTGTCATCCATATGCAACATAATCATCTAAAGTGGTTCTTAGTAGGATGCAGCTCACCCTTCATGCGACTCGCCGAACACCTCACGGCGCTGCGCGCTTGGTGCAAGTAATGTCTGCCTGGTCGGTGAAAGCCCGTCCCGGCATTGTAGGGATGCGAGGGTCTATGGTCATACGACAACGGCCATGCATGATAATGAGTACACCCCCCCCGACACACGGCCCCTTCTCCAAGATGTGTGTACGTAGTGAACAAAAAAGATTTGCTGTTATTCACCATGTCTTCTACTGCCGTGAACAGGCGGAGTCACGCTGGTACCAGCCTGCAGTCTGCACTCTGAATATGTCTCCAGATGTAAAGGAGTGCGTACGAAGTATACCCATACAACACATAAAGACATGCCTCCGTTTATGTCCGCAAACCCCCCAACAACAGGTGATGACCGCCACTGGCCCAGCTTCTCCGCACTACGTGGAGGACGCCGTGGGCATCATCCGTAAGGTCCACCGCACGCAAGGCCCCGGGCACGTTCTGGCTTTTTTTACTGGACAAGACGAGATCGAGAGGGCGGCCCGCCTGCTTTCGGAGGCCGTCGCGAAAGAGGCGGTGGACAGGCGGGCAATGGGGTTGGACGAGGAGGAGCCTGACAACGGCGTAAACGAACTGGTGGTGGTGCCTCTGTTCGGAGCTTTGTCGGCAGAGGCTCAGGCGAATGCGTTCAAGTCGGCGAAAGCGGGAGTGCGTAAGGTGACGCTTCGAGTGCAAGTTGGGAGAGGCGCGGAGTTACGAACGATGTTGTTGGTGGTCAAAAATAGGGGGCATATGGTGGTGAAAATGAGTTGTTGCTTGACACCTGTAGAACGGCACTCACGTTTTCAGGACTACGCAATTGAATTCGACATCGATTGGGATCATTTTTTGCAACATTCGCAGGGTTATGCGGGCGAAGTGATCCCATCTCTTTAGCTCTTGGCGAGTCAGCCCGGTTGCTGCTGCTTACGTTTTTTTATATCCTTGGAGATGAGCTTGCCCGGGGGCTAGGCTATTCGTCAATGACTGACCCTGCAGCGAGATTAATGAAGTTTTTACCGCTCAATGAGCTTGCCGAACGAATACTTGAATCACTGTCATGTTGTGACTCCTATGGCAGCCATGCATGCATACGCCTTCACTTGACAACGTTAACAGTCGACTGCGCTACTATTTTCGCCTCGATTTCAGGTGGTGATGGCTACCAACATTGCAGAGACTAGCGTTACCGTTCCAGGGGTCCGATTCGTCATCGACCCCGGGTACGTGAAGCAAAAAACGTACGACCCAGCTCGGCGCATGGAATCCCTCGTGGTCGTCCCCATCAGCCAGGTGGCGGCACAACAGCGAGCAGGTCGAGCGGGTAGAACCGCCGCTGGACAATGCTACAGGCTCTATACACGCGACTGCTACAGCGCGATGCTTGGCGAGACGGTGCCGGAGATTCTACGCACGAACCTCGCGAATACCCTGCTGTACCTCAAGGTGGGCCCCCTGTCTTACCGTTTTGACCAGGAAAAGGGTGTGTGATGTTTTGCACGTACGTTATGTCTTTTGTTGTGGTCGGTGCCATGTTATGGCACGTGCGTTATGTCTTTTTTTGTGGTCAGGGCCATGTTACGGTGGAAGGGACATACAGTTTCTGATAGTTTGGGCCTCCTCTCTCCGGAAGTGAGTAAGGAACTACTTAAGACGTGCGCTATCCCTTTTGTGTTTTACAGTGTAATTGCATCCTGTTTGGTGTTTCTGAATACATTTGCAGTCCTTGTGGTTCACAGTTTTTATTGTTCGTTGTATTGCGGGGTGCGGGGCGGGAACACATTTTAACAATGAAACGGTCCATGGGAGACATCTCTCTTGACGGCATTCAGCAGCAGCAGGGATGGGGATGAAGCACAAACATGAGGGGGCAATACCAAAAGGTTGCCGACATTGCTGATAATTGGTGAGTGACTTGACAGAAGGTCGGCCTTTGCGTGATGTACCAATATTAATAGTACTATCATCATGGGGAAACATATTAATGAGAAACAATTATTGTGTGTTAACATAGGGGGGCATATTGCTTTTGGATCCATCGTGGGTTCTGACTACTATGTAATTGTAGTAATAGTGTAGAGATACTCATTTTAAAGACCTGATAACACATAAATCATGGCATCATATCCCCCCCTGCCGTAGCTTGACTCGCCGTTTCGCTGTTTCAGTCGGCCTGGACCTTTTACTGCCGTAGGGACCTCAGCCGCGTCATTTGCCTTATTGCGAGCCCATCCTCTCCTGCCGACCCGTACCCGTGTCGCATGCTTTCTTCGCTTACACTAACCGCAAAACATGTCCTTAAACTATTTTCAAGTAGTTTGTCCCCGAAAACGGAGGTACAGTTCTGTATTGCTGCTGTCAAAAAGTTTCGATTTTTTTTTCTCTGCACGCTGTCACGGGTTGTTCGTGATGTTCCATCTCGCGCGACTTACTTCGGTGCCAGGTTCTTGGCGTGGACGACATCCTAGCTTTTGACTTCTTGGATCCGCCTGCGGAAGACCAGGCCCTCGAAGCGTTGCAGCACCTCTACTGCCTCGGAGCGCTGGACAAGGACGGCGGCGCCACCGACGTCGGCCGCCGCATGAGCCGGTACCCTCTAGAACCGAGCCTAAGCCGCACGCTGCTCGAGGCAGAGGACAAGGGTTGCTTGGAGGAAATCCTCACCATTGTCGCACTGCTCAGCGTGGAGAGCATTTGGTTTTCCCGGAGTAAAGGAGGGGGTGGGAACAGCGCCGTCAAATCGGGCGACCGGGGGCGCCACGGCGAGCGGGACGAAGAGGCGGAAGCCAGCCACGCGTTGTTTCGGCACCCCCTGGGAGACCACTTCACGTATTTAGCGGTGTATCGCGCGTGGGAGGCGAGCAACTACAGCGACGCCTGGGCGAAGGAGAGCTTTCTGCGAGTTCGCGCGTTGCGGACGGCCCGAAGCGTGCGCGCGCAGCTCCTCGGGGAGTTGCGAAAGTCGAAGGGGCGCCGGCAAGGCGGGGGTGGGGGTGGAGTCGGGTTGGGTGCGGGCCGAAATTCGAGCGAGAAGGTTTCCAGCTGCGGTCACGACATGGACAAAGTTCGAAAGGCCGTCTGCGCGGGTTATTTCATGAATTCCGGCCAGCGGTGCTCGAAGGACTGGGTGTACCGCTCTCTGGCCGTGCCCGCCTTGCAGGAGGCGGGGGATCGCACACGGCCGGCGGGCTTGACGCTCATGTATCTGCACCCCACTTGCTCACTCGTCCACTCTACGGAACCGCCGGAGCACGTTGTGTACACCGACCTCGTCTTCACAGCGAGACCGTTCATGCGCCACGCCATGGCGGTCAAGGGGCGCTGGCTTCGATCGCGCCTGGAATCCGTGCAGGCTTGCAGCACGGACCGACTGTGCGGCCGTGCCCCCGCCCCCGCACCTCAAAAAGGCGGAGACGTGCTAGCGGCTGGTGACACTGCCGCTAACGGGGCTCCTGCCTCCAAGGCCGCTGCGGAAGGAGGGGAGGTCCGTAAAGCGAAGAAGAACGATGCGGTCGAGGCAGCCCGTGCTCGATTCTTGGCTAGAAAAAAATCCAAGACTTAATTTTAACCCCGAACAGCAAGAGGAAGGGATTTCGTGCCCGCTGTGTTCTGATCAGGGTTTTTTTTTCAGGGCTGTTCTGATTCTCTGGATGATTCACAGCAGCCTTCTGATTAGCCGGTTCTTTGACGCGCCTGCGACACTACAGCACCACATCGGTGGCATGGACCAAGTTTCGTGATTTTTCGGGCGGCACGGGGGCGTAAGCGTGAAGCGGGCGGGAGCTATATTAGCAGCCTCTGATGCCGGCCGCGGCAACGATGAAGCATAAACGGCATGCTGTTTGTCCATGGTGGTGTAAGTCCGCTGTTTCCGAAGTCTAATGGAATGGGGCGCCCTCGCATATTCGACAGGCAAGCGGCTATACCGTCCATGTATGGACAGACATATTCAAGCTGGCACATTGGGATTGCATGCATGGACAAATGAAGGTCGCCGAGCGCAGGGATTGCTGGGTCAAGCTCGCCGGTAAAAAACGCAAGCGGCGCTCATTTGGGGGTGGGGGGCTCCTCCTCTGGGACCCCGGGAGATTGCTGAAACCGTTAAAATTAAATGGATAAAAACCGTGTTTTTTAAGCAGCGTTGTTGTACTGGTATTAGAAATAACGTTTGCTGCTGCTTTGGTGTTCTCGGTGGAGAACTTGCTGAAAACCTTCATATATCGTGGTTGACTGCAACGCCAGCACAGCTGGTGTTACCGGGTAGTGTGCCGTAGCAAATTGCCCAAAAGCCCGTATACCCGCCTATTAATAGGGGGGTCACGCTCAACCTGCGATAAGTGCCCTGGCGAATGGCCCGCGCCAACCCATATAGAGTGTGAAGTTGCCCGAGACCACAACCCCCCCCCCCCCCCCCCCCCCCCCCCCCCCCCCCCCCCCCCCCCCCAATGTCTACCTGGTCGGCGAAAACCCGACATGCTCCGTCCCGGCACTGTAGGGATGCGAGGGTCTATGGCCGTACGACTACGCCCATGCATGAGATCGGGTACACTCCTATCGAGTACCCCGCCCCCTCTCCCGCTCCCGCGGGTCGTGTGTCAGCTTCCACACTTCGGAATAGCAAACTTGGCACACTTCCCACGAAACACAACATTTCTATGAAAACCACCGCTGCCATCAACCCCATAATCGTCTACTTGGAAGCATTGCTATACTGTTACAAAGTAAGGGCTGGTCGTTCGTGTCGACTATGTACCACGATCTGTAGTTGGAGAGCGCGATCGCCACGCACACTAAAACAAGAAATAATCAATGCAAACCGAGCCCAAAAGTGTCACGGAATGCCACCCTGAAAAAAACAGGGCTCGCATCAGATTGACGAACGAAACACACATAAGGTAACATTTACACGCGAACCATCAGGCAAAGCAACCTCATGCTAACCTTGACAACAGTGCCATACTCTTCAGATCTACTACCCAACGGGTACCACTACAGCACTTCAAATACACAGGGGGTCTATTACAAGACAATGCCTTTTACCCGGATTGGCAAATCCTTAGTAAGTTAACCAATGCAACCCAAACAACAACTAATAACTGCCATCCATTTCGGCGCAAAATACGATTCGGGCACCATCGAGCCAGGGGGTGCCCACAAGTTGACCGCAGCCGTCCCCCGTGCCTGTTTCTTGAGGTGACGTCCAGAGCGACAAGCCAACCCCTACTCCCACTCAAGCGCGACAGCTTTTCGCGCTCAGTTCGTGGAGCACCCACCGTTGACATCCGTTGCTGGAATCTATTCGCAACCTTTTTGGTAAAAACACCCACCATGCCAGAACGGCGTCACCAACTAAAGCTTACTAAAGGGCCACACGAACCGATTCCGCGCGTAGATGCGCACCAAACCTCGGGCCAGCTCCTCCTTCAAAGCCAATTTCGGCACCGATATCGCACTTGCCTGCCCCCCCCCCCCCTCCCCTAAAACCGCCAACGCCGTCTCCGCGGCCTCCAAGAACCCGGCAACTTCGCCCGAAAACCTCAAGAACTGCAGCCCTTCCCACAGAAACACAACAGCCAGCACAAGCCACGGGATCGCAGCGAACGAAAAAAGCCACCTCGTCACGGAGGGGATAGGGGTCAGCCGCACAGAGGCACTAGTACTTGTTGCCCCCGCAGCCTTCCTCTCTCTTCCTCCGGCGCTGCGGCTACCGACGCCATTCCCACGCGCGCGCGGTGGAGCTTTCTCCGCCGCGTGCGTCGGCGGTGGCTGTCGGGTTGGCATTGCCGGCGCGGCCGACTTCGCTCTCGGCCGGCTCGATCCGTCCTTTGGCGCCGCTAAAGCAGCCGACGATGCTGGCCCCTGCGCCTGGTCGTGCGGGTGGTTTCGACTTCGGTGGCGGTGTTTCCGGCGTTCGCGGATACGCTCGCGGGTGGCACGCGCCCTACCCTCGTCGTCGGACTCTGTACCCGCGCTGGAGGGACGTTCAAGTATCGCTAAAAAAAATGGGGGAAGAGGGGGGAGGGGCAGTGGGGGGGGGGGGGGGGGGGGGAAGGGGTGACTACAGTGGGACAACGCGGGTGTGTTCAGGTACCGGGGTCGGGGGGGAAATGGGGATCGCGTCGAGTCGCCGACGAGATCGCGCTGCTGCCAGAGCACGAGCTAAAAACAGACGACAGGGCATCGCGCTTTGAAAAAAGAAATCAGACCAGTTTCTACCGGTGACGCGCGACTGCAGCTCGGCCAAAAACTGGCACTGTATGAATCCAATATGTACCTAAATATACGCATCATTTGCACTAAATACTACTATACAAACGTTTATTAAATTTTGGGACAAAACGGTATATACCACATAAGAGCAGGAAACGTTGGGGGCTACGAGCGCTACTAGCGCGGCGGTGTCAGTCCGAGCACGAGCATAACCAGAAAACCAGGTCTATGCGGAATTTTGCCGGGCCTAGGAGCACCCCGTCAAGTCTCGATACCGGACGCGCAAGACGAGAGGCGGTGAACGTTTGGGTCAGTCCAGAACTAGCCAAAGCAAGCCGTGGTAGTGCAAACTCCTACCAGATATCTACTTCACGGTGTTTTCTTCTACCACATACACCATTTTGGCAGGCGCAAAGGCAGAACGAACGGTCTCCTGCCGCGGGCAACAGCTGCAATGGTTGGCACCACGCGGTACCGGTGACAGAGGCAGAAACAACCATCAACAACACAGCTAGACCCCGCATGTAGATCGACCGCTTCCGATATTCTCCCCACCGCACGGGAAGGTTGTCCAGGGCAATCGCGTAGTATGCCGTAGCAGCTACTCACCAGGTTGCCTGATCTGGATGGCGCTCTTTGCCATGACGATGAATGACTCCCAAACTTCCCGCGTTTCCTGGAGGCTTTTGGCCTCGATCGTCTTGCGAAACATGGTACTCTTAAAAAACTTAATCTGCGCTTTGAACCACGGGAGTATTCCAAAAAGCGGCACACGTGTTGGCGGGCAACGGCGGGCGATCAGCTTCGAAGCGCAACACAGCGGTTTGAGAAAATAACGCGCATCATACTCATACATAGTCGCAACAACAGCATTGCCACAGAAACTTCGCTAAAACCTGGACATTGAATTTGATTACTGTTTGTAGCCACAACTACTGTACAGCATGACGTCAATCTGACCAAACAAACATGGGTAAAATCTACGTATAGACGGGCGATAACTAACAGCTAACACCAACCGCTCACGTACGAGATGTCTACCGCCACTGGAAAACCTTACGCTCAACACTTGAAAGGTAACAGTCAACTTCGACAAGCATTCTTCTATTTTGATGCGTCTGAACGGTGAGGAGTGCTCTATCTCACCAAAACAAATCTGTCTTGTCTTCGGGCAACCTACTCTTCTCTGTTCGTCGTCTGAGCGGTGCGCGGGGTGCCGTATATCATTGAACGAAAAACGAAAGCCTCCATCGTGGGCACGCAACCCAAGCCCGAGTCGCTCAAGCCGCGGCGGACGCTTACATCAGCCACATCCACACTTTTCCAAAAAAAATATCGCGGACCCCATATGCTGCGCAGACCATTGCCCCACTAAAACACATGATCACTACCTCCGCCCATGTCTCAACCATCAACACAACCCAAGTTTTCGAAACCCAAACGCAAAGCCCCACAAAAACAAATGTTTGGCGGCTACCCCAGCCCCCCCCAGCTTGCCTCCACGTCCACGTCGACGCACACTCCGCTGTCACCGTCCCGGCCAGGCTGAACTACGCAGCGGTCGTCTATCTGAAAATAATCGCTCATAGGGATGTCCTCCAAGTGTGTGGACGTCTCGATGATCAGCCCGTGCTCTCCGTAGAGGCGGCAGCTGCAGCAAGGAACGGCGACGGCAGCAAGGTCGCTCGGGTAAGGTAGGCGCTATACACCAAGAAGGGCGGCAAGACAAGGAACCAGACGAAAAACTAAATCAATCAACACACCCAAGGGCCGGCTAGGGCTGTGAGTATATATGTAGATATAGGCCTTGGCCTAACTTCGGCAAAATGGTAAAAAAAAAACATCAATTCCCATTTGGTGATCTAGATCTTGCAAGGCAGATAGATAATATATTCTCGTTGTCGTATGATCTGGCTCAGGCTGCCGCGTGGGACCCGTACAATCTGCACGATCTAGCGCATGTTTCCTGGGCTGGATCTGTACTACGCGGATAGATAGATAGATAGATCCTGCACAACCTCTCACAACGGCAAATGATCTAGACCATGATCTGTCTTGATCTGTCGAACATGTGAATTCGTTCGAGTCCAAGGCCCCAGTCTAACCCTATATAATCAACCCCAACGCCCGACCGCTTGGGAAAATTCACGGAATGAAAATGTAACTTACGAGTGAGCGCGGAATATCAACGATTCCACACGTCGGAGAGACAGATCATCTAGATCCTAACCTGCCGTTTCGAGGTGCTGTGCAGGATCAGTGTAGTACAGAGCCCATCCGAGAAACATGTCCTAAATCATGCATATTGCAGGACTCCCACACGTCAACATGGCTAGATGATACACATCATGCACATCATACAGATCATACCGATATATCTGCCCTGAAAAAACTGGACTACCATCTGCCTGAGGTGCGAACTACAGTACGTATTGTGTCTTAAGCTGTTGAAAGGCCACGTCGTTAACATTACCGGGGCCAGGACTACGCAAGGCGCCGACGGGCGCAAAGGAACGTTCTCCTCGAACACTGGCGGGCCTTCCGCCGCCATCTTGCTGGCAGCTTTAGTATCGCAACGAACAATTACCCGCGAAAAAGAGGGCGTAGAAACAAACATTTCCCAAGTATACTGCTGTGATACCGCTCGACCACTTCCGAGACGTACGTACGCACGTGTCTTACGGCGAGCAATCGCGAACCTTTCAGCGGCAAAAAGGCACCCACCATCCACCCGTGTACAAAGAGCAACGTTTCAGGGCCCACCCGGGGAAAACACAACCCCACAGCTCGGACAGATCAGATAGATCATGATCTAGATGATCTAGTTCCTCGCTTGCCGTTGTGAGAGGTTTATTGTGCAGGGCGATCTGCACAATACCGAGGAACCATGTGCTACCTACGTACTTTATAAATCATGCCAACTAGACAGGCCCCACCAGGCAGCATGAGCTAGCAATCATACAAAATCGGGAGTAGACGATCTATCTGCCTTGGAAGACCTACATCACCAAGCGGGGATCCATGATCTACATCATATGATCTATGCGGCGCGTGAAAAAAAACAAAGGCACCGCAAGCGCTGTTGACTCCATCCCGTCGACCCCTTCCAGCGACAGGATAGACGCGAGTGCCAGACCAAACCTGCGGCCGACAAGTGTAACCCGCACGACCTGACCCCGCCCGACCCCTCGCCCAGCTCTCACCGCTGTAGTTTGACTGCTCGAGTGCTGCTGGGCCCGATCGGGGCAGATATGGGGTGCACGAAGCGAATTTCCCGGGTCATCCCCAGCGCACCGCCCGCCACCTTCCAAGGCGTCGCTTGGATGTCCGAATCCCCGAGAGTCTCGTGGAAAGCCGGAATCCCCTTCTCGGCGTCGTTGGAGATGAACAGCTCGAAGAACGTCTGATTTGCACGACAGATCAGGGGGCAGCAGGATTGAAAAGGAAAGACTGAAGTTTGCTGTCGGCATCGGTCCAGCCCATAGCTCGGGGTTGCAGGTAGGGAAGAAACCAAAAAAGGTACGAGTATACAGCAGTAGCTCTACATACTCGAAGCGTGTTTTTTTTACCGAAAGAAACAAAAAAATAGAACAAGACACCCACGCGCACAAAAAACCTTCATACATACACATCCAAAATTCTCACATGCAGTACTCGTGGTAGCAGCATGGAAGGATAAAAAAGCAAGACCCGGTGTAACCAACGAACCAACAGCGGCAGCTTCCCGACAGCGACGGTACCGTCGCCTCTTCAAAAGACCGGGCATCTTCTCGTCGCGTCTCGCCATGTCAAGAGCCTGCACGAACCGCATCAGGATCACTTCTAACCCTGACAATACCGCCACGCACCACGCGCTACGAAATCGTTGCTACCGCGGGCGTGCCAGCGCTCGTCATCCAACTCCATGGGTTGTCGGTTGGGCTACGCTTCAGCACTCGCCGTCCAACTCTATACATTCTCAGTTGAGCTACGCTTGACGTGATGATGCAGTTGACTTACGCCCGGCACACACCGTACGAACCTGCAATTGGCACGAAAGCTTCGCAGAAATCTTGACGGTGGCGCCGTGGTGACGTGGGATGTCGGAATGCTTCTCACTACCCGCCAGCCAGCCATCACCAAGCGAGGACAGCGCCAGCCTAAACTCCTCAGCCTTGGACGGCGGACTGCCCCCTCCAGTGGTTGAGCCAAGGGAGACGGCGGTGACAGGAGAACCCTCCACCTAAAAGAAGAAAAAAGAAAAGAAGAGGACGTTCCCATGTGTCAGGGAGGACGTTGCCATGCGCCAGGGAGGGTGTTGCCATGCATGCCAGGGAGGGCGTTGTGGTGTGTCGGAGGCTTGCGCTTCTTGGACGATCGATAGTCGAAAACCATCTCAGCATGCATCGCATCGACTATTACTTAGTAGATTAGATATTTCTCGCACAGGGCCGCCAAGGCCCGATCGTGCAAAAACACCACGGCTACCTCTGGAACTCTCTAGTATTGACCTACGAAAACGACAGCCGCTAACATCAAACAATCAAAAGTCTGAAGAAACACCAACTTCCTCACGCCGCACCATATCGCACCGCATCGCACCGCACCCCGCAGTACGTTACTTAACGAAACGCCTACGTCTACTGTTTTTTTCACGCCAACCATCGCCTCACCCCGAGCACGTCCACCTCCGACTCGTCCGACACCACTCGGCTACCGCCCCCGCTGTCTCTCCCTCCCGCCGTGCCGTTAGCCACCGAGCCTCTACGGGCCTCCCTCCGCCCACTCCGCGCGCTCCCGGCCGCCTCCTCCTCAGCACTGAGGTCTTGCCTTAAGGGCAGCTGCACCTCCAGGTTGCTAAGGTTGAGGTCTCCTAAATGTTCTACTGTATCAGCCACCCCTCCGACCGAGAGGCTGCTGCTCGTGTTAGAGCTAGCGCCCGACATACTGCGTGCGTGCTCCTCGGGAGCGCCCCCTACAGGCACAAATCAGACAAAAAAAAAAGACGAAGAAAAAAGAAGGACGGGTGTAAAGAAGGAGGTGGTGACATACTGAGATAAATTATACATACTGCAGGTATTGAGGTCGCGCGTAAGCGCGGCAGCTGTTTGTTGCTGCTGTTTTGATACGAACTCATCGCTATAATCTGGTTTGTGGACACAACACAGGCTCCAATAATCAGTTCCGGAGTGGAAGAAAAAAAGCAAATCGCGAAAATACAACTGCCTGCCGGTGCCAGGTATGTAGATAACAGGGACACGAGGGTGGATTGACGCTATTGATGGCCCAATCACGACTGGGATACTGGGGTCGAGGTTCGGTCGCGATGGGTACGTAGAACAACCTGAACCCTATCCATGCCGGGAAAGGAAAGCAGTCCAAACTCTTAACTGTTCGGACGGTCAGTACCGACTGCTTTTAGTGACCTACGGTCAGAAACGAAGGGCACCAGGAGAGGTTTCCGTTGGAGTTTAGTTTTAGTTTGTGGGGCACCTGTTGCGACAAGGGATGACCTCCGTCTCTCGTTCTTCCCCGACCACGGCAACCTCCGCTTCGTCGGCGGCCTGGACTTGAAGCCTGCCGTGGTTGGACAGAGCGAGGGAGGAAAAAGCGTCGGTCGATCTTGTAGGAGACACGCGGGTTAGGGGGGTTTCGCACAGTGAGCAGGCGTGCGAAGAGCGCAGAGAGAGCGCAAGCAGCGGGGACGATAACGAGCAAGGGGCGAGCGAAACGGTTACACACCTCCGACAGATAACATACCAGTACATAATTCCCACTTCATGATCTAGCTTTTTCAAGGCAGGTATATTCCCGATATTGTATAGATCTAACTCATGCTGCCGGGTGGGACCCGCATAATCCGCATGATCTAGCCCCATGATTTCCCGGGTTGGATCTGTACTCGTATGCAGATCCTGCACAACCACTCACAACCGCAGGACCAAATGATCTATCTGTAGACAGATCAGATAGATCATGATCTGTCCAAGGAGTGAACGGTTTGACGCTATACCTCTTTCGCGCAGGACGAGGCTAACGGGGGTGACAGGCGAAGGCGCCGCCCGCCCCGCATTTCAAGCGCCTAAACGTCGCTTCCTAAAAGAGTCGTGCGCCGGTGGACGCCGTGTGCAGCGCCGCAGCGCCGGCAACACGCGCAAACTAGACCTCCAAGCTGCAAAAGACAATAATAGCATCCTAATACGACTATAATAACAACTGGAGGCTGACAGCAGGACAGCAAAAGCGGCCGGCCCCGCGACCGACGATACATCCATCGCCACGACAAACCGCAGACAAACAGCGAGGCCCGTATTAATAGACAACGTCAATGTAGCGTTGGACAGATATGGTCCTTCTAGCGACAGGCGTCACAGAGGTCACAGCACCACAGCACCGTCGTATATGAATCACTGCAGGACAAGACAGAGGATGTGCCCACAAAAAGCATTCCAAGACGAAAATAAATACCTTTGTCATCCGCGTCCTTCAAGTCCTTGTCGCTGCCTCGGCTACCGCTGCTGCTTCGTTTCGCCCCAAGGCTTCGGCGTTGCTCAGATTCGCGTTCCCTGAGGGTCGGCCGGGAGCGAAAGAGACGACAGAGGGAATACCGTCGATATTAAGCATGCCAGAAGACCAGTATGTCGATATCAGGCTTGCCAGAACAGGATATATCGATATTAGGCCCGCGAGAAGATGATGTTAACAAAGTCGGCGACCGCACAGTACCACTTCAACGCTCGTCGACGCAACAACGAAAAGAACAGCACCTACTGGAGTGACACCCAACCACCCAAATGGAACCTGCACAGAGCATGCTGTTACTTGCACTTCCAAGCCCCCCCCCTCCTCGGCTCGAAAGAGATGGGTGCTCAATGGTTAAATGGCTGAGGCAAGCAACAAATGAGTACCCTCCGCCCATCTCCCAAGCTAAGCATGGCCCGACATAGACAGGGGGATGCCCCCATCAAGCGTTTGACTTGAGAACCGCTCGGGGTGCCCGCCTCCAGAATTTGATCTGAGGACGGCTCGGAGTGGCTACGGCCATAGTGTAGCGATCAAAAGAGTGCCCAACCAAGAAATCCAGTCACGTGCAGCAGTACCTCCCATCAGGGTTTCGTACGAGCGACAAAACGCCGCCGCTTTCATTACCATGAACGAAAACAAAATATCAAACTAACCGGCTCTTCAAGGACAAGGGTGACCCTTCCCGCGGCAGGGCGCCTTCGCCAAGGGACGCGGACAGCGCCAAGCTGTCCTCGTGGCAAGCTTTGAGCGTGCGGAACGCCTCCTCTCTGTCCCAGAACGATCGAAATATGTATTCCTTCTTCGCGGTTATGATGGCGATCGCGTTCGGGATGAAGAGAGCCGTCTTCTCCTTCGTGATGCATCGCATGTGGCTGTACAGTAGTTTGGGTTTCGAGGGACACGGACGACAAATAAGCAGAACAAGAGTCAAACGTCGGGGAAAGCAAAAAAAAACGCACAAGAGACCGCTGCCAAAGAGTCAAACGCGGGGAAGATCAAACAACACACATCAGATCAGAGGAGGTCGCAGCCACAATGGCACGAAATCTGCCAGACGTACGGCAGCAGCAGTTACGAGCACATCTGACAAAAAACGTTTTTTTGGTTCAGCTCCCGTGCCAAGCAAGGGTGTGGTTGTCGTACTACTCTACTCCTGTCCCCCAGCTAACTAAAACAATAGGAATGAAAATGCACGCGGCAGACGCACGTAATACAGCCCAGCCCAGCGTACGAACAATCCCAACCAGGGTCGTCACGACTATATTTTCTAAATGCCTTCGGAGTAGAGTGGGGATCGGGAAGTTATCAGCCCATTAAACATCGGTGTTGGGGATATATAAAGAGGCGTTGATGCGTCAGACTATACCCAATAAAAAACCCGATCGCCGATCTCCCTTGATGTACAGCGTGTAACCTGAACCTTCCCTTGGCTATGAAACCTGGATAGCAGTCGAGTGTACTACCTCGGCAATCCGGAATTTGACTTCATGCACTTCATGCATGCAGGCGAGGCCGGGATTATCATTGACGAGGGGAACTTCGTTCTGACGTTTTACCACTACGAGTACCACTATGACTACCTTGAATACTACTACTACTGCTACTACTAGTACTAGTACTACTACTGCTACTACTACTGGTCTGTACAATACTCATGATGATATGGTCACAAAAACAGGCGTACCTAAAAAGTGCCTCGATGGAAGAAAACGAACAAGTACGAACTAATTAAATAAGCGCAGCACCAGCGAAAGGGAACGGCACCAGCAAACCATAATTTACCTTCAAGTATCACGCAACTAAACAGTGCTAGTAACCCATAAATACAACATATCCATGGCATCTACACCCGAAAAAAAAAAACAGAAAACGGAGTCACCCTCGCTCGCTTCCATGTCGGAATTGAAAACGACCTACTCGTAGCAGGTTGGCGATGTTAGTCAGAAATTGAACAAAACATGTTTTCTTCTCACTTGACTTTAGCAAACCCCCGCCTGTTTGGAACTCGAAAAAAAGTGGGGGTCTCGATTTTTATTTCGTGTCAGAATGGTTACAACAAAAACAGAACAAAGGGAAAAATACAACAAAAAAATAGACAAACGAAACAAAACAAGCATGCGCTCAAGGGCGCAAGACGAGTGCCGAGGGACAAGGTTGCTGTTTGGTGGTACGATGAGTGCTGTGACATGTCCAGCTGATGGCAGTTGCAGGACCAACACAACAGTACGGCACGAAAAGACCAGGCGGTAGACAAGGCAAAAAGAAGGCAGAAACAACAACAAAAAAGAGCAGTCCTACCTCCAGTTCGTTGGCCAAAGACGACACAAGAAAAAAAGAACCAAAAAAAGAGGACAGGGACAGACAAAAGGGGGCTGAAAACAAAAAACAAACCAAAAAGGTCACAAAAAAATATATAGGGTGACGCAGCCGACGCGGAGTGGCAGAGTGGCAGAGTACGGTACGTTTCGGCGGTGCCTTCGCTTTCTCAATTGGCCTATAGCTGCTGTTGCTACGCCATCCTTCAACGCGGCTCCTCTCGCCCCCCCCCCTCCCGGCCCTTGCATTCAACGACGTCGTAAGTTGTGCGCGGTTTGTACCTCAAGCTCTCGTCGTATTACTAGTATTACTTGTCCCTTCCGTATCGAACCAGCGCTTCATGTCCCTCTCTGCCACTTCAATTAAGCGTCTGAGCCACTTCCACGAGTCCTTCGCTGCCAGCGTCCACTGTTTCACTTCGGCAAGCAAGTTGGACAAGGATAGGTCGTGTTCGAGACGGCCCATCCAGTCCTCCTGTTCTTTGGCCTCCCAAGCAACCCTTGCCCCCCTTCACCTCCCTAAACATCACTCATTTTGGTAGCCTCTCGGTTATACCCATACGAGCCACGAACCCCGCAAACAAGTGTCGCCCGTTTTCGCGCGGTTGTCTCCACATTCTCACCGCGAGTCTTGGTGAGTGCGTCTGAGTTGGAAAGCATGCCGTAACTGTCGCTACGTTTCCTCTTCCATCCGACGCAGCGAAGGAGCAACCCTGCTACTACTACTCTAGACTGCCACGTACAAGTAGACTACTACAACTACTACTACTGCTACCACTGCAGTACTGCTACTATACTATATTAATGCCAATGATGGATGATGAATAATAATGGGGATGGATGATGATGTCAATGTTTTCCTCTGTCTTCCACTACCATTTGGACTACAGCAGGATCCTCCTCTATTGTCAGTCTACACCGCTCTATCTGAACTATCTGTTACACCATCGACACGTCTGTAGATAACTACGCCGAAAGCTTGTAGACCTTGCCGTACATGCGTGCAACACTGCCTCAGAAGACGGCGATCACGAGGCACTACTGCTGTGGTAGGATTTGTTAGACCCACGCACCCGCTCCTACTACAGCAGTTTCTCAATGTTTATCTGATCGAATCGAAATCTACTGATGCTGCTTACTAGTAGTTATCCAGCAGGTCTTTGAACGCGAGTTATCCAGCAGGTCTATGAACAACCATACAGGCTACTGCTGTAGTATCGGCCTTCTCGTGAGAAAGCGGACTCTAAGAAATCTAGCCTAAAAAACATATTCTTGAATAAGAAAGTATGAGTGTGTAAGCCTGGGCGCTCCCCGCCTATATAGGAAAATGCAATACCCCTTTTTTTCTCGCTCCGCCAGTATAAGGATAAAAGGGTGTTAGCCGGACCCTTTTAGGATTGCAGTTTTATTAGGATAGTTTGGGGGAGAAACTAGTAAAATTCTGAGTACTTTCTCCCCAACACGGGACTGCGGTCCTAACAGGGCTGACATCTGATTCAAGGTTCCCGATTCGTATTAAGGGGGACCACAGTAAATAGGACCAAATATTGTTAGTAAAAATAGGTAAATATATAGGTTTTTATGTATACCACAGATCCTATTTACTATGGTCCCCCGTAATAGTAACATGTCGAATGGTGCCACGAAACACTCACCAGAAAGGTATCTTGATGATCTTCTCGAAGCCGAAGAGGTTGCTGTAGAAGCACACGAAGGTGTTGGTCACATACATGCGCCCATGCAACAGGATGCGGCTCACCACGGCACACGAAAAATCTGGCGACGCGGACGAACGAATCGCCAGGAAAACAGGCGAGAAAGCGAGAAAGCAAAACCTCAGGCTGGCTGACTCACCAAGTTATCATATATCACTGACCGAGAATATAACACCCATTTGGAATCTGAGACCGATATAAAAACGTGTTTATATTTCCGGACAGAGTGGTTTATGAAGATATCTGTTCCATACCTGACAAGTACTACGAATCACTGTGAATACTGTACGAGTAGCAGGGGAATTGTGTCGTGGTCAAACCATCAAGCTGCAAGCTCACATGTTGGTGTTGGTGTTGGTGTCGATCGGTCGCAGGCTTTCGCGTAACATAATCGGCTTCCATAAAACAACAACGCTTGACCAAAATATCCCATGACTTGCCGGCTGTGGAATAGGCATTGACGAGTATATATCACACACAAAACAGTCCTATTAATATTAATATCTAAGCACACCAGTATGTTCAAATGTATTGCGATTTATGAACCTTCACGTAAATCATGTAATGGCGGTCGCTGGCTGCAATTCAGGTTCAGGCGGCATGCATGCCCCTCGTCTCATGCGGAAAATCTACTGGTATCAGAATTCGTACCAGGTACGAGCAAACCGCGCAGCAACAACCAGTGTGAGTAATTTTGTTGTATTACTGGTACTCACGGTGTAATTTCGGTCGGTGGCTGCAATCCAGGTTAAAAGGCACTCGGCATGCCCGT
Organism: Macrocystis pyrifera; assembly: GCA_031763025.1. Lineage (NCBI taxonomy): Eukaryota > Phaeophyceae > Laminariales > Laminariaceae > Macrocystis > Macrocystis pyrifera. The sequence continues at coordinate 804,577 of JASSKH010000003.1, forward strand.
GCATGGTCTTGTTCGGAACAAACAACACAATAACAGAATACTTTGTATTCGGAAGGAAGGCATCATTCGTATAGTAGGAGGTACGGTACGATCACATCGTACATATCATACAGCAGCAGTAGTGCTACTGCTGTATATACGACGAGTACTTTTGAGGTGGCCTTCGCACTCGTTCGTCACAAGTGCGCCATATCGCACCGACAGCACCAACAGACTACTACTGCTGTAAGAGCGCTGCTGCGCCAAGGCCAACACGAAGAACTCCCAAGCTGCCCGCGGCAGAAGCATCGTGGGTTTTGCCTTGTGCTCTGTGCATACTGCTTGTAGGGTGCATACCCTTTCTCCATGTCTGGACGTACATACTTGGAATACTGCTGTGTGTTCACAAGGAAGAAACCCGTGAAGCGTCAAACATGTTCGCTCGTTTGATGAGAAATGGGTACTGGTAGGTACTGCTCTACTGTAATGGCCGATACGGGTAATGGGTCCATAACCCATTACCACGAAGCAACCCTCTGACATCCTGGCCCTTGACCGCTGACGTTGAACCACACTTCGACACGATGCATCATACCAGGTATAGTCAAAACGCATATCCCACGTACTTTGTACACCTCTGGGTACCTACCTCATCATCAGCAGTGGTATTGCCAGCAGCAAGAGATCGGTGCGCCGCTTCCCCACAAGTGAGACAACTATTGATAGCGCAAGAGCGACCCCCCTCCACTCCTACGACTACTCGTACTACTGCTTGTATGCTTCTGCTGTCTGCTGGTATGTACCAGGTATGTGTGTACGTAGCCCCATCTCCGATGTCTACCCATCTCTGCTGGTCATCACCACATCGCCCTATACATTGTAGACGTGAAGGATTTGTCCAGCTTTCAGATTTCGAATGAGACATACTCCTGTGTAGAGCCTGCTGCTGCTCTGTGGAAAGTAAAAGTAAACAATGGAGTACGACTTTTGCGTGCTCGGAATTATCAGAACAACACCAGACGCTACCAAGCAACTTGCTCACGCGCCACCCGCAGCAACACCACCCAACGTACACATAGCAGGCTGCGGTCACCTTCTACAGGAGTGCCAACCTCCCCGAAGATAGACCTGACGATCTCCTCCCTGTAGTCGGCATCTGGTCTGACACGAGCTTGCACCCTTTCCATGAATCCAGGTGTTTTTGAAGCTGTTTCAGCGGGAGGGGAGTCTGACCCGCATCGTGCGGAGTTTCCTTGAGCGGAGTCGTCGACCCTTTCAGGGTAATCGCCATCCAGCAGCACTTCCTGTATTTCTACCACCATCTCTTCTTGCATCGCAGCGGTAGTCATGGGTAGAGCGCTGGTACAAGCTTGCACGGTTTTGCCCCGGAGGGAACAGGAGAGACTGAAAAAAAAAAACAGCAGAAAAAACTCAAAATTACAAATTACAAGCTGAGGTTTCATTTGAACTTGAAAGCGTTGAATGAAGGGGTCAGGGGTATTGGATCAGAGATGATCAGAGAGGAATTTTTGTTGAATTTTGAATTTTGGGACGAAAAAAAGTGCGTCGGATTCGGTTGGTGGCGGTGTGGTCCGCATTTACTTCAGATCGACAGAGTACTCACATCCACTCCGGTGTCGACCCATTGAGACCTCGCAGCTCGCAGCTCGCGCAGCACCATCATCAGCAGTACAGGCTACGTACAAGCTGCTCATTAATCTCCAAGCAGTACTACTCGTCTGGTATACAGCAGTATTACTCGTAGTAGTGACATGCGTTACAAAGATTATTACCCTGGCTGAGCTGGGTAGTGGATCGATATTGATATTTTACCCCTATTAAACTTGTTAAGGGTAACACCTTCACATTTGACGTCGTCGAGGACACAGGTTCGAATTCACTTCGAGCGTTTCTTTTTATAGAAGCGCTTGCGCGTGCGTCCCTGGAGACACATCATCTCCCTGATTCCCCAGGTATTGAAACGAAGTGTGTAGGTCAGTCAGCGTACGGCCGTATCCGTAACCGACGCCCCAAAGATCCCGCTGTTCAGAGAAGGGGTGTGATGGAGTAGCATATCTACCATGTAGGAACGTACATACGCGTTTGCGAATCTTAATCATATACGGTTACGCGTAGCGTTTCGGGAACATCCCGTATGCGAATCTTGTATGGCTACACGTACGTAGCGCTTGGAGAATCTTCTTTGTGGGAATACTCTCGTATCTGCATACCAGGTTGTAGTTTTGGTCGGCGTCTGGGCTGAGTTGTGTCCCAGACGAAGCCCACCCTCACTCACTCGAGTTCTTTCCCTTTCTCTCAACTCACTTGAGGAGCATTAACAAGAATTTCTTGAACTACAAGCAGCGTGCTCTACAAAGCATCGACATCCCGGTGCCCCGTTACCAGCTTATATCTCTGCACCTCTCTTCACATTTGGCGTCGTCGGCAGGACTGGTTGTCGTTGAGCTAGACGCACGTGCTTCTCACAGGCTTCTTCTGCCCTCCCCGACCCCTCACTCCGCGGCAGCTTCTGTTGGATCCCAGGATGCAATTGACACCGGGACCTCCGCGGGCCGCCAGGTACTGACAACACCACTATCTCTGGGTCTAGGGATAGCCCAGCCCGGTGAAAGGCGGAAGACTCGCGACCACCGTTGACCAGGAGATCCGTAGAGCCACCTGTCTCGCCATCCTTCCCCGTGTCGTGCAATATGATACGACACCGCAGGACCCGGATACCAGGAATCGTTTCTTCTAGCGAGTGGGCCCCAGCTTCCCAGTCGAAGACCGACCCAAGCAGGGACCCCCAGGGTATCTCCGGCTATGCTCGAGACCCTCCCGGAAACTCGGCGATGCCGACCATTTTCCCCACGGACACCCGGAGCGCAGCCGGGCCTCTTGATCCGGTTTCCCTCCCGTGGACACCATTTAACAGTGGCTCCCGGGGTATCTCGGGCTACGCCCGAGACCCTCCTACAGATTCAGCAAGGCCGATCTTTTCTCCTATTGATCCGGCTCCCCTCACCACGACACCATGCGACAGTCTATATGACACCCGCCCATCAGCACTGCCGGACTAGTCTGCACACACCCGGAGCCTCACGCCTGATCAACTTTACCTGTTCTGGCAACGTGTCTCCGCCCTTTTACAGTGATACATGTCGGACCTTATACACGAAGGCACCGACTACAACTACGGCGACAGTTCGCCACGGCGCGAAAGGCGGCCCTTTTGGGCGGCACCACGCGCCACCATCAAATCATGGCCTCGTCCGACCCGGTTCAGCAGAAAGCCCCCGGACGCGCCGTGTCTGGTTTCGACGACGACGTATGGGTCCGGCACCGCCTCTCCATCGTTCGTCAACAAGCGAACCTGAACAAATTCGACCAAAACCCGGAATTGCTCGGATCTCTCTTGGGGACGGGCAACAAAATCCTTGCCGAAACCAGCCCTTTTGACATCACCTGGGGCATTGGCTTCAGGGCGGAAGACCCAAAGGCCTACCAACCTTCATTCTGGAAGGGTTCTAACCTTCTAGGGCGAGTGCTGATGTCCGTCCGCCAGGATTTCTCCCCCCTCCCTGCCCCCCCTCCTTTCCTTCCAGGCCCCACGAGCCGACGAGCACCGCCCCACCCTCCACCCGAGTGTACCCCACCGACAACGGTATCTACGAGACAGTTGATACTCTCTCGCAACATCCACCGAGTTGCCTGCTTACCCATCTCCTGCCTCCTTCCACCCCGGACGTATTCCCAGAGAGCCACTTCACCCGGCCACCTGCCCCTTCAGCCAAAATCTAAAATCTACCCCATCGCTGCCTCGCCCACGATACCAGAACATGGACCCTGGCTCTCCAGCTGCGTCCTAACAGTCGACGACTCATCTTTCACAACCAGAGTGCGAGTTCACAGAGGCCCCAACGCCATCAAACGTTACATCACCGTCGCTCTATTGGATACGGATTCGCTGCAGACTTTCATTTCCGCTGAAGCGGTGAACAAACTGAAGGCCTGCGGCGTCGTCACCGGGGTGTGCGAACGACACGGAGCCCCCCGCTCATGAGGCGGCTTCGGCACGTCCGCCCCCCTCACCACCTCCGGCTCCATCCGCCCCAGCGTACAGTTCCTGAGAGGAACCTCTGCGCCCATGCGCCTTGTCTGGCTTTCTGCGTTTCGTTTTTTCTCCTTCCGGATCGTCGCTTGCCGGTATTTCTTGAGTGAGGCGTCGAAGCCTCACTACCAGGTGTGGGATAGATCTATCACCTCACTTCTGTGTTAAATAGCCGCATCTTCGATCTCTCTTCCCGATTTTGGGATGATACGGTCATCATTTTTTATCGTCGTGTGATCTGCATCTACGACTATTCAGGGTGGGCTAGTGTGATGGAGTAGCATATCTACCGTGTAGGAACGTACATACCCGTTTGCGAATCTTATGCGGTTACCCGTAGCGTTTTGGGAACATCCCGTATGCGAATGCTGTGTGGCTACACGTACGTAGCGCTTGGAGAATCTTCTGTGTGGGAATACTCGTATCTGCATACGTACCAGATAATGGTTTTGGTCGGCGTCTGGGCTGAGTTGTGTCCTAGACGAAGTCCACCCTCGCTCGCTCGAGTTCTCTCCCTTTCTCTCAATTCACTTGAGGAGCATTAATAAGAAGTTCGTAAACTACAAGCAGTGTGCTCTACCCAGCATCGACATCCCCGTGCCCCCTTACCAGCTTGTATCTCTGCACTTCTCTTCACAGGGGAGAGTGTTACAAGGATTACCCTGGGCTGGGTAATCGATCGATCTTTTACCCCTTTTTTCTTTTCTTTTTTTCATCATTACTTTCATTTCCAAGGTAACTCGTAGGAGGTTTTATCCTCAGCGGTCTTCTTCTGGACGAGCCGTGCTCACAGGTGTCGTCCCTTCTTCCCCCCAGTACGTGCCTTCATTTTTATCGCGCATAGGGTTCAGCGTTCCCGCTGCTCGTCGATTTTCATTGAATGTAGCTAACTCACGCTTTCGCGCTTTCCGCTGATCAATTTGTATGCAAGAAAACGTCCTTACGAGTATGCGCTAGGTGAGACTTGAACTCACGAAATGAATCTTAGTAGGCACGCGGACCACCCACCAAGCCACCGGGGACGCCTATAACTCAGTAGGTAACACCTTCACACATGTACTACTTCTTGTATTGGGCCTCGAGAACGTGTGTGTTATATTAATACGAGGTAAGGATTACCCTGGGCTGGGTGATCGATCGATCTTTTACCCTTATAGCTCCGTATTACTAGTTAATACTATCGCATTAGACGTCGTTGAGCGCACGGGTTCGAAATCTCACTTCGAACGTTTCTTTTATAGAAGCGCTTGCGCGTACGTGTCTGTGCCTGAACACATGCATCTCCCTGATTCCCCAGGTATTGAAACGAAGCAGGTACGTATATAGGTCAGCGTACGGCCGCATACGGTACCGCCGCCCCAGATATCCCACCGTTCAGAGGGGGGGGGGGGTTGTTTGATTACCCATTACACGTGTGTGCAGTGTTGGAAATCGCGCCCAAAAAGGTGCGATACGATTAATGCCATACTTGGTATATATATGCTTTCCTTCTATTGATATAGGGCGGGCCAGAGACCTTGGTATAATTTAACCAGCGCGTTACGTTGAGATTTCATGACGGAGTCGTTGGTTTTGTCGATCGATGTCTGCCGAGGATTCTGATAAAAATTGGCTCAATTTCCAGATCCTGCCAGAATAGGGGTTTCATATACATTGTACGGCCCGCGATTGAAGTCCGCCAAAGCTGTCCCGTGACGTGTAAACTGTGGAAACCCGAGTTCGATTCTCGGATTGGACACCATGTTGTGGATCGTAAGTGTACAAGTCATGAGGTCTAGGGTCAGGGTGAGGTAATGCGACACGGTCATGAGCCTATAGGTGACGTACCCGAAGCATCACCGCTTAGTATGCATCGGATAGAACAGGATTATTACAACGCATTCCTACGATATATGCTAATAATCGAAAACAACGAGACCAACCTCAAGCGTGGCCACGATCCAACACGAATCGAGACGTGCGCTCGCAAGTGTCCCAGAGGCGTAGAGCGTGCTTTTGACGTCAGGGAGAAGGTCTCCCTGGTATGTAGATGGTAAACTGATTGTATTGAGTCCCAGGTCGAGAGCGATGACCGAGGTAACACGTAGGACTCCCGAAAAGGAGTGGAAATCCTCAAACTGGCGGGGGGGGGCGTACTCATTTGTTGCTTGCCTTAGTCATTTGACCATTGACCACGCATCCCTTTCGAGACGGAGCACCGTTCCTACTCCTAGTAGAGACACCTCCAACTATTGGGCGCTCATTCCGTTGTTTCCATGTATTACATAGAAACTTTTTGCTAATCACATCCCATTCCTGTCTGGCCGCCTGTGGCCACCATCTATCTCCTAGGATAGCGATCGTTTCCTCGCTGCTATTCAGTGTATCAAACTCCTCCATGTCACATTCGTTTATTTCCCTCGTCTCCTCTTCTAACACATCCCGTTCCTTCTTGGGGGGGGGGCGTAAATGACGGAGCCCCTGCTGATACGAAAAACCCATGTCGTCGTAACTCCTGAAACGGTCCAAAACCGTAACATAAAGTTTGCCCATCGAAATGCGCGTACCCACGCTAATATTAATTCGTAGACGCTCTCAACAGTTTATTCTCTTTTTTAGTTTTTTTTGCAAATATAAAGTCAAAAGTTCGACCCACCACGGGGGATTCGAACTCCAGCATCAACTCTTGGCAGCATGAGAGGGTACCGCTAGTCTACCGTGGCAACCGGCTTGCAATCAAATAAAACGAGAGGAGCATCGCTCAGGAAGGAAAAGTACGGCAAATTATTATGCGAAGCGAACAGAGGTCCAGGATTGAATATATTGATGGTAGTTGGCAAAGTGGCGACTTGAAAATGCCAAGAGTCCCGCCGACATGCTTCAGGAGAAAACAGCTCGGACGCCACATACCCTTCGCGTCGCGGGTGGTTCCGCCCGCTACACTCGCTCACATGCCGTACGCACGAAAAATACCCCAGGTAGTGTAATTATTTTCTTCTTCTGACACGCTGTATGTACGAAAGAGAAAGCACAGCACGGCACAGCCAGCACCACCGAAAAACATTGAAAATGAAACCGAAATTTTCGGAAAGAAAAAAAATCCCCGTCCCCTCTCATGTAATATTTTTCTGCCCGATTGGAACACCTTGCACCGGTGAAAAAAAATGAAATAAAAACAGCAGAGCTTCCCTCGTACGCCGCCCGCCCCTCTCGCGACTACCTCGCCACCGATTCGGTCGGGGTAAACCTTTCCTCCCTCTCTGCCGCAGTGATCCCCGTCGCCCGCCTCGCGTGAAGCCCGGTGCTCACCGTGACCCTCGTTCGCCAGCTCGACAAATTTGGTGCTCAGACTGCGTAGCTCTTTCTGTGAACTTCAGCCCGGTCTGTGGTCATCAGGGGAGCTGAGCTTGGTCGTCCGGGGCGTACCATTGGTCGCAAAAATAAGCACTGCTTGAATATTACCTTGCAATACCGAACGACCCTTATGGACTCGTACTTACTCAATCGAATTATGCAGGTCGAGGCCAGACAGCGCCCGCTCATGCCTCCCTCGTGGCTCGAGGCACACGCGACGCCTAGGCACGAAAACGGCGATCGCGCTCCTTTCAACCCCCCCTCTATCCGCCAGCACCCGCTGACACCCGCGACGGCGCCGGATTCGCCCGCGGTGACGCTCCGAGTACACGCACGCACAGGAAGCGAAAGAAGAAAAAGAAAAAACCCCCCGAAAGTGCCAAGATAAATGGAGAAAACAACGAACCGCTGCAAAGGTCCGGAAAGTAATAAAAGGAGGCGATTTCCAAGTGGGAGCTCTGAGAGGCCAGGGATGTACCAACCGAGCACGTTCCGAGAGTGAGATATCTATAAGTAGTTCCATCTATATCCATTGTATTATATGTACACTCGAAACCAGAAGGAAGGAAAAAGTAATTTTAGCGTGCGCTGAAAGGGAGAAACATCGAAAGAGAAAAAGAAGATGGGGCAGATCGACACCACCGTCGTCGTCGCGGAAAGCTCGCAGGCGGCCCTCGATGAGAGGTGGCGCTCGCTGCATGAACAAGCAAGACTCTACATCGAGAACGGAGAGGATGAAACTACTGTATACTATTTACCGCTGCTGTCTTGGTGGTGCCTAAGGGGGGAAGCGATGGCGCCCCAGCCTGGTTCACCAGTCAGTACACAGAAAAGAGATACCAGGCAGGTACTGCCAATCATGTATCTACCTCAGCAAGTAATTTGTCTTCCGCAAACTTGATTAAAAGGCCTTGTTGCGCTCTCAGAGCGCCTGTGTGTGATATGGAGTAGTATTGGACTATAGAATGGTCATGGGATAGCCGTAGCACCAAAGCCCTGTAACACGCGAAGAGTATTCCCCAGGATCTGAAGTTTCTCTTGTGGTACAATGGTTAGGAAAGCCGATAGGAAAATAGTAGACAAGCACCCGAGGAAATTTCTCGGACAAGTGTCGTTACCCGTCTAGCAGAAAATAGAAGGAGATTAGAGTGGGCTTGATGCCTCGAATCAAGCCCCTATTGAATCACTCTCAACTGCTCCCTTCTCTCTCACCATGAACAAATATGATACGACAACACAAAAAGAAGTCTCCTGTACAAGAGAAGCTGCCTTCCTCGCCAGTTCAGATAGATCCTGCTTTCCATTCCCTTACCACGATACTTGGGTTCTACCACACTTAGCGTCGTCGGCAGGACACGTGTTTGAATCTCACTTCGAACAATTCTTTTCTCCAAACGATTGCGCGTGCGTCCGTAAAGACACGTCTCCCTGGTTCCCCAGGTATTGAAACGAAGCGGGTAGGTCAGCGTACGGTCGTATGCGGTACCGACGCCCCAAAGATCCAGCCGTTCAGAGGGGGGAAGAGTTTTGTAAGAATTACCCTGGGCTGGGTAATTGATCGGTATTTTAACCCTATAGCTCAGTAGGTAACACCTTCACATTTGACGTCGTCGGCAGGACAGCTCGGGTTCTACTACACCTGTTTAACTCCACCTCACGGAGAACCCTCCCGGCGTCCTTCTTCGACTACATGTGGAGCTTTCCTGCCTTTCTTTGCTTTCTCCCTTTCAGCTCATCTCAGCTCAGCTCTCACTACATGTAAGACAAAAAACATCCAGACACTATCTTTCGCATACAAACTATCAGGTACCAGTTATGTATCTACTCTCTTACGTACAGCGTACCGCACCCGTACATCTATCTAGTGTGTTTGTCAGCAAAGCCAATTTATTGTTGTACTTCCGGTGCTTGCTCATTCACCATGTTTGGTACGTCAATATTCTGTCTTTATTTTATCTCTGCATCGCTGCTGCTGTATTCTCCATGTACTAGGTGCTGCTGCAGTACAACCGCCAATGACCGCGCGCGACATGCATCTTGTTGATTTGTCTCTTATTCATATAGTAGCAAGATACAGGTGTGGCGTAGATCGGGGATGTACATTATTTTGACATTTTCGTTGCATGCCGTGGGCACTGCTGTGACATGCCGCGGCATCTGTGAGCAATGCCGCGGAATGCGCGAGATGCCGCGAGATGACGCGGGATGCCACGCACCGCGGCATGCCACGACATGCCACGGAATGTGGGTCTTGCCGTTAGTCTTACCGTGGCTTGGCCAGGGTCTTGCCCTGGCGTTGGCCGCCGCTGGTCTTGCCGTGGCATTTGCCGCCGCGGGTCTTGCCTTGGGCCTTGCCGCGGATCTTGCCTTGGGCCTCTTGCGGGTCTTGCCGTGAGTTTGCAGTGGACATTGCCGTGGTGCTTGCCGTGGGATGCCATGGCAAGTCCCACGGCAATATCCGATGGCACAACCGTGGCGTGGCCGCGGCAGATTGTAACCTGTGGGTTTTGCCGCGACATGCCGCGGGCACTGCCACGAAAAAATCAAATAATGTGCATCTGCATCCGTGCTTGTTTTTGCAACAGGTATATCCAGACTTAGTTAACCCCATTGCTGACAACAGGCTGGGCGCTACGAGCTCGGTACCAGAATCGCACGATGTCTGAGCAAGAGGGGTTACTGTAGGTATCGCGGAAAGTAAGAGTGCTCTCACAAATGAGCCGAATGCGTTGTAACGAAGCGTTAGAAGGTTGCAAAGAGTCACCACGCAAGCGGAGCTGCAGAGCACGAGGAGCCGAACGAAAACTCCAATAAAAATTAGATGCTACGCCTACCGTACGAAGCGCGCGTTCTTGCGGAAATATCAGGGGATATGGTATAGTCACAACTTCTGAACGCCAGGGTCAAGAAGAGTAGAACCAGCCAGGTGAGGATGCGCAGAATACGCTACAAATGCAAATTTGCGAACACCTACTTTCGCGAGCGTAGATCGAAGACTGGCTGAAAAAACGTCAGTAGGAGATCTATACACATCGCATGGGGGCCAATAGCAAGGGACCAGCCAGACCAGAGATTGTCGTGAAGGTTGAACCATCGTAGGACCAACCTAGAAGAGCTGAAAACTGAATCGGATACTCGTAGGGTTGCAGAGATCCCGTTTTTAGTCCACACACCGTTTCATGCATGTTACTTATTACGTCCTTGGCCCTTTTCTGGCGAGAAAAAGAGCGGTCCCGACAATATTCAGTGGGAAAGCAGAAGGTGTATTGTAGGCTTCGGAAGATGTAGCGAACGAGATGTGTGCCATCGGACAGGCAGTCGAAGACCCAATGCGGTACACCTACTCTCTCAACGCCTCATATATCTCCTCACAATGAATACGAATGCGAGATTTGTTACCTGACAGGTGGATTCCACCACGACAGAGATGAGGTTCTGCGCATTGTTTGTGCCTAGTACGACTCTTTCCATCGCACCAATAGTTGCCGGCAGAAGGGTTCACCGGCGACGGATTTTTCCATTTACCCCGTTGAAGGCGAGTGAGTGTGGTGGTGGCGACGGACAAGAGAAAGCTGGCGGCGGGCACGGGCACAGGCGGACGTGGCTGCGACAAAATAATATAAGAGCAGCAATCAGAGACGTGGGAATGGTAGATGCGGTAGGGGCGCCAAGCAGGACGGCAACACCGGCATAACCGTCGATGGTGAGAGTGTCGATGTGGAACCACCCGTACTGCTTTGGCGGCCGAAAGAAGAGCCGTGCGAGCGCCAACTTCAAGACCAAGGTCTGCCATATGTGCATTGTTCTCGACCATCGCACATATCGCAGACCTCGGTCTTGCAGTTGGCACTCGCATGACACTTCTTTCATCTGAGAAAACAGGTCTGGTTCGACGTCGATCCCAACTCACCGGCGGTGGCTGTATGCCGCTGTCGCCGTCCTGCGTGGCGCCCTAGCCGCTTTTACCATCCCCACATCCCTGATTGCTGCTCTTCTCTCCCCTACCGCGAACGCATTACCGTCCATCGCGAGATTTTCCTCGTCGGCCGCAACCACCACACCAGCCTACCTTGGCAAAAAAACGCATGATCTGTCGCCGGTGAAGCCTTCTTTCGGCCTACTCTTGATGCGATGTGAAGGCTGGTATTTTGCGTAGACAATGCACATCATCTCGTTTGTATCGTGGCCAAGTCGACCTGCCCGCTCACGATTCTCGCACTCGCACTCATCGTGCGGTTAATGCGTTGAAGAAGCAGGTGTAGTATCGCACTGGGTCCTTGACAGTGGTCGGCCCGATGCCACGCATCTTTTTCGTCGTGTCTTTCAAGGCGTAGCATACATCTTCTGACTAACCCATTGAAAATTGGAATGCCCATCTTGTGGCCAAACCCACTGAAGTAACCTCGTCCGTAATAGCCATGTGCAGACTCACCAGTGGAGTCTACACAAACCTATTTGAGCCAGTTCTTCTAGGTTGATCCTGCGATGACCCAACCTCCTCGATAACCTCTGGTTGTGTCCCCAGTTATTGGCTCCCATGCGGATTGTAGAAAGGCCTTGCTGATGTTTTCTTTGCCAGTCTTCGATCTACGCCCGTGAGAGTGGATGGCGCAGCCTACATATCTTCGCCTGGCATTCGTCTCTTCCTGGAATTGTCGTTTCTGAGTGTTTTGGCCATCATCTCCATTTTGGGAAATCTTCTGCTGCTCGTGCGCTGCAACACCTCACTCGCGCGACTTTTCGCGACGCTTCAATGCTTTGTTGCAACGAGTTCAGCCTATTTATGGGCACCCTTATTTTATCGCCACCTGCCTCTTCTTGATCACACATCGTGGTTTCTGGTACCCGAGCCCTCTAGAGTGTTTGTAGCCCCCTGTTGCTTGGTTTTGACTGTCACGCAGTCTAGCGTTGGCCTTGTCTGCCACGCAGTCTCTTTGGTAATGCCTTCAATCGTGTATTGTGAGCAGAGAACGGGGCGTGAACGACCGACCGAGCTCTCCATGAGAGAGCTCTGACCAATACTTATACTTCATACTAGCATTACGTGAGGCCTCTAAAGATCAACACATACTGCTACCTAGCACGTACTGAGGCCTGTATCCTCAGGTAATAGTCTCCCCCCTTGAACTTTCCCTCTCTCGAACGCTCTCCAAGGGTGAGAACTGTTCTAATGAAACAAAAATGGCAAATGGTTGCCAAATTGCAAGTACATTTTCGCCAAACCTCAACATATTTTCCAAAAGAGTTTTAACAGTTGCTCTGTCCTTCACCGCTGGCAAATTAATGAAAAAGTGATATTTAAAGTTTGCTAGTGCATTATAGCGGCTGGGACTTTCCCAAAGGCATCCCCGGGTTTAGTGTATCAACGTGTCTGTTTTCAAGCGAATAGACTGACGCACGTGTGCAAACTCCACGCACGGGGCATCCAGGAATGACGACATGCCTATCACGCTGTTACTCTCTTTGTTACTACTATGGATCCATCAACCAAGCTGAGTGTACACAGGTGTTGGCCCCGGACTCCTTCTAAGTTCAGGAGAATATCACAGGTGCGAGTATCTCGCTTCTTCGCGAAGACGCCATTATATCCTCGATTTTCTTACCGTCCTTGACGAATTTTGTGAAATTTTCTAAAATACGGGGAAAACATCGAAACGTCACGAAATTTGACCGGGTGTAAAAAATGCAGATGTTTGCTCCAACATTGCGCCTCCAGGTGTCTCTACTGGCAGCTTGAAAATACTAAAATGCAAGCACTCCTTTTTATAGTATCCTCGAATCGCCCTCTATAATAGCGCGAGGCAATGTAGCGTTCAGATGCAGCAAAACACCCCCCTTTTTCTGCCCCCTTTCATTGCCACACCGATCGGCTTTCTTAGCGTGGACCACGGAAGCCCCGCTATTTTCCGAGGAGATTTGAAGTGCAATCTGCCCGCGTTACACCCGCAGGTCTACATGCCATGGCCGCGACAGACGACCCCTCCCCACCCTACCGAATACGAGAGATGCAGCTTCGACCAGGCGTGCGCCTGATTCACGCGTGTGCTGGCCGAGCTGCGCCTACGAAAACAATATCTCGGAAACTTCGTATCAATCTAGACAGCTGTTGGAAATGGGTGTAGCGGCGATGAGGTCTCTGTTGTTGAGTCTTTCCATGGCAGTTGAAAGGCCGTCCTCGAATGAAGAGAACTTGCATCCGGCTCGACAAGTAGCTTGAGCTCTACCTGACATGATGCAAGAAGCCGCAGGCATCTGGAAAGCATCTGGCTCCGACAAGCCAACTCATTTGCGTCGGAGATGCAGGACATTTAGTGTGGAGGGTCGTTTTATTGCTCCAAGATTCCTTCGTACAACTATTCAAGCTCGACGGAGATGCAGTGCGTTTGTTGAAGGCTCGTTCGGAGCTCAATTTTTCTGCGCATAATTCGCAAAAACAGCTCTCTTCAAACAAGGAGGCGTGATTTTTAAAGATCTGAGCATGGCCATGTCGAGCGGAGGCAGCAGCAGGTGTATGGTATGGAGAAGAGTCCCCGACACAGCAGTAGGACACCAACTATTACTAATAAAGTAATGGAGTTCACGAGACCAGCTACAATACGAGCGTAACAAAAATGTGGCAACACAGAGATGCCCAGAGCGGGAAGAGGGGATACCAGGACTGGTGCATGGGACGAGACTGCCTCCAACCCCGGGAAGAAGCAAGAAAAAGGGGTCCTTACCCGGTGGGGAGCTTGACGACCCTCGGTGAAGTGGAGATAATTGATTGTTTGCGAAGAATTCGCGTGCAAGTAAGGACTTCCGATAATTCTGCGGTACAAAGAAGGCTGTACCTAAATTTATTGGGCAAACGTGAACTCCCAGTTTGGAGTAAACGAATTGGAACGTGAGCATCGAAGAGTGGATGCCTGGTCACCTCGATTGAAGTTCGGGGAATGGCCGTGGGTGACACGCCGAAATACACCAGCAGGGAGTTTCAGTGACAGAGATGAAGCCTTGACCGAATCCAAAAAACTCGGAATGCACGGACATGCCTGACAGAGAGTATGGTCGATAATTAATGCACTTTCAAAGCGGTTATTCAGCCACCCAATCGCCGAGCGGTGGTTTTCGAAATGCTCCGCGATTGGTTCATCATGCTACGAACAATGGCCTATGAAGTATATATGCCCTAATCGACGCTCCCTAATGCCCCCCCCCCCCCGTTCCCTGATTTCCAGTGTTGTACCCGCTAGCAACGAATAATGTCACCGATCCCACTTTTTGCTACGTACGTCGTTCCCGTCAGGCCCTGCCACCCGCCCTTGACGATCTGCACTGGTGCTGCCGTGAGCCACACGCACGCCCTAAATTCCGGTGATCACATTGCTTCAGCGTCATCTGGTTCTATCAACATGCGCTTGGGCTGTTGCCTCATGATTGGCAAGTTGGCGTGTCACATTCCTGCTCCCAGCCACACAGGTCCTCGCTGGAACGCTTCATGATTTGGAGCTGGAATTTCCGTTTACACCATTGGTGGTGCGTTGTCTCCGTGGAAGCCTCGAACGTCCTTCCCGACGGTCGCGCGGCACGTGTCTAGCCCTCCCGCCCGGCGCAGGGCCAGAACCTTCCCGACGCCCTTAGTGTTGCCAACTATAACGTGGGTCAGGAACACAAGAAGAGCGAAAACGCACACAACCGGTGACCTAGAAGAGCAATTGTGCCGTTCTCCCCACTACCGAAAAAAAAAAAATGCCGGTTGGAGAAGTATATGCGCCTCTTCGCGATCTATCGTGAATGAACGCGCGGTCAGTTCTGATTTGTTCGCGGTGTCTGCTGAACAGGACGTGGTTGATTTATCTTTCTTTCAGCAGCGCTCTCCGCTACTAATAAGTGTAATTGCGGCACCCATAGCCCACCCTCCACTCCCCTGATGCCTGCGGCGAGTGCGGCGTCGACAGTCGGCGTCGTTATCTATCTTCGATACCCGCGCTTTTGTTCTACTCCGCTCCGTATGGTGGCACCTCCGCATAAATGTTTTTCTTCGTTTTCGACCTCGACGTCGCCGCCACGACAGGCTCACATTGCGGGGGGAGTGTACTACTCGGGGGGAGGGCTATCCTGGTACCAGCAATCACAGCCAGTGGGATGGGGGTCGAGGCGTCGCCGTGTCATCGATGGCATTAGAGGCATCGCCGTAGCCGCAGACTCTCAAACGAGGGGGGGGGACCGGGGGCTCAGGTAGTACGATAATTTCGTGGCTTTTCTTTTGCAGCACCTTGAATGAACGGCTTGCGATATAAGTAGAGTCGTTGGAGAAAGGCGCAGATTCCCGGTAATAAATAACAAAACTGACCCCATACCCCGCGGGTTCGACTGCTGATACATCTACCACAGTCGAGAAGAATAAAGGCTAGGGGCTCGAGTACGGGAACCACTTTAGGGCCGGGGAGTTCAGTGTAGTAGGCGGAGGCGGGGCGGAGGCGATGGCGGGTGTTGGGTGAGGACAACCGATCGGTTGTGGCCGAGGAGCAGGTGGACTACTGTAGATTCAAGAGTGGTTGCGGGTGTCGCCAATGTTGGGAGTGATCGGATACGCAAGAACATGTACGCACCGTTGACAATATAGCTCTGAAACACGAGGATATTACGTTTGTAAAAGCGACGATGAATTGGGAAGATATCCTCCTCCGAGGTACGCTGCTGACCCCAGTGACGCCAGGTGTTGCAGCGAGTCTTCGCGTGAAGGGTGAGGGTCCGCGAGAGCGGGCGGTGGTTTCAGTCGGAAAAAATGGGCATGACGCAGGAATCGAGATATTTCCAGATCTGGGTTACGAAAGGTACGGGGCTGGAGGAGTAGGGCAAATATAACAGATGGGATGGAACACATTATTTCATATGTAGACCCCAACGGACCAGCAGCACTCGCCTGCGTGTTTGGGGAGTACCCCTTCGTTAGCCTGCGTATGCAGTTTTTTTTTGTGGCTGGGCAGCGCGAGGTGGCGAGGTCTCGTAGCGGTATCGATGCAGCATCCACTGCGTAGTGCTACTACAGGATGAACCCACGAGCATAACCCAACCCAGCAAAGCAAGTGAGGCTTCCTTTGATGGCTGTGGGAAGCTAAAACAAATTATTTAAAAAAAACAATGCTTAGTGGCAGGCAGTACAGTGAAGTCTACGGGTATAGTATATCCTATGTTCGAGGTTGATGTTTCAGCCTTGCTCCGAGTTTGTATTTATTTTGAGGGGCTTCCATACCGCAGAGCGCTCGCAATTCGTTCGGGGGATAAGGTACTGCCGGATACATACAGATAGCGCCGCCGAAAAGGCGACTTGTTGTTCAAGCCATTGAAGGGGGGGAGCGGAGGAAGGGGGGGAGCGGAGGCGTCAACCATTCAGCCTCCTCACCTTATTATATGGATGTTGCTGTATCTTTTACGGGACAACGGGGATAAAAACAGGGGGGCAGGGGTGTCTGGGCCCTAACCTCACACACGATTTTGGATAAAAACCACTCGGAATTAGTGTGGGGTATGCTTTTCGACAGTAAAAACGTTGGTGTCACGCAGCGTGATGATCTTTTCAGCTCGACAACGCGCCCTTAATGTATGGTGAGGTTTTTGACGTTGGATTTTGTGCTCCAAACGGGGGAAGGGGATACGTCCGGTAAGGGAGATATTGTTTTGTATTTTTCTATCAGCCTTTAGTGTGCTGTGTGAGGGCCAGCCCAATGTGCTTCAACTATGCAGTGCTGGGAAAAGGATGAAGACTAGTAGGGAAGCTACATACGCCATTTAGATATAGAAAGCTGCTTATTGTTCACATAGAAAACATTAACGGCGGACGTCGAAACGAAGCGCGCGCTCGTAAAACATCTGCCCCGCATCGGGCAAGAGAAAGGAGGCCATTCTCAGCCAGTGCCCAACAAGGACCCGAAACATGTCACACACCGGAACTATGGCCATACCCTTAATATAAAAGGGGTGCGGGGTGAACCTGTATCGTATAAATAGGCAGAACCAATGCCCACCATCCTGTGCTGCATAATGAGCGGGCAGATCTAATAACTGACTGCCGACAAAAAAACGGGGGGGGGGGGGGGGGAAGAGTCGGCCAGACCAAACCAGCCAACTCGTGCGGACATCGGCAGAGGGCAATAAATAGCGCAGAGCCATTTTGCGTGGGGGAAGAAACGCTGTCGGCGAAACCTGAGATGGTCACAAAAGCTACGGGCACACATCAAGTAGAGGTCGGAGAGAATCGGGGTCCTAAAAACGAAAAGGTGGCGTGTTGCATCCACGGCCAACTCGATTTTTTTTTTTTTTTTTTTTAAATACGGTGGAAGATGACGTCACGACCCTTAACGGCACGACATCGATCGATCAGCGATTTTCCATCAACTAAAAAAAAAATCCTTAAAAACGTTGGCGATAATTGACGCGTGCTACGATGTGGGTAGCACTTTTTGCCTCCCGAGGCAAACATTTTCTGACTGGTGGGGCTCCTCAACCACTGTAGCTGGGAAACTACCCAAGGCCACTGGGAATCCCACACGTGGGCCATCGGGTCGGACTTTGCATTTTTTATCAAGGTCAGGTTTTAGGTGAGGTAAATCAGAAAAAAAGTAGGTGCGCCTTCATCGTAGCATACCCGTATTGGGGGAAACTGCGGGCGCCATATACCTTGTTTGAAACCAGTCGGAAAACCAACACGAAAAGCGGAGGAGTTGACACCAAAACCCACGAGGCAAACAAACAAGCACTGCAGTACGAGTACGGTGAAGCGAAACTCAAATCAAAACCAGAACCACTACGAACCAAAGTCGAGCGCAAGCGGTCGTGCAAAACCTAGCTGACCGGTCGTCGACAAAAACGTGCAAAATGAAAAAGAACCCCCAGCTGGTCGGTGTACCCTCGCTGATTTGTTTTTGCAGGCCACCGTATACGGGCCTTGGACCAAGAGCGTGCTCCGTTGGGAAGAACCGTAGCCGGGCGCGAGAAAACGTTTGTCATTGCCCCGAGAAAGTCCCTGTCGTGGTCGCCAATTATTACGTAGTCGCAGTTGGCAGTTAAGTGCGGTTAGCTTGGCGGTGCTGATTGGGAGCGCCGGCCCCGTAGAGAAAAAGTCTGATGATGAGAGAGTTAGCTGGAGGCGCATTCCATGCCCTCAGTAAAGGCGCGACGTCTCTCGCACATGGCCCGCGATGGTCCTACCGCACACCGATTGGTGGCCGGTGGTTTTCTCCACTTCGAGTCATTTAAATATGACACGAGATCACTTCATAAAAAAAGGGATGTTAGGGAGGGGGTGGTAAAAAATTACCCCCTCCCCCTGTAAAATTCGGCTATAGCGCGGAAGGCGCGGAATTTTGTCATATGCACACGATACCCAATCAGCGACTTTTAGCCCAACGAATTTCGACACGGAAAACTAGTTGTTGAGCACGCACTTCGTCAACTCCACCGGCAGAGTAAATGTGCTGATAGAGCGTCGTATCGTGTCGCTCAATTCCAGACCAGCACCTGTGACCTCATGGTCTGTCCAGAAGCTCGTTTCCGGTACAAAACTCTTCCTGCAAGCCAGTTGGAGTGCAAGGCAAGAACTAAGGGAAGCATAAGCAAAAAACAGCGCGTGTGTATCAGGTGCTTCCCGCCTACCTTCGGGATGCCGTTGTTGTTGCTTATGTTATGAGAGCTGACACGGAGAGCAGGCTCTTCCTAATGCACCCTCTCCCATTCGGCGTGCGTATGATACGAGGTGGGGGCACATTTTGTTTTTCGGAGTATAGCAACTCAGAGAGCATCCAGGTCGACCGCAAGCGATGGAGGGGTGGCCAGGGGGAGGCGAGAGCCTCGAAAATCGGGGTTGCCGGAGACGCGGTGGTGATACGTGAGAGTCTAAGGCATACCGTCGGGGAGGGCGCTGAAACACGACCTGGGATCGCAGCGACGGCTAAAGGTGGTCACGGCCGCGGAACACGTGTCGAGATGCTAGCCCGTCGAATCCACAGGCGAGGGGGAGGGGGAGGGGCCGAAAAAATATTTCGCAGAGCCTTGCGCGGCGCCTGTATCGGCTTATTTTCGGTGGCGTGGCGTGGGTCTCAGTGCTAGATGCGATCATAAAAAGGTGGCATACTTGGGAGTAAATAGTAGCCAAAGGCGACAAAGGGACCTACGGGACTGAAGGTCAGGCCAGGGGACAGAAGTGAGAACGCTTTGCGGACATTAAGGATCACTGCTGTGGTGTCGTCAGTCTGCCTAGTTCCTGTTGGCAAAAGAGCATGCTGGGCTATATCGAGCGCGGCGGCGGGGGGGGC
The DNA here is from genome assembly GCA_031763025.1 of Macrocystis pyrifera. Taxonomy (NCBI): domain Eukaryota; class Phaeophyceae; order Laminariales; family Laminariaceae; genus Macrocystis; species Macrocystis pyrifera. The sequence continues at coordinate 824,293 of JASSKH010000003.1, forward strand.
ACCTGCTGCACCCGTTCAGCCCACTGAAGGGCACGGCGAAGATCGCAGCGACGGTACTGTCCGAGGCGACCAAACCGGTGGTGTCGTCAAAACGGCCATCGCTGCTAGGGACGGAGAGGAAGAAACACGTCGAAAGCTGCCGTACAAGAAGAAACGTCGTCAATTCTCGTACGTAAGTCGACCGTGTTCGTGATAACCACTAGAGCTCTGAAGCGGTGAGCGGAAGTCTGCCCAAAATTTCACTATCAGGAAGGCGGACCAGAGGCGAAGTCGGTGAAACCGTTAGGTCCGGCTTTGAGATGGTCGAGCGTAGGGTCAAACGTAAAGTCGAGCCTTCGCTGAGCGCGCGCGTTGTGTTCGTCGTTTTTTTGGTGATGGTGTTTAGATCAGTCGAAACGACTCAACTGTTGATGGAGCCACCTGAGGCAGCACCTCAAGACGGGCTGAGCAGAGCGTCCTGAGAACAGTGAGCAGTTGGTGAGAGATGGTCTCTGCGTCTGTGGAAACTTCCATTCGCTTCCATGGAAGAAGTGGCGGAATCTTCCGTTGAAGCAGTGGAAGCTTCCACGCGAGCTTCCGATATATTACCCAAAAACCGGGAAAAGCTTGAACGTAAATTTCTCAAAACACTTCACTTTCGCGCGGGAGCTTTTCGGGTAGGCCCGTTGGTACAAAAAAAACGGGCAGTATTCTTTCGTCCCAGAGTTTGTCGGGGCCTGCCCTGTGACCACGGACCATATTTCTAGTGATGAGCTAAGATGATGCCAACAACGACACGGACGGTGATCATGTCATTATTCTTCTTGTTGTGGTGGGCTAGTTGCGTGGTGGGCTATTAATAGTGGTCGGTCCCTGATCAGAACATATGAACTGACCGTTAGATGCGGAACGTAGCCGTTTCCAGTTGAAAGTACTGGTGATACCCGGTACCAGGTGTGATATAATGAGTTAATATGTTCACCAATTGTCGCCATCGTATGCCGGTGTGATGGCACGCAAGATGCATAGACTACTGGTACAGTATAAAAATGGTGCTCGTAACACTCTGTCCGGAATTGTCAGGATCATTTAGGTAGTGCTACTGTTGATAGTGCTACAAACTAGCTGGTTCAGGCCTATCGCACCAACTTTCCGAGTCCCAGTGTTCACACCGTTTTTCGGAGTTAGAGACCCTGAAATTTGACGCACGTGTTCCATGAGACCGTGCCAACCCGGATGAGTATTTTTTTTGTCACCAGATCAACTACATAGTTAGTTTGCTGTATTTATTTAAATATGCTGATCTTGAAGACACCTAAAATTTTCGGTATTTAAAAAATAAAAAATCGTGAATCGTGATATTGGTCCTACGCAGTCAGTTCTTCGACTACTTTGCGCGAAACTTTCTACAAACAAACCTTGGACGAAAATCCTACGGAAATGCGTACTGTTTCTCACCTTTTTTCATGGCCCCCGTGGTTGGCCCGGGCACATTTTTTCGCCGCTATATATGGCGCCAACCCTACCAGGTATATTATAGGACCTCAACTGGGTATGTCACCGCCTTGCACTGTTCATGGCGGTTACAGTATGATACCACCTATCTCTATCGAGCCAGTGGTGACGCCACGGCCTCCGATCAGATCAACCGGGCAGCACACCCATTAAGCTCGGAAGAATCTCAGCTCTCGTCAAGCAGAACGGGTTCAGAGCCCCCTGCCCCTTTCCGCCTAGGACATAAATCATCAGGCACAGTACAAGAACCTTCTGGCGATTTTTAGCCTACGGGCAATGGTGACACAGAGCCAGTATACGTGGAACCGGACTCGCCTCGTGCACCAGGGGCTCAGTGTTCTCAGAAAAGCACACTCCCCCCGCCACACGCCGCAACTGCGGCCACCGACGACTCGGCATCGTCGGTCTTCGACCCTGCTGTCGAGCATTCAACGGAAACGGGTGGTACTGTTTTTCGCAATGGTCCCCCTCGTCTTTAATCGTTGACGATGTGTCATATTCTTGAGCGGAATAGTATTTGATGGCTAAAAAGGCTCGCTTTTTTCAGGACCACGGCGCAGCGGAGCGGATTATGGCCTCGCCTGACCCACGTCAACACAAACGCCTCGGCCGTGTTGTGCATAATTTCGACTGCGCTATCTGGGACCGCGTTCGGGAATACGCCGTCCTAGCTGGTACTTTTGCCAAATTCACGCAGAACGCGGCCATGAAGCAGCACCTATTGAACACTGGCACCAAAATTATGGCTGAAGCCAGCCCTTTTGACCCCGTGTGGGGCATCGGTCTCCGGGCAGGCGGTCCCGAGGCCCAAGACCCCTCTCGGTGGAATGGGATTTTTTTTTCTCGGGAAGGCTCTTTCCGCCGTTCGCGACACCTTTCGCGCAAGTGAGGCCGAGTTGACACACCCCGCCTCCTCTCATCAATTTTGAACTCCGACTACGCCTGACACAATTCATGAGATTTCACCAGCACCACCCCGACCTTTGGTCGTGGCCCGCGCATGCCCAGGTCCTCCCTTGGAGTTTTCGACCTGTTTTTCTGACGCGCCTGCTGATCACAGCCCCGTGGTTTTGGCTGTCGCGCCTACTGTAGTGTCGACCCCTCTCTTGCGCTGCCAGAATACGACCCCTGCCTCGTCGGGGGCACCACCACCCTCAACGACGCCTCTTTTACAACCAAAATCGCGATTCACAGCGGAGTTGGCGTCCTCGCACCTTTAACTTGTGTGGCGCTTCTAGACACTGGCCTCCCCACAGACTTTTCATTCGACGAGATGTTTTGGATCGCGTGCTCTCGGTTGGGGCGGCATCCATCGCGTTCGAGCGGAAATGCTTGGGGGGGCCTTGGCGAAATCGGCCCCTCTGAAAATTTCGACGAGTGTACGCCTGATCGTCCACTTTTTTCGAGATGAGCCTATGTGCTCCCTCGCTGTCTGGGCCTGCGTGGTTCCCCCCTCAGTGATGCCGCATGCAGTACTGCTGGGACGTGACAGCTGGATACGTTTTAGTAGCCGTTCCTACAGCTCTCTGCCACCTCGGCCGTCTGACCAACGCGTTTTTGGCGAGCTGGAGTTCGTTCATCACGCCCCGACAGGCATGTTTGTTTACGCCATCGACTCCGCCGCTCCGGGTGGAGGCTTTCATCTACGCTACGAGGGCGCCCCAGGCGTCACCCTGCCCGACTCAACTGCTTGCAGTCAACTTAGTTAGCAGCGATGGCTCCCCGGCACTCACTGGACACTACTTGGTCGACCTGATACCCCAGCTCAACCTGCCCTTGGTTGAGGAGCGCCTCCGGGCGACAGGTTCTTCCTCTCGTTGGAGTGGTAAATCTCGAGCCGGGGAATATCCCCGGCGTCGCCCACGCCCCACTGATGAGCGCCCCGCTGGACGTTTTGCAGCACGACCACCGAGCCCCCAACCCTCCCTCCGGACTATCTGAGGTATCTCCGGTCTCACCAGTTACAGCTTCACCCTTTGCAGCTCCAGCCTCGCCCTCACCTGCACTGCTTGAGCGCTCGAGTCCAGAACATCGCACTTCGTTCCTGCGCATCTAGGCGCGTTTGCCGTTACATCTGCGAGCGGTGGCTTTTGACAATCACGGCACAGACTGGACCCCTGAGGCCTTTGAACAGCTGGGGGATGTTCTCTACGAATTTCCTGACGTTTTCTCGAAGCCCAAGTCAGATTTTGGTTCCTGCTCCTTGATGCTTTTCGTGATTTTGGTCCCGGAAGGAAGCGCTACTGCCACGTCCAGGCCGCACCGCATCAATCCCATCCTGGTCAAGGAAGTGGAGGCCACCTTGGACCAGTACCTGGCGGCAGGCCTGATTCAGCACTCGACCTCTCCGTACTCGAGCCCGCTGGTGGTCATCCCGAACAAGTCTGGAGGCGTTCGGATCACCGTGAACTACTAGAGAAACTCCACCAGATCGTCAGCCTCAGCCAGCTGCCTATTCCTCGCGTGGACCAAGTCTTCGACTCCCTGGGGGAGGGGCGGGTGTTTTCCCTATTTGATTTGGTCCCCTCGTTCCACCAGATTATCGCCCACGAGGACATTGTTTCTCTCGCGGCGTTTGGCACTCCCACGGGCCTCTACGAGTGGCTCGTCATGCCCCAAGGCAGCAGTGCTTCGCCCGGCTGGTTCGTCAAGGTGATTAACGAAGTCATTAAAGGTTTGGTACAGGTGTCGGCCTACCTTGATGATGTGTGATCGTTTTCGACTCTGATCCGACGGCCCACGTCAAGACGATGCGAGCCCTCTTTGAACTCCTGCGCAAACATAACCTCATGCTCTCCCCCTCGAAGGCTCGCTTGGGCGCCACGGACGCAATTTTTTTCGGCCACTCCATTCGCCCGCGGGTATACGCCCAAACGCAGAAAAAGTTTCCACTTAGATAAAAATGACCATGCCCAAGAATCTCAAGCAGGTCCGTGCGCTGATGGGCGGCGTGGAATGTTATCATGAATTCCTACCCTACCTGTCCAAGCGGATACCCCTCTTTCCGCTCTTCTCCACGAGGGGGGTTAAGTACGACTTTACGCCGGCCATGGAAGGTATCGTTGGCCAGATCCTCGCCGAGCTTGCTGCCCCACCAATTTTGGTCTCCCGGACTGGAACGCTGTAGCTGACGGCTCCCGTCCCTGCCACGTGTACTGCAACGCCTGTATCGACGGTTTTGGTGTGTGCTCGAAGAAGAACAACCGGACGGCTCGGTACTGCCCAGTGCTTATATCAAACGCGCTACCGTCGACTCCGAGAGGCACTGAACTCCGTTGGACTTGGAAGCTGGCAGCATTGTCTGGTCCATCAAACGACTCCAAGGTTGCCTATGAGGGACGATTTTTCGCATGTTTTCGGACCACAATGCGCTGGAGAGCATCAGCAAGTAGGGGACCACAACGCGCGAGTCTAGCGGTGGCTTGAGTTCTTCACCGCGTTCGACTACACCCTCGAACACCGCAAGGGTAGCGCCAACGGAAATGCTGATTTTCTATCCCGTTCATCGGATCCCGCTACAGAACACAACTGCAGTGGGTCCAGCAGCCTCACCCCGTCGAAGACGGCGGTATCTTCTCATCCGAGCCTGCGGGTTTCGCAGTCGCTCTTCGTCCACCCCTGGTGTCGAATTGAGTGGGCTGGGGTCCCGCACCGAAAGTGCCGCCTTGGTTGGGCTGCCTTTCACCTCCTCGGACGTTCGCGATTGTCGCGTCGCGCACACGGGCCACGTATGAGGATCGACGACCTTTTTGCTCCTTCGGGGAGACTCGTCGCTCGTGTATCAGCTTCCGTCGCCACCGTCGATCGCCGTCCTGTCTCAGGTGTTTTCTCACCCACCGCCAATCTCGCTTTCGCGTCGGTTTTTGTCGTACCTTAGGGGGCGACCAGGGCTCTGCAGAACTGCAGCGTTGATTGTCGCCCAGCGCGCTCGTCTCCCGACGAGCACTTTACAGGGAGAAGATTCCGCCGTGATCACTGATCCGACCGTGTCTGCCCCTTCGCCGCCTGGAAACCCGGTGCCTCTGAATACCTTGCCGCCTTCAGGCCGCATCTCCACTCGGACGCGCCGACGAACAGCCGCTGCCACTGGCACCGCGCCGCCTGCTGTTGGTTATGGTTTTGGGCCCGGCGGGGTCCCTAGACCATCCGTTCGTCGTGCTATCACCCCGCCGCAAGCCCCACGGCCGCAACCGCCCGCACCCATCCCGGTTCCTGCCGCCTCGTCGGTCCTGACGGTCCCCATCCCGTCCGACCGCGACCGCACCGAGCCCGTGGGAACTCCTATTTTACAGTTTCCGCCGCCAACTGACGTACCGTCCGTCACCACGACCGACTTGGACGCCCTCAACACAGCTGCCGAATTTCAGTTCGGTGATTCCGCAGCGCGCTATTCGCACGCCGACTGGGCTCGGGAACAACAGGCCGAACCTGCGTGCAACGCCGCCATGCGCTACACAGCTCTTGGCCGGCCGGAAGCTTAGCCGGCCGACTGTTGGTCGCGTTTCCCTTCCCACCAGCGCCCTCCCTTTTCGGAGGTTCAAGAGCTGGCTAACAAAGGACAATTGCACACCACCGAGGCGGGCATCGTTCTACTCGTCCGACAGCCGTCCCCCCTCCTTGCGTCGTGCACGCAACGCTCGGTGGGTTGTACGGCCTGTTTGTTGAATGACGAGCCCATTCGCATTTATGTGCCGCTGCTCATGCGCCCCTGGGTCATGCAGGCTTGCCATTCCACAGCTTCCTGCCACCTGGGAACCGCGCGCACCCTACGTATGCTCGAACGTTTCTATTGATGGATCGGTATAAGCATCTGCACCCGGTGGTGGTGACGCAACTGCTTGAAGTGCCAAGCACGGAAAACGTCGCGGCAGACGATCCGGTGGCTCATCATCACGTTGCACTTGCCAGAAGGGCCCGGCATCGCCGTCAGTGTCGACTACTTCGGCCCTCTCCCGGCGACGCCTCGAGGTAATACCTACATCTTGCTTTTCGCTGATCATTTCAGCCGCCAGGCCGACATGTAGGTCGTCACACCGGCTGAGTTCACCCCTGAGAGCACGGCTAACATTTTCATCAACCGGTATGTTCCCCTCTGGGGATGCCCACGCAGCATTCTCTCGGACAACGGCCTCCAGTTCTGCTCCAAGCTTTCGCACGCCGTTTATCAGCTTCTCGGGGTTCGCAAAATTGCCACCAGCTCCTACCACCTACACGGCACGGTGGGTGGACGTAAAGCACACGATGGCGCAGATGCTAGCAATGGTCGTCAACGAGCTCCTAAACAACTGAGATGAACAGCTCCCTCATGTCAAATTTGCGTACAACAACTCCGTCAGCGCCGCCACGGGTGTGGCTCCTAACGAAGTCCATATGTGTCGGCTGCCACGCCACCCCCTCACGATTTTGGACCATGCTGAGGTCGCCGGTCACCAGAGTTTGACCCACGACCACCTAGCTTTCTGCGATTAGACGACAGACTGCTAGTAGCGCGCGTACGATATCGTTTGCCAACACCACGCCCTCACTGTTGCTCGCGTGAACCGCCGCAACTCCGCCCATTCCGACTCACTGCGTCCAGTCCCCAAATTCGCCGTTGACAGCTGGGCGTGGGTGTCCAATACGGCGGCCACCATCCGCCAGGGAACGAAGACTGACGGACGCCAAGGTCCTCAAGGCTGGATGGGCCTCTACAAAGTCCTCGTCGTTGACCCCTGCTCCTCGGCGGACATCCCGAACAGATCTCCTCTCGGGGCCAAGCTTCTGTATTGGGATCTTCTTTCCGATATCCCCGGCGCTGATGCTCGCCGGCGCGTATCAATTCAACGCTGCAAGCCCTGTGCTAACTCCCACGACCGTGGTGACATGCCGAAGTATTTGCCGGTGGGGTTGACGCAATACGTGCTCAACAACTTCTCCAAGATCCCCCCCGTACCGCGTCACCCAGGACGACGTTTCGACCCCTTTTCAACGACTCGAAGTGGAAAAGATTGCCGGACACCAGTCGGTTCGAGGTCGAGGTGGCATCATCGCCGTGATGTACAAGACGCACTGGACAGGACTATCCCGACCATCCTGGGAAAAGGAAGTGGACCTGCAGCTTTCTCGCCACGACGTTTTACGCTACTCGGCCGGCACCCCGAACCAGCACCGCCAAATCAACTTTGTGTACCGACGGATGAGAATGGACGCGGCACATCGGGAGCTTTCTCGGAGTAACGGCGAGCGGTTTCTGGCACCCGGCTGAGGCTGCGTATCGCACGCCTATTGGGTTCGCCGATACTGCAATGCCGTGCTTCCCAACGGGGCCCACTTTTGTACAAGAGCGACGACGGTCTGTGGTGGCTCGGGAAAATCAGCGCGACAACACGAACGGATGGGATATATTTGGTTCGATTTTTGGACGACCCGGGACCGATCAAGCTCTACACGACTTTGACGAGAGCTGTACGAAGTTCTTGGTGTCTGCAAATACACTTGGCTAGCACGTTTGCACGGGGGATCCAGCGTAACGTAGATGAATCTCATGGCACCGCCTTGGATAGCTGATTTTCGCTTCTCGGCTGCACTCGATTTTTTGCTTCTTGCCGTTTTCCTGGACTTTGGGGGATGGTTTTCTATTTTTTTTTTTTTCGTTTCTCGACTTTTTTTTCTCGACTTTTCGGGTCTGGATTTTTCTGCTCGGTATGTTCCTGGCTTGTTTTTTCTTGGGCTGGTTTGGGGACGGTTTTAGCGTATTTTGTCATGCGTACCCCCCCGCTCAGTGTCGGGGCTGGTCTGGGTAATCGGGCCGCTCAGTTGTGGCACAGGACACGTTTCCGGAGTTGTGGGCTGTAGGCTTAGGTGGTTCTTGGCGTATTCCGTGTTATTTTCTTCTCGCCCTACCGACCCCCCCCGCTCGGGAGCTGGGGGCGCTCTGGATAAAATTGACAACACCTACTGGGGAATAGGACCGCCTCGTTTTTTGTGCTCACTTTCCGCTTTCCCGTAGACGCTTTCTCGCTCTCCCCACGTTGCGGGTGACATGGCGATGGCTTTCGTTGACGATCTACTTCAGTCCCGTAAGGTTGGTCCTTCCTTTCTTTCTCTGTTTTGACGTACCTTGCCGTTCAGAGGTGTGGGAATGGGTTTTGAGGAGCCGCATCTTCGACTCATGCTCTAGCTTGTGGAATCGGGGTTTCCACGAATTCCCCATAATTCTGCATACACGGCTCATCAGAGTGTGGGCTAGTGTTATGGTACTGCTTTGAACGAGGCTGAAAGCCCGGTAATTACCTGGGTTCAGGTATTTGGATCGTATTTTTGTAGTACTTGGGGGGCGTTTCTTATTAGATAGAAAACCACGGGTTTTCCCAACGGGGGCACGAGCTTAGGTCTCAGTCTCCGCTTGCACGAAAGGATTAAATCTGCTCTAAGACTTCTTCTATCTTTAAGCAAACAACACACGTGAGTACCAACGAGTACCGGCTAAATAGGCAAACCTGTCCATGGATACAAAGCGTCCCGATCTTGAACTTAACACTACCTGGTATGTGACACTCGACGAGTAGACATTGCGCTTGTCGTTCTTTCGTGTCTGACAAAGTTTGGGTGGAACCAGCTTGTATGAATGCATGATGCCAAACGGACATACATTTCCCCGTACAAAGTGGGTGTCACTTCTGAGTGGTATAATATACCTGGTACCTGGAAGAAGAGCAGTATACAACAGTACATCGTTGGAAGATGTAGGACGGAAGGAGTAAAGACAACACATATAGTGTATCGTAGATACAGCATAAAATGAAGTAGACATAGAAGATAGATATATACCTTGTGCATATAGATAGGTTCCCTTTGTATCCGGGTATTTCTTCTTTCAGCAATGTTTAGATTGATCAACGGTGAAGCTCGTGCTGCACGTAGTCGGATGGCAAGCCTAATAATATTAATAATAAATAATACCTGGTAATTATTATTATTTAATGGTACATCACATGAAAACAGGCAGAAAAAATCTGGAATTCCCAATCTGTACAAAATTTTCATATATAGAATACGCGCGCTCGGTTTATCACAATAATTGTAAAATTCGGTAAAAATGGAATATAGACGAGGCGTATTACGCAGCTTGCAAAGTTGAGTATCAACTATTTAATCAGTCGAACTCACAGCTGACGTATTTCAAAATTTATAAAATATATCAAGAGCAGAAGAGGCCAAGAACATGTACGATAGTGAGATCCATCAAAAACACGTACTTGTACGTCAAGACCTGCTGCAACATTTACAGGGAGTACTAAGAAATTTCCGGTTTCTTGGTGTGTATGTCACGTGTGAACTGCTGTAAACCAACTTTCGACTGTCTTGTGTACCCCGGCCCTCACGTGTCGATCAGCTGTTTCAGTGCGCGAAATGGTACTGGTCGAAATCAATTGGAAATCGAACCAGCTGTAAGTATTATCGTCTCGTCGACCCTGGTGGCATCCAGGGGAGTCTCTGGCCAGTAGTCAATCGCGAGGGAAATAATGGAAAACGCGCGCGGTTCACGCAGCTTGCAAAGTTGAGTATCGACCGATCTGCCGATCGGTTGAACTCACAGCTGACGTGCTTTCTTAGTTTCTTATAAAAAAAAAAAAAAAATGTAAAAGCACCCGGGCGGGCCTTTGTCCATGGAAAACTGCCTGTCTGCCAGTGTTACTTTGAGCCGCTTGCTTCTTTCCGTCGCGTGGTGTGGGTGTAAGTATCCGCTTCTTGTGGGCTGCGAGCTTCGAGCGGCTTGACTTGACTTGACTTGCGTTCGGATCGTTCTGAGTTCTGATCGTATATTTTTTACACACTGCTCGCTGCTGCTGTCTGTCTGTGGGTGTGTTTGCCGGTACTGCTGTTCGTTGTCAAAACCTCTGTCGTTTTTTTTTGTGCAACAACGAACACACGACAAATGACGAGATAACTGTATCATACATCAGAGTTTTTGCCCCATCCTCCTGTATCACCATCAGCATCACAACAAGCAGTCGTGGTCGTGGGTGTGGCTTGTGCACACGTGTTGTGCGTCGCGGCATCTATCTCCAGCAATGAAACAGGAGGAAAGAATGAGCAAACAACAGAAACAGAACAAAATGGCGAAACCAAAACCCCAAAGATCCAAAATCCAAGTTTCTGAAGGATACAAAACAGCAGGAAAATAAAGATCTTCAGGAATGATTATATTCCGATACGACGCACCAGAGGCAAAACCAGGTGGAAAAAAACAATCTCCAAAATTCGGTGACTTGCACATGTACGTATACGACAGCAAGCAGCATCAATCAGTACAACAGCAAAACCCAACTTTGGACTTCTCGTCCCGTGCCAGCGCCACTAGTCTCTGCCGCTTGCACGTAACGACAGCACCACCAAGCCCATCGAGGAACACTCCACTCCAGTACGACCATCTACTACTCGGTACCAAAAAGCAGATCGTCGACAATAACAATATGCCGCAGCAACGCTCCTGGGTGGTTGTTGCTGGGAGTGCGACTGCTACTGCGCTGCTATTGTTCACGGCCATCAGCCACCATGTTGTGCCTGGCGTGGATGGCCACGCCTACCTGATGAAGCCCCACAGCCGGCAGTACCTCATGTCGCGTGTCTTCAAGGAAGAGTGAGTGTCACCACGGCGCCAAGCCAGCAAGCAGTATAGATAGATAGAGTGTTACTCGGGGGTTGTTTGTTGGTAAGCGGCGAGCAGATAGATATACTACACTGCGCATCGTATATGGTGCAGAGATGCACGGTATACTATCAATAGTAGTATCATAGTCGTAGATGATCCGGTGTTTGGTGCATATTCTAAAGGAATGCTGGACGAATATAACCGGGGCGTTTTGTTGTGTGAATGCGATCAAATGCGATCATACACGTAGCCTTCTCGTTCGCGTGATCGAGACATATGTATCTCGTAGCCTCTGGGATCCAACTTCGTGTATGCATGCATCATCATCATCAAGATTACCCGGGGGGTGCGTACCACGTATACTATTAAATACAAACTACTGCTGTATACAACTGCTGCTGCTGCTGTCTGTACACAACAAACTGTCAGCGTACACCAACCAGTAGACTCAAATTGCAAGAAGCTCTGAGATCGCTTGTGACAGTTTCCCAGCTGCGCTGCAGCGTAAAACGAACAACCTCGAGGGCGCGGCGAGGAACTGCTCGATCGATGCACGCCGACATAACAAGGGCGTACGTGAACCGCCGTGCTGGTGGTTGGTGGTCGTACAGGAGAAGTTACTTACATTAATAATAGTGGCAGATCGAGCAGGCGGAGTTATTTGATGCCTGTTTTTTTTGCGCAGGAAGATATGGCCGTTGGATGATGGTCATGGTGCTGTATCCGCACCTGTCAGTGTGTCCGAGCGTCAAGTATACCGTCGTCGTATATACGTACGAGGGATGCCAAAGCTCATTTGGTATGATGAGCGCACTGCCGTGCTCGATGTCGCTATCATAGCTATCATGGTGTCAATTAGGACGTCGAGGCACTATACTACCGCTGTATTTTTTTCCCTCTTTTTTTATCTTCTTTTTTTCATCCAATTTGTTGTCTGCACCCTCTCTTCTATCTCCCTCCTGCAGTATAGTCGCAACTCTCAGATCCGGAGTCACACAGTAGGCTCTCCTCCCCCTTTTTCTCCACTACGGTTCGCGCCTTGCATTTTTTATCGCGAGAAGACTTCAGCCCTTTCTTCCCTCGTCGATTCGCGCCAAATTGCGCCTGCCCACGTTCTATAGACGCTCACCACCGGTTGATTCCTTTTATTTTCGCAAATACATTCACAAACCCATCCTACGGATCCTACCACGGTGAGATTCAAACTCCAGGATCAACTATATCATTCCGGGCCGCATACCGCTTGGCGCAACCGCTCAGTAGGGGGCAGACTTCCCCGTGCGTGAGGGTGAGGTCCACGCATTATAGCAGTCGCATTCGAGGGTAGCCACTATTTAGACCACCGGGTCAACCGGCCATCGCTGTACATACGTATTTGCCTCGCTCGTTAGATGCTACTAGCATCGCTTGGTCATCGCGCCGCGCGACGCTGCTTCGTCCCGTCGGCATCGCAACAACAACGCCGCTGCTTCTTAACCTCCCGCCAGCCCTCCCTCCCGCCGCGCGCTCCGCTTTCATTCTGTTTTACCGGGCCGTACACCAATTTCCAAATGGTTGTTGTATAATAATCCGCAGGGGTACCGCGAGGTTTGAAGATTGTCCTCAGTGCTACAATGCGGGTGGACCCGCCGATACCCGTGACCGGGCGATGAAGAAGACTGATCCTGCCGTCCTTGCCGAGTACGGCGAAGGGTTTTACCCTCTACGCTGGGTGTTCGACGAAGGTAACACCACTTTCTTCTGTCTTGGTAATGATGTATTAACAATAATAGTGCTGTGCATACCACTTTGGACATAAACATAAGAAACGATTCATTTGAATATCATTTTTGAAAGGTTCTTATATTTGTGGACGGAGCGGTACGCGTGTATGTCACTCTAATTCCAGGTAAGTTGTCCCCGAAAACGAGAGTGCAGTCCTAAATAATAACAGAGGGTAAAGTGACAAGGTGACCCTTTCACGACCTCAATTTTGCTACCACTACACAGCAGTTACTTTCAAGTACGATTGCCTTTATTTCTCGCGTTCCCTCCGCCCCTACCACATATCTATGCTCACGCCATGATGACACTGTGCTCACACCATGTTCACGCCGTCGGGCTAATATATATCAGTACCGGTGTCATGCATGCATCCCAGGCGGTGGCGCGCCAGTGTGCCATAATAGCAACGCGCTCTCATCAGGGCACCGTTTTTGTTCTTTGTTTCCATCCCGTCTACTACATCTTCGCCCTCGTACTTCTCCGGCTCCCCTCTCCCTGTCGTGGCTCAGATCCCTTTAGTAATAGTAAGGGGCGCACAGAGCAGCCCCCCCCCCCCCCTCCCCCGCGGCCCAGTCCGCACTAAGTACAGCACAGCAGCACGGCAGCGCATGTCCGCTTTCTTTCCGGTTGGGAATGAACCCGAGACTCGAGCTGCCGTTGAACACCCTGCTGTAGATGAATACTCACTAGACTACAGGGGTACACCAACCAACGACCTTAGAGAATCGATCTTGAATCCTGTTCTGTTCTGTTCTGAAGTTGTGACTTGACGTTATTTTCTACCTGATAGATTTTATAAAAAACCGGATCGGGTCGTAGAGCTTTTGGGCTCGTGCGGGGATGATCTCATCACGTACCGTTGGTTACTTCTGTATGTGTCGTGTACATATATTGCGTACACGAAGTAGTGTAGTATCTTAAATGCCAGTCCCGTCGTCAGCATAGATAGGGAGTTTTTTTTTACGCTGCACAACGTCCCGTAATTATTTCGGAGGACATGGTCTAAAAATCAGTGCCAATGGAAACGCAAAGTTTCCGTTGAAAGTTTGAATTTCGAAGACACCCGCCAATTATTTTTGCTATGAGCACGATTCTTAAAACTAAAAGTTTCAATCTTGTAGAAAAACCCGAAACAACAATTCTGAGGCCGATGTTGGCCCAACGTCGGCTTCAGAAAAACTCAGGCGGATGTTTAGTCCGAAGCGGCGAGATTCCGAGTCCTCCACAGACATCGATCCACAAAACCAGTGACTGCGTTATGAACTCTGAACGAGGTGCGCTCGTCAGGGGCTCCGTCCGACCCACCCTAGGGTCACCGTGTTCACACAATGGACAGTGAAGTGTGGCGGGCGCTGGCCAGGCGCATAATACGAAAACAATTGGTCGCTGATGCGCAGAAAGCAGATGTCTCACTTTCTCGATCCGCCCCGAAAGGCAAGAATTTTTTTTTTTTCATGTTTGGAAGAAGAAGGTAGGACGCCGCCGGCAAGCTCTCGCCCCCTAGATCATGGGTCCACCTGATATCTTCGAGGCCGTGATCTGCACTCGTTGGCCTTGCCCGACACCAAGCGGGTTGACCATAGGCTGAGTCTATGTCGAGATCGAAGGTCTATCGTCGCCCGAGCTGATTTTTTCGAGCGTGTTGGCAACTTGCAACGAGCAAAAAACGAATTGCGCCGCCTGCAGCCGTTTGAAAAGAAATAAGAAAAAACAAAAACCTCTTTTTCCCTTTTTTCCCACCGCGGCGGTATGAGGACACCTTTTCGGCTGTTTCTTGGAAGCAATACTTTGAAAGAAAAAACTTCGCATTCCCATTGTCGTAGGTGTAAGGTAGGACTACAGTAGTCCGGTTTTGGGGACAAAGTACGTCGAATTTGACTGGCTTGTCCCCGAAACTGGGCTACTGCAGTCCTCAAAGGCTTAACCCGCCCATCTCCATATCATGGAGATGTCTTCATTTCTTCCCTATCCGACCTCATCTGCCCATCTCGATATTTTTTCCTTTCTTATTCCCTGTCCGTCTTGATCCGCCCGTCTATGCCCATTTCTTTTTCTGCCCTTTCTCCCCTGTCTCGATTTCTTTGTCCTCCTGATCCGCCCTTGCATGCCCCTGTTTCTTTCTGTCTTCTCCATCCGCCAACAGTAATCCGCCAAAACAAGCAATATTTATTATTTTCTCCCTCATCCGTCCTGGTCCGTCCATGCTGATGATCTCGTCTCGAGATACGCACCTCTTTCTTCCGTTCTTATCTCCCAATCCATGATGAGAGACATGTTTCCTTTCGTCCCCGTCCCAATCCGCCCGGCTCGATTGATGCATATGGTCTTCGCTCTCTTCCCCGTCCTGCAGGTAATAATAGTGTAATCCGCCCATCTCGATCTTTGTTCCTTTTTCTTTCCATCTCGATATTTTTTTTCCCTTTCTTTTCTTCCTTTCTTGGTGTATTTCTTCGTTTATTTCCTGTTCTAATCCGCTAATCTCGATATTTTTGTTCCTCTGTTCTGTCTCGATACATTTGTTCCCTTTCTTTTGTTCCCTTGGTCCATTTCGCTTCTTCCTTGTCCCCTTTTTTCTTCCTTTCTTGATGCAGTTTCTTCGTTTATTTTCCATCCTAATTCGCTCATCTCGATTTTTGTGATCCGTTCCATCTCGACACAGTAGTTGTCGCTTTCTTTTCGTCCTCTTGACATATTTCTTTTTTCATTTTCGATCGTAAAATCCGCCCATCCCGATTTTTTCGTTTGTTTGTTTCCTCGTCACTCGAGGCGAAATGGCTGAGAACGGAAACTACGTCGAGCCTGAGGCGATTGCCGTGAGGCACGGTGTGTGTGGCGACCCGAGACAGGTGAATACAATGTCATAGTGTATACATACCTACGTGTACGCTCGTATTTTTGTTTAGGCCGACCATTCACAGCAGTGGTGGCACACAGCAGGACGTGTATACTACTATACACTGTGGTTCTTGAGGAAATGCATAGAAGAAGTGTCCAAGCATGATAAGTTGCAACCTTACTTTCACGCACTTGCAGATCTACAGTATGACGATCTATACTCTTCTAGAGCATCTGTAATTTCATCTGCCGCTATGATGAGACGTTATGCAGGAAACATGTGCTGCGCAGCATAGATCATGCAGATCGCATGGCTCCCGCCCCGAAACATGATGAGCTCGTATATCAATCAAATCATACAGATCATCTGCCCTGAAAGATGTAGATCATGAACTGCTGTAGATGATCTGTGATCTGTAGATGACCTGTCCGATTTGCGTGTGTGTATACACTAACCTTTTGTCTTTGATCTGTCTCGTATGTCCGCTTTTGCTTCCCCCTCCTTCTTTTTGTTTCTCAGCACCAGGACGACAGCTGGAACTGGTACGGCACACCCAACGAAAACTGGGAGGTGGACTACGAGACCACCCAAGGCGCCGTCATAGAGATGAAAGTCGCCATGAGCGCCTACCACTGGGTACGTACATAACGCACGTAGACTTTAAACTGTTACGGGGGTCCATAGTTAATAGGACCCATGGTAAACATAAGAACCTATATATTTACCTATTTTTATTAACAGTATTTGGTCCTATTTACTATGGTCCCCCGTAATATTGAATACTACACGCACAAGTAGGATTGTTTTTTTTTCTTTGTTTTGAGTTGTGATGCTTGATCTACATATACAGCCTCCTCTTATCACGGCCTCTTTATATGCGCAGGGGCTAGGGGATGTTTGTACTGTAGCATTCATTTCGTCCCCGGCTATAGAATACAATATATCAATGCCTCGGAGCCATATCTTCTCATCAACGTGGTGTTGGATACGAAGCAGTAGCAAGTGAAGCTAATGGGGCTTTGTGTCTTGAGTTCGACTCTCACACCCTCCGAATACTATTAAGACGCTTTTTCAACTATACGATATCATTACAATACACCGGTATCCTCGAGGCAGTTGTTATCAAGAGGGATGAAATATTAATATTAATACCAGTAGTGGGGAATACAACCAGCAGTGGCAAAAATCATGCTATGAATATACCAATGTTCCACTCTGGACGTAAATATAATAAACAATTCGTATTCATAGTAACCTATCAACGATCCCTAAATTTCCGTCCAAAGTGGTACGTACGAAGTACTCGTATATCCATTAACTTACCTGGTACCTGGTATGAACTACTGTAGCAGGTGTATGCTGCAGCTTCACTACGGTAAAAGCGAGCCACTGCTGCTGCTGCTGCTGCTGCTGCTGCTGCCGCAATACTTATGGCGATAGCTGACGCACGCCCTCGACGTACGTATCATGCCGGAAGAACAGTCGAGGTTGCCTTTTTTTGTGGCTTGTGCCTAGTTTTCGGTTGCGGTGTATGCTGTCCGCGATCCATGGTGCTTCGTCGGCGGGCCTTGGCCAGACGCACAGCCATACCTGGTACATGAACATACGTGCAAAAACAACGCCATCAGCATCAGTCAGCTGGTGGGGGTTGTACCTTATCTTGTCTACGTACCTTATCTTGTATACGGCAGCGAATGCTAACTACAGCACGGCGTGTACCTTTTCTGCAGGAAATCCCCTTGATGTCTATCAGGCATATGTTAGGAGCACCGTCCCGCCACATCGATATGGTATATCTACATTCAATAGCTCAGGCATCTCACCCCCCCCACCCCCCCCCCCCCGCGTCCTCCACTGTCCCCCCCCCCCTCGGTCATACGACTACGGCCATGCATGACATGAGTACCCCCCCACTCCTTTCCTTCCTGCACCACCCCCCCCTCCTCCTCTCTACGCCCAACTAGACTACAATAGTTCGCGTGTGACACAGCCGACCTCGACTGGTTTGTAGAAGCATACATTTACTTCACGCCCCTCGCCCGCTTCCTACACTGACGCCCCCCCCCTATGTTATATACCTGGTGTATATAGGTTGGGTTGGCGTCGGTTGGCGACGACGCTGTAAAACACGCCTCTCACTGCGTGAGCTAGACAGCCAGGGTACCGTTTTTTTTTTTTTTTGGCGGCTACCACGGCTGGTGGTCGAGTTAGATCAACTTTGTGCGGGGAGAACCTTCACTCCGCACAAGGGGGATGGTCGTATCACGTAGTGTGTATATAGTGAGGCACCCACGAGACAGCTACATAGTAACCCCATTGCTGTCTCTGGAGGTGGACACACCAGAAATTAAATTAACTCGTTGTAGGTGTAATCCATATGCAACAAAATCATCTAAAGCGGTTCTTATTAGGATGCAGCTCACCCTTCACGCGACTCGCCCAACACCTCACGGCGCTTCGCGTTTGGTGCAAGCAACGTCTGACTGGTCGGTGAAAACCCGACGTGCTCCGTCCCGGCATTGTAGGGATGCGAGGGTCTATGGTCATATGACTACGGCCATGCACGATATTGAGTACACACCCCCCTCCTTCCTGCATCACCCCCTCCTCCTCTCTAGGGCCACCTGGAATTCTCCGTATGCAACACGGCCGACCTTGATGATCCCGAAGGCGGGGTTGTGACCCAGGAGTGCTTCAACAAGCACCCTCTCACACGGGTCAAGGGGGACGACGTGAACAGTCCCATTGACCCCAAATATCCGGGGAGGTACTACTGCGACCCGGAGTGCCGCGAGGGGGAGACTGACCAGGAGCATGACCCGCGCTCGGACGGTGGCTACATCATGACCATGAACTACCAGCTGCCTTCGGACCTGACCTGCACGCACTGCGTCCTCCAGATGACGTACTGTGAGTTATTTTTGTTGTTGGTGGTGGTGGTGGTAGTGGTGGTGGTGTCTGTCTGTCCGCAAGATGGAACTGCTATTTTTTTTCTTCCTTTTTTGAGGGGATGTGCTTGTGAGCGGTCAACGTTGAAGTGGACAGTTCTTGCTCTTCTTTCGGGGACGCGCGTTTGCCTTGTAGGGGCATCCCCTAACCTTTTCAGGGGATCCTCATTTGATGGTAGTACAGGAGATCCATACCCACACCCGAAACCTGATTTTGATAAAAGCTACCGTAAAAGCGAAACCCCATGAACAACCCCAAAGCCAAATAATAGTAGAACACTAAGGGCGTTCGGACGATTTTGGCTTAAGGAGCTCGGTCAGCCAGACCAATTTTGTCCTATTACGGGCGACCATAGTAAATAGGACCAAATATTGTTAGTAAAAATAGGTAAATATATAGGTTTTCATGTATACCATAGGTCCTATTAACTATGTACCCCCGTGATAAAAAGAGATGCGCCTACCGTAGCACACCTCAAAAGGGGAACGTGATTTTTTTTTGTCTGAGCGGTCGACGTTGGAGCTTATGCCTCTGCTGCTGCTGCTGCTGCTAAACATTGTCGGATGGCTAGACGCAAAATTCGTAAAATATTCATTGTTACTTGTGGTAATCCCAGTGGAACATGCCACCAAATACACCAGCACATTCCGTTGGTACTGACTCGTGTGTGTTCTCTCCGCGTGTTTCGTAGGGGTTCGGGTCTTTAATGTAGTTGAAAGGTTGTTACTTTCAAACTAGAAAAGTGGCGGAAGCAAGCAGAAGCCTCACGCGTTCCTACCTTCGCTCAGAGAAAACACCTCGTCTCCGGTTTATTAATGATACGATGTGGGTATTCGCGTGAGGCGGTGCGTAAATAGCCCGGAAGATTCTGGCTCTGCCCCTCAAAAACGAATATAGGTATTCGATGCTGTCATCCATATGCAAGAAAGCACGCACAAGGTGTCGACATTCCGGCCTCACAAGC
Source organism: Macrocystis pyrifera (assembly GCA_031763025.1). NCBI lineage: Eukaryota > Phaeophyceae > Laminariales > Laminariaceae > Macrocystis > Macrocystis pyrifera. The sequence continues at coordinate 843,934 of JASSKH010000003.1, forward strand.
GTTTTTCATAGCTGGATGCAAGCTCGCCCTTCATGCGACCCGCCGAACACTCCACGGCAGCTTTGCGCTTGGTGCAAGCATGCAATGTCTTGCACTGGTCAGGCTACCTACTGTATCCCCCCCCCCCCCCCCCCCCCTGATTCCCCCCCCCACTTCACTATGAACACCCTGCGCCCGCACTAGACACGGGACACAAGTGCCGCCACCCAGGGTACGAGGAGTTCAACCCCCCCTCGTGGCCCGGCACGTGCGCTCCCAACAAGGAGGACTGGGTGCTCCTCGACGTCGACTACTGTGGTGATGACCTCTGGGCATACGCCGAAGAATTTTGGGGATGCTCCGACTTTTCCATTTCTGCCGGTGAGCGGAGGAGGAGGAGGCGTGCGCGCGGGGGAGGGGGGGGGGGGGGGGGGGGCGGGCGGGGGGGGGGGGGGGGGGGGGGGGGCGTTGGTGTATCGCATTGGACTGCCGCGTCGTTTTTTTCTGTTGTTTTCTTGGTTTTGTTTTGATCTTGCTAACCCATGTTTATGCCGGGAAAACGTTTTGCCGCAACTATTATTACGGGAGACCATAGTTAATAGGACCAAATACTGTTAGCAAAAATAGGTAAATATATAGGTTTTGTGTGTGTATCGCAGGTCCTATTAACTATGCCCCCCCGTAATAATAGCTCGTCTTGTCCCCCCCAAGAAACGAGGATGCAGCTCTCTTTTTGGTACTGCCAAACATTGTGCACTCCTAATCCCACGTAGTTTCCCCCCCCCCTAAAAAAAAACGTTACTGCAGTTCGCTTCCTCTATTTCTGCCGGTGGGCGAGGGGGCTCGCATTGGTGTGTCTCATTTTAGTTGCCATTCTGAGCGGAGATGCAAAGACTTCTTCTGTTCTGATATGCATCGTCGGGTGGCAACATGACAAGAAACACCGAACGCAACTATGGGATGGGATGTTTTGCTTCTTGCTGCCTGCATCTTCTCGGAGGGCAAACACGCATACTAATAATACTAATGCTACTACAGCAGTAAAAAGAGTAAATCATACTACAGTAGCGAATGCAAAGACTTGCGTATCTATGGGATTTTTTGTTTCATGCTGGCTGCTGATGTGTTGCACGCTGGCTGCTGCTGCCCTTGCACCCTTCAATGATCCTCCTACTCCCCATCGACAATTACTCCATGGTCTATATGTAATGATGGACGATTACATGAATTAGACGGTTCGGGACCCACGCCCACCGAAACACCCGCGACTGAAGCACCGGCATCTACTGAGGACAGCCCTGAGGAGACTGAATCACCGTTGTGTTAGATATGCACCATATTCATTCGTCCATGAACCACAGCTCGATCGTACCGTTCCCTGCGTACTGGTACTGCCCGTGCGCGTCATTTCGTACTTGCTTGTTTTCTCCCATCGAGACGCGTTTGTCTTTAGTTTTCAGCCTGTTTTCGTGGCTGTCCACTGCATCGATTTCAGGGAAACTGAGCTAATATTTAAACATCATCATCGTCATGACCATCATCATCATCATCATCATCATCTTGATCATCACCATCATCATCACCATCATCATCATGACCAGCTCTAGCGGATATGGTGCATATCTAACGAAAGCACAGTTATTTTGACGTATACCAGGTACATGACGTCATACTGCGTACTCTTACGGCTGCAGTGCTACGGCTGCAGTCTTAACAATCAGGATCCGAAATGATCACACCTAACTTCCTACATATAACAGCCATATTTTGGGTCCTAATTGCTATTGCCCCCGGCAATGGTGTACTAGTAAAATGTACTATTAATAGTATTACGGGGGACCATGGTAAATAGGACCTATGGTACACACAAAAACCTATACATTTCCCTATTCTGACTAGTAATAAGTGGTCCTATTTACCATGGTCCCCCGTACTAGTTCATTGCTATTACGGGGGACCATAGTAAATAGGACCTACGGTACACACAAAACCCTATATATTTCCCTATTTTTACTAACAATATTTGGTCCTGTTAACTATGGTCCCCCGTAATAGTATTAGCGCACTATTACTACGGGGGGCCATACACCGGCGTCCCCGGTGCCTTGGTAGGTGGTCCGCGAGCCTATCAAGATCAATTTCGTGAGTTCGAGTCTCACCGAGTGCATACTCCTAGGGACTTTTTCTTGCATAAAATTGATTAGCGGAAAGCGCGAGAGCGTGAGTTAGCTGTACATTCGATGAAAATCGACGAGCAGTGGGAATGCTGAACCCTATGCGCGATAAAAATTAAAGGCACGTACCGGGGGGGAGAAGGGACGACACCTGTGACCACGGCTTGTCCAGACGATTGTCGAGGGTAAAACCTCCTACGAGTGGGTTGGAAAGTAAAAGTGATGATGAAAAAAAAAAAAAAAAAAAAAAAAAAAAAAAAAAAATAGTAAATGGGGCCAAATATTGTGGGCAAAAATAGGTAAATGTATAGGTTTTTGTGTGTACCATAGGTCCTATTTACTATGGTCCCCCGAAATAGTGAACTACGTACAGTACCACTCTGCCCGCGAGTATTTTCTGGAAATTTGTACCAGGTACGTTAAACCATGATTATCTGTTTTATCATTTTCTATACTACGAAAATGATGTCCCTGCGCGTGCCTTTGGCTAACCTTAACAAGCCCGCTATTTGTTGTGTTTCTATTTAGTCTCCAACACGTGCCTAAAGCTAACCTAAAAAAAAAAACGTCCTCTATCTGTTGGGTTTTTTTTCGGGTCGCGCGCTCCACAACAAATTAATGGGTACGGCTGAATGCAGGGGGGGGTGATACCACGGCGGGCGCTGGAGGCGACAGTGAGGGCAAGGAGGGCAGCGAGAGAGAGTGCGCCGACCCTGTCGAAGCCTACGAGCAGGTACCGGTATACTGGTCTATACAGCAATAGTGGTCCCTCTACAGTGCCGGTTGGGCAGTGCCGGTTGCCCTCTATAATGTCTATGGAATCGATTGGCGCAGATAGATGAGATTCTTCAGCAGAGTGGTGCGCAGTGCGCGGAGTATATGGTGCCGGCTGCCGCTATAGTTGTTGGATAAGACTCAGATTGGGTAGGAGAGTAGGAGATTTGGTTAACCTTTTGGCCAGTAGCCCAACGGACTATTAATAAGACGCTAACAAATGGCGTCGTCGGCGGGACGTGGGTCGTTCGTTGGTCGTGAGTTCGAATCTCACGTCCACCATGAAAAAAACGCTTTTGAGAGAAAAAAAAGCGAATTTCCTCGGGTCAGTCAAGAATCTGACAAAATACTCTTCTTTCTTCCTGGGCCCCCAGAGCCCCAGAGATTTGATAAAAATGATGAAATATGTCAGCTGTGAGTGTGAACGGCCGCAGATTATTACGGGGGACCATAGTAAATGGGACCAAATATTATTAGTAAAAGTGGGGAAATATGTAGGTTTTTGTGGGTACCATAGGTCCTATTTACTATGGTTCTCCGCAATAGGCTCGTACGGCCCCATACGAAGACCAAGGACCCCGCTGCTGCTCCGAAGGGAGAGAGAGTGTTGTAAGGCTTACTGTAGATTGGGTGGGCGATTGGTTAACCTTTTACCAGTAGACCTTAACATAGTGCCGAGCCTATCGTGGCCTACGTACGAATAGTTATGTATTCTCGGCGCTTATTTATTGTTGAGCACAGCTTGCATCCCCTTATTATATGATAGATACTACAGCTGGTACACACGACAGACTATATACGTACCCATTTGGAGCCCCACCCACGCTCATTTGGGCCCATCAAGTACCTATTACTAATAACTTAAAAACAGTGGGGGCACACGAGCACAAATAACACCCCCCTTGTATACCTGGTACATTATAAGGCCATCAATCCCTTTGGAACTCCACCCCCCTACCACGCCTTTTTCAGGGGCGAAATTGGTTGGAACTATATTGCCACTGGGATCATTTCTGCGGTATACGAACCCCTGACGGGCCACGCAGAAACTCATGTACGCACAGTGACTTCGAACGTGAATCCAAAGTGCTGTTCGCTGTTGAGTCGAGCCCCCACTACGTACAGGAGTGCCTCGATCATGCCGATGTCAAACACCAAACAAACGTGGTGGGCTATCATGCGTTTCAGTTCGGCCCAAGCCTGAATATGCCTCGAGAAGAGTGTTGATCCCCACGCCGTTGCCGAACAAGAATTCAACTTTTTGAAAACTCTCACCAAAAAAAAAATTGCCACTCAAACCCTTCGCCCCTCACCCCCCGCCCCCTCCCGACTCCCCGCTTCCTCCCCCCCCCCCCCCCCCCCCCCCCCCCCCCCCCCCCGCTCTCCCCACGCCTCGGTGTCATCTGTGTCATCTGCTGCCTCCGTTGGTCCGGCCGACGCCTGTGGCTGCGATGTTTGGCGGCCGCCGACTTTTTGTAACTGCAGTGTGGTGGTAACGATTTCTCGGGGTCCACGTGCTGTCACGCCGGGCACGAATGCACCCTCATGGCCGACTGCTACTACCAGGTGATTGCTGATTGCTTTTTTTTCTCCAACAGGATAGCTAGATGCGTTGTAGAAGGGTCGATACACTCACTGCGTACGTGCCTGCTTGTTGCCTTTTTCCGTATAACGGTGTGACGGCTATATTCCATAGTATAGTATTATGCCGCTTGCTATACGATAAGGATAGTGTATAGCACTTTTTGGCCTATTACGGAGGACCATAGTAAATAGCACCTACGGTATACAAAAAAAACTATATATTTCCCTATTTTTGCTAACAAAATTTGGTCCCATTTACTATGGTCCCCCATAATAGCTATCCCTACCACTGTAGTTTGTGTTATACACTATTTTTCTTTGGATACTATTAATATTACGGGGGAACATAGTAAATAGGACCAAATATTGTTAGTAAAAATAGGGAAATATATAGGTTTTTGTCTGGACCGTAGGTCCTACTTACTATGGCCCCCCGTAATGGTAGGCCTTGGCACTGTGGTGCGCTTTCATTTTTCTCAAGGTCAGGTGTTGAGTGACGTACTGATAGTATTAACGACTTTCTAACAGTGCTAATGACTTACTAGTAGTACCGGTAAATTGGTAGCAGCACTATTGACTTACCAGGTACTAATACTACCAATGGCTTACTACTAGTGCAGAGCTCCTCAAGGGAGTATGATAGCCTCAAGATATACCAGGTACACAATACTAGGAGGTGCACCCTTATCTCATATAGGATTGCAGTCCCGTTTGGGGGACGAATTACTTAGAATTTGACTGGTTTGTCTACGAAACGGGACTGTACTCCCAACACCTCTAAAAAGGTTTCCGTAGCGTGCATCGTATACTATACTGCTCTACTTTAGTGTATGGGACGAGGGTGCTGTATTATTCCGGGGTACCATGGTAAATAAGACCAAATATTGTTGGTAAAAATAGTTACATATATAGGTTTTTGTGTGTACCGCAGGTCCTATTTATTATGGTCCCCCGTATTAGTAGCAGTACTGGGGGTTTCTTTCTTACCCAGCCGATGCTTGAAAAAAAAAATCCTGTTACTGTAAGCGCTCCGTACAATGCGGAGACGGTGTGGTCTTCATGCATGAGTGTTATGAGGCTTCGATTGGGTAGGCGATTGGTTAACCTTTTACCTTTAGCCCAACGGACTAAGACCTTGACAAATGGCGACGACGGCAGAACGTGGGTCATTGGTCGTGAGTTCGAATCTCACGTCCACCATGAAATAGCTTTTTAAAGAAAAGTGAATTTCCTCATGTCAAGAATCTGAAAAAATACTTCTGGATCCCCAGCAATTGGAACCGCGTGTTGGTGTCACGCGTCGACCCGTATGTCCGGTCCGTTCCAGGGAGGGAGAGTGTTATGAGGCTTCGATTGGGTAGGCGATTGGTTAACCTTTTACCTTTAGCCCAACGGACTAAGACCTTAACATGAGCTATACCCCCAACGATCCCTTTACTACTTCAGCCCAACGTGGTGTATCGAAACGTTCACTAGAGCTGAAAAAGTAAGCACCGTTTGTGTCTTATTTTCGGTGTCTAAACGGTCCTTGCATCTCCGGACAGGGTAGTTTTGTCATTTCGGGGGAGCACAGTAAATAGGACCAAATACTGGTAGTAAAAATAGGGAATGTATAGGTTTTTGTCTGTACCGTAGGTCCTATTTACTATGGCCCCCCGCAATAGTGAAACAGTACAAGGTACATACAATCAATGTACGCATGGGGAGCAACTAACTGCTGCTACACCTTTTAGTGTTAACTGCAGCCCGGTTTTGGGGACTAACTACTCGTAGTTGGATTTGTTTGTGGTTCGTCCCCAACACGGGACTGCAGTCCTGACAGTACTACGACGTACTACGGGGGTCCATAGTTACTAGGACCTATGGTATACGTAAAAACCTATATATTTCCCTATTTTTACAGAGAATATTTGGTCTTATTTACTATGGACCCCGTAATAACAGTACCAACAAGGCCGAACCTCTTTGGGTGTTGAAGATAGCAGCCAAAACAACCAAAGCTTTCGTGTTACATATCAACCTTTTACGACTACGAGCGACGTGAGCGCGGAGGGGTAGGGGTAGGGGTAGGGGTAGGGGTAGGATCATGTTGCGCCCGTGCTGTGCGGCTCCTTTCAACCATCGTAACTCGGACGCCCATCAATATGTATCTACCACCCCCCAAACACACAGTGGCCGTCGCCGAAAGTCTTTTTTTTTTTTTTCCCGGCGTGAAGTCTCGAACGGGTTCATACAATTATCGACCCATCTCGTAAGAAAACAGGCTCTTTAAGAATTGCAGCCTAGGAATTTCGACAACAATAACAAACGAAGCAAGCGTGTACGTAGCCCAGGCAGCCCCCCCCCCGTTTGTAGGAAACCGTACGTAAGGAAGGTGCTCCCCTTCTCGCTCAGCAAAAAAAGGATGAGAGGATTTTAGCCCTAGCATCTGATTCGATGTTTCTTACGAAGGATGTTAGCGTAACATCTGATTTCAGGTTTCTCACGAAGAATGTTGGCCTAACGTCCAATTGCAGGTTGTATGAATGTACGCATGGCGAAAAAATACTATTGTAGCGGTGCAGGTCAAGGGCTAGCCTTATGGATGGTACTGCAGGTATGGATAGCTATAATATAAGCTGTCCTTTGACCATCGCCCCCCCCCCACCCCCCCCGCCGCCCTTGGCTGTGATCCATGTGACTGATTGCCGTATTTCAGTGCCGCCCGACGAAAGCTTAGGTGCTGAGTCGACTCACCTGCCGACCAAGACCAATGTCGTAAGTCAAGCGAACAGCCAACACCAAGCAAGCCGACACGACAGCGGACCGATCGATCAAAGCGTCGGTGGAAGGAAGTGAGATAATCATCCAAGCCAAGGACGACTCCCCCTGCATCAGAGGAGGAGGAGGAGGAGGAGCCTAGCTTACAAACTCTTGAAGAATCTGGAGGTTGTAGTACGCGGTGCAGTGTCTACACGTTGTAGGTTGTTTGTCCTCACTCATGTACCTCTCTGTGGACGGAGATATAAGGGGCATTCAGGCAGTAATATCAGCACAAAATGGTCCTTACATTCCCGTCCAGATTGAGCGCTATTTTGACACAAGGGCGACACCAGCCTATGACGGACGGGCCTATGATTAGCACCCACCTGACCTCAGGTCCTGTAGCAAGCAGCCCGTCGTTTTTTCTTCGCGAACGGAAGCACGAGTCTCCAACTTGGAACGGCATCGCCATGCTTGACATGTACGCCATGCAGAGCGAAGGTTATGTACTTCATGCAGCTCCCGCTAGTCACAGGTCCCCCGGGAGGACTGACTGGCAAACGCCACGTAAAGCGTAGAGAGGGGTGGATCTTATCATAGCACCAGTAGGGCGTGGAGTGGGCATTTTTTGTTGTTGTAGTTCGGTATAGCATCACAATTATTGTAGGAGGCGACAGGCGTAGTGCTCCTACTCCTAACAGCCGCTTTTGGCCTCAAGGAAGGACTGCACTCCCGTTGTGATAAACACTTGGAATTAAAGTCAGATTTAGGTTCCTGTATAGTGCAGCACCGAAATAGGCTACGGCTGCGCGAGTTAATTTTCTTCTTCGGCACCGCAGCTGTTCAAACATGCTACTGGTGTTACGTACTCGTGCATATGATACGATACACTGGAAGAGTTAATTGGCGAAACGTTTGGTAGGTTATATATATATACATCTATTATCAGCCCACAGGACGGTGGGTGCGGCCTTTTCAGGAATTGGTGAAACGCGGCTTGGTAGGTTTGATCAAGTATTAAACGGTAGCTTTATTTATATAAAAATGCACACTACCACTACTACTACTATGGTAGTATATACGTTTTGTTTGTGAGTGTGTGTCATTTCGGGTGCCATTAGGAATCAGGACCCTTTATATTCCAATATTTTTAGTAGGCATGTTTGGACTTGAAGACTATGTTCCCCCGTACTAGTCTTCGCGAAGGTTTTGTTTGTCTTTTCGACGATCATATCATCAATACGCAGTAGGCTACAGAAAGGTTGTTTGTTGTGCTCGCCTAGAGGTGACGTGGAGAGATGCCTCGTCTGCCTGATATTCTAGGGTGCATTCACCTCGCGGTTAATGGTGTATCGTACGAAGTTTGTTGTTTTGGTGTTTGGTGTTTGTTTTGTTCTTTGTGAAATTCGAGTGAACGGTTATAGTATACTGTAGTTAAAGTTTTGCTTGTTTGCTACGTGCGCATATGCAAGGACCGCTTGGTTGTTCCCATTCAGACTAAAACAGTTCATTGAATCTTCGGACAGGCAGGTGGGGTGCGTATCATTAGGTACCAGGTGTTTATGTCGTCGACGGTCACAGCCTTACAACCAGTGACGGCGAGTTTTGATTTTAATGTGCCAACAACGTTCAGTTTGTTGTCATTCATGTAGCAGGTCTTGTGATGGTGTGATGGTGTGACTGACCCTTCTCCTCGCAACGCGAGCGGCTCGGCAAACACAACAACAAACGAACACGCACGCATCACTCTAGGGTTCGGAATGCATGTATGTCCGCCGAGAAAAATACAACGGTACTCGTCGACTACAACGAGTACACAGTACTCGTCGTTAGTTGACATATTAAGCAGGGAATCAAGACAGGCTAAAAGGAAAACCCAGAAATGCCCCACACGCGGTTTGTTTTTGGACGAAGTACTTAGAATCAGAGTGGGGTCATTTTTGAAGTAGTTAAAAGAGGGTTAAGAGCAAAAGAAAGAAAGAGGAGCGAAGAGGGCCTAGTGCTGTAGTAGTGCTGTAGTTAGTGCTCCTGCTGCTTGCGGCAGGTACGGGGCCCATCAGTGTGAGCGATCAAGTGTAAGCGCTTCAGCCTTTACCCCGGCATATCCCTCGGAGGGCTATGCTACACCGCTTTTTTCTTGCCGAAATCACACGGGAAGGAGGGCTGGGGGGTCTCTCTAGGAAAAAAAGGAGACTACTATGCACATATACTGATCGCGTGTTTCTTTTCCTTGCGGTTAAATAGTCACAGTAGTTACAAGATAGTACACATTTCCATCTTCTTTGTATTATCTACGTTTGCCACGTACCAGGTACTCATGTAATACGACTTATTTGCGGTGTCGAATTGTTCAACAGTTAGTTATCAGTAATGCAAGAAGGTGGCATTAATAGTAAATCCATGCTCGGAGCACACGGGTAACGCGAGAAAGAATGGGCGCTACTAAACCATTTTTTGTTATTTAGACTTTTGCTTGTCGAGTACTTTTTCTGGATGGCGAGTAGAAGAGAGGCCGCCCCCGTCCGGCCGTCCGCCTCAACCACCCAAGCAAGCATCCTTAGAAAGCATCCTTGTGCACGCAGCAAGCAGCCTTCCAGCGTCGGAGAGAGCTTCAAAGCAGGAAAAGACACAACCCCAAAATTAAAAAACCGAGAAGTCAAAGAGGTCAACACCAGCGAATGAAGGGGGAAACGGCGTTGCTAATTTTTCTCTCAATTATTTTCCGCAGCGCGTGCGTGTTTTTTTTTTTTTTTGCTTGCTGCGTTCTTTTTTCACCCTTGGGTTCGATGGATCATCTACAGATAAATCATACAGATAAATCATACAGATCAACTAGATCCTAACCTGCCCTTAATGAGAAGTTGTGCAGGATCTGTGTAGTGCAGATCCTACCTAGGAAGCATGTCCTAGGTCCCAACCGGAAACACTAGCTGTATGCTGAACGTATGTAGATCAGAACACATCAGGAATATACAGCAGTATCTGCCCTGAAAAATCTTGAAAGTTGATCCTGAAGTGGGAATCGATGGTCTGTCCGAGGTATTATGCACTACCAGGTACTTAGAGAAGCGAGCATATTGCACCATTGGTAGCTATGACGCCGTAAAATGTAGTCGTTGCTTGCACGCGATGGCTGACGCTTCGGGAAATACTTGTTTACGGATTTTTTGGGGGGGTTATATTAGCCCCTATACCCCCCCCCAAAATGACGTGACCAACACTCTCCCCTCCCGAGCGTCTATGGTCACACGACCACGGCCATGCATGAATATCTGACCCCCCCCTCCTCCCCCCCTGGAGGGCCGGAAAACATATATTCAACATCCCACCATATCAGTAGTACAAGTTTTTTCACCGACACAAATAAAAGGGGCGCACTGTTGCCCGTTCAACAAACCTTGAGCACCGATTTTGACATCTGAGAGGCGAGGCATTCGGCCCCCCAACGATCGAAAGAGAATGTGCACGCTCGGGTTCCACAGAAATCGCGAGGCGTTCGTGGGGGAGGGGATGAATACAAGCCATCCCCTATTCATCGTTTCACTTGATACTATAGTGTGCCTGCCCCCCCCCCCCCCCCCCCTCCTATATTATATACCTGGTCATACACATCTAGGTTGGGTTGGTGTCGGTTGGCGACGACGCTGTAAAAACGCCTCTCGCTACGTGAGCTACAGTAAACAACCAGGGTACCGTTTTGTTTTTGTTTTTGTTTTTGTGTTTTGGCGGTCACCGCGGCTGGCGGTCGGGTTAGATCATTTTTGTGCGGGGAGAACCTTAACTCCACACAAAGGGGATGATCGTATCATGTAGTGTATATATGATAAGGCACCCACGAGGCAGTTCCATAGTGAACCCATGATCGCTTTCGCTGGAAGTGGCCACATCAGAGAAAATACACCAATTAATTGACGCTGTCATCCATACGCAAGAAAATCCGCCCCCAAAGCCGTTCCTAGTTTCCTAGTAGGATGCAGCTCACCCTTCATACGACTCGCCCAACACCTCACGGTACTTCGCGCTTGGTGCAAGCAATGTCTGCCTGGTCAGTAAAAACCCGACGTGCTACGTCCCGGCATTGTAGAGATGCGGGCGTCTACTGCTGCTGTCATACGACTACGTCAATAGATAATATCGAGTACACCCCCCCCCCGCGCGCTTGGTGCAAGCAATGTCTGCCTGCCGGTGAAAACCCGACGAGCTCCGTCCCGACATTGTAGGGATGCGAGCGTCTATGATCATAAGCACGATGGCCATGCATGCACGATAATGAGTACCCCCCCCCCCCCCCCCCCCCCCCGATCACGCAGGACCGGATCTGACAACAATTTTTCTCGGGAAATTCATATTTCCTCTCTGTCTGTCCGTCCGATGAAACGAAAAACCGAAGTAAGTACATACATGTTCGCCGCAGTTTATTCACACATCACATTTATCACATACTGGTTGGTACCTGGTATCACATATCACATGCCTGGTATCATACCAGGTATCTCATATCACATATTATCTCCTTCCGGGGTAGCGACCAAAACAATGGCGACTTACAGTAGTAGGTATTATCAGCGTGAGTGCCCACCAAGTAGATCGGGTACATAAGAGGGTATGATCATGTTGCGTCCATGCCGGGCTACTCATTACATTAAACCATTGCAACTCGGACACCAATCTGTATAATCTCCCAATCACCCACTCAGTGGCCCTCGCAGTATTCGTCATTTTTCCACTCATTTTTCCTCCCTCTAAAACCCTTTTTGCTTCAAAGTCTCTTCATCGCTGTCCCATTGACAAGGCCATCAAGGGTGATGATTGACAAGGCCACATCATTTTATAGTATATATCTATATATACGTCTGATATAAAGCGGAATCGCTGCGCCTTCCGTCATGTAAAACAAAAAAAAAAAACGCCCACTTTTGGAACACCTATAAAATATATAAAAGCAGAAAAAAGTCTGCCGCATTGACCTGTCTTACAAAGTGCCCTACCGCTGTCTCCTTATGCGCATAGAAACTGCGAATACTTCCGGGTGGGCATTTTACTATTATTTCTCTCCAACAGAAACAAAAAACGAGAGCACCATCATCATCTTTTGCGCTCAACGTCAAGCCGACCCACAGCATGCAAAGATGTGTGCTTAAAAAAACAAACACAGCTACTACAGAAAAACACCACTTCGTGTACTGCTGTCGAGAAGCTCCGCTCCCCTTTCCCCCTTTTTCGAATAAGCTGGAGAGTCCAGCTAAATCACAGCGCTCGACTGTTCATAATCCAATATATAGACCACACCCCCCGGGCAAACAAGCTACCATATAATACGAGGCCGCGGTTTGGCCCCATTGACTGACCGCTCCCCTGCACTAAAACTAGTATAATAAGATCGAAAAGAGGTCTTGGCGTGCCCAAAAAGATCCCGTCTCCGAACGTATTGGCTGTCAGGTGTGGGGGGGGTGAAGCGTGCGGCGGTCCCTAAAGAACACAGCACAGCGGAACAAGCATCCATTCTCCCTGCTTCACCAGTGTGTGCGGTACGCTCGCGGAGAAACAAAGAGAGAAAGAGAGTTTTGTTCCCCTCCGACCGAATCTTCACTTGTTTGTCGCCGGCTTCCACTCGGCCGCCGTTTCAGAAAAAAGAAACGCCTCGATTGTTGTTGCTGCTGCTACTGATGCAGAACAAAACAAAACAATAGAACGGCGCGAAACGCTATTTCTACGTACCTACTACACAATCCCGAGGCAGCCTCGCGTTTCAGAAAGAAACGTTGCTGCTGCTGCTGCTGCTGCTGCAGAAAAAAAAAAAAATCAAGAAAAAAAAAAACGAAGTTGCGAGCCGTTCTTGCTCTGTCGACTACTCAACGCAATCCGCGTGTAAGATGCAAGAAAGGATCCAGCATCACCTTCAGCACCTACAGCACCCACACCGCAGTTCCTGCAGCACCTGGGGCAGTGCTTGCGCGGTACGAGTGCACTGCGACAACGAAAACGGTGCGCCGAACCAAAACAAGTCTACTAAATAGTACATAGTACTGACCCCGACTCAAGAGCTACTACTACTACCACTACTACTGAAGTATAGGTCCAACCGCACAAGGCGATTTGGGTCCGCATACTGATCTATAACCCTTTTGGCATTAACCCCGCGATAGCGACCAAGGCAATGGTTGGTAACTTTGGTGTCATCAACCATCTAGGAGGAGCAGCGTGAGCACCCAGCAGTACGGGTGAAATCGGAAAATGTGGCCCCCGTGCTGTACGACTCCTTGCATTCAACTATTGTAACTCGGACACCATGTTGTAGAATATCATTCCCCCAATCACACAGTGGCCGTTGCTGTGATTGTTATTTCTTGTCTTCAATTTTGCCTGTATACTTTTATCAAGTCCCAAGAGGGTTAGCAAAGTCATCCAAACAAAATCAGCCAAAAACATCGGGTCGCGGGGGTATCAAAGAAGAGTCGCAGAAAAAAAAAAAACCCCAAGGAGAACGCTTCAGCGCATGGAGAGGACAACAATTGAAAAAAGAAACGACCCAAGAAACGCCCTCCCTGGCCCACGAGCTTCCCGGGCTTAACTTCGGGTTTCGCACAGTCTGAAGCTCCACGTCGTGTGCGATTAAAAAGTGGTGGTGGCGACACCTCCATCTTTGCGACCCCGCCCCGCCCCGACAAGAGATACAACACCTGGTCAAACAGACTAGTAAGCTGCCGCCGCGCTATCTATCCAGCCAACGACGAGTGACGTGACTAGACTCAGTTTTTCTTGACACTCCCTCCTGCACCCGCTCCCCCCCGCCGCCGTTACCGCCTTGGGGTCGTCAGGCAGCTGCCGTGCGATGTCCGTGAGCTCTAGAATGCGCATCTCTCTCGTGGTTCCGTCTATCCGTACGATGCCCTCATTCCGGCTTTTGATGATGCCGACTATCTTGCCCGTGCGCCCCTTGTCTGGTCCCTTCAGGATAAGCACCTGCCGCACCCATGACAAACAAACAAGAACAAAAGAACACATCGATCGCGGACAGATCGGATCAGAGAACACATCGAGAAGAGATTATTGATACACCAGATCACATGCTGTATTGGACAAATCAGATCAGATCACGCATCGGACAGATCAGATCAGACCAGATCATATCATATCACAGATCAGACAGATCATGATCTACTACTGTAGATATTGCGGAGTAGATAAACTCCCAAAAGTATCAGGGCATTCCTCTGGATTTGTCCCGCGGTTTTGTGCGGCATTCGGGATAATCCCGTGGTCCCCGCGATGAATATATGACTTCCCGTGCCCGCACAAAAGCGTCCCGAACATATTGCCGTACATCAGATCATACATCGGACATATCAGACTAGAGGACATATCGAACAGATCAGATCAGATCAGATCAGATCACATCCCCATTTCAGTATTTAGATACAAGGCGCTTCGCTCCGCGGGCGGCCTGCGCCGCCCGCTACGCTCGCTCAGAAAGGAAAAGTACATCAAATTATGCGAAGCGGACGGAGGTCCATGATTGAATATTGTTTTTTTTCATGACTATGTATTGTGTATGTACAGCAGTTGAGTTGCAAACTGGCGACTTGATAATGCCAAGAGTCCCGCCGCCATGCTTCAGGAGAAAACAGCTCGGACGCCACATACGCTTCGCGTCGCGGGTGGTTTCCCGCTACGCTTGCTCACATATCGTACGTACGTACATACCCCAGGTAGGATACTTACTTTCTTCTTTCGATGTGCTCTGTGTCTGTATACTCGTATGTGTACGAAAGATAAAGCACAGCACGGCAGAGCCGCACAGCGAAAACGATGAAAAAGAAACCGAAAAATTCTGAAAGAAAAAAAATCCCCGTCCCCTTTCGTGTAATAATTTACTGCCTGATTGGAACACCTTACACCGGTCAAAAAGGAAAAAATAAATAAAAATCTAACAGCAGAGCTTCTCTCTCAGCCTCGTACGCCGGCCGCCCCTCTCGCGACCATCTCGCTACCGATTCGGTCCGGGTAAAGCTTTCCTCCCTCTCCTCCACAGTGAGCCCCGTCGCCCGCCTCGCGTAAAGCCCGGTGCTCACCGTGGCCGTCGTTCGCCAGCTCGACAATGTTGGTGCTCAGCATGGGTACCTCCCAGTGTGGTTTTCAGCCCGGTCGCAAAAATAAGCACTGCGTGAATATTATCTTACTATCCCGAACAACCCTTAAATACTCCTACGTACTCTATCAAAAATCACAAACGGAGGCCAGTCAGAGCCCATTCATGCTTCTCTCGTGTCTCGAGGCACACGCGACGCCCAGCCACGAAAACGGCGACCGCGCTCCTTGCAACTCTCCGTCTACCCGCCAGCACCCGCTGACACCCGCGACGGTGCCGCGCTCGCACGCGGAACCGTGCTCGGAGTACACGCACGCACACGAAACGAAAGAAGAAAAAAAGGGAAAGAAGGACTGAAAGTGCCAAGAGAAATGGAAAAAAAACAAAGACCCGCTGCAAAAGTTCCGGCAAGTAATAAAAGGAGGCGATTTTCAAGTGGGAGCTCTGAGAGGCCAGGGATGTACCAACCGAGCACGCTCAGAGATCGAGATATCTATAACTAGTTCTATATCGGGGTATATAGATATACTCGACACATGCTGCGATAGGGATGGTGAACCTGTTGTTGCTTTCTGCGGCTCCTGGCATGAGGAGCTCTACACTCTATATAGTAATAAGTTACCCAAACACTGGCTTTCGAGAAAAAATGAAAGTGCAACCCGATGGCCTAGGTATACATCAGGAATACTACTGACTTAAGGAAGGATATTTGGTTTATATAGGAACGGCATCTACGCTATTTTGTCAGAAGGCAAGCAATAATAATAATAATAATAATAATAATAATAATAATAATAAAAAAAAAAATAATGACCTTGTAAAGCACGTGTGTTGGGTAGAGTTTCAACGTCAATGGGTAGAGTTCCTTGGTTAACCGTCTTCAGACTGCACTCCCATTGTGGAGACATTTTACACGGAATTAGAGTCAAATTTAGGTACATGTACACTGCACTCCTAAAAGGTTAGAGGAACTCCGGCAGTCATATAAAGTGTTTGGCAAAAAAATGCTACACCCCTGTGGTTGCATGGGTCTTTCCTACGAGTATAGAAATTATATTAGCACTCTGTCCCCTAACATAGGGACCTTTTTGATTGAATGTTAGTGTACAAAAATACTTATACTTAGGTACAGAGTGGTATACCATCAGCAAGATGTACATCACGTTTTGTTTAGGTGGGATCTGTATGGCACGACTCCATCTATTTATCTATCTGTATGTATGATACGACTGTTGAGCTACAACTCATAACGGCACATATCACCTATAGGATCTAGATGATGATCTATCTGATCTATCTGATCTACTGTACTGTGGATCGTGATCTGTCCGACGGGTGGAACCATTCTATATGCCAGGTACATTGTAGGTATACTATACTACATAGTTGTAGGTATACTGTGCGTATACTCTAGGTACACGCGTGGGAGGCGCCGTGAGCGTACACCGTTTCGCACCAGCGCGGGCGGAAAAAAGACAGTGCAAAAATACCACCTCTGTCCGGAAACATCAAAAGACCGTTTGGACTAATTTTGTCAGATAATACCTTCTTTCTATTGCGGGACATGTTGGCCCAGCCAGCTTCGACACAAATAGTTGACAGTAGTGAAGTGCAATCAGTGCACACTAAACTCCTCATTTACGAGGAAAATTCCGAGAACATACTCAGGCGATCGCAGGGAGGAGATAGGGGTCAGTGTGTGTATATTTTTTATAGGCTTCAGAGTAAAGTACACGCTACTCAGTCCGGAAACGTAACGGCCGTTCGGGCCCTTCATATTAATATCCGACCGACCGGTCCGTGTACGTCCGGACAGAGTGACATATATAACACCACCGTTTTTAAGGTTGTAACACGTGTTTCTATCATAGAATGTGTGTGTCGTGCCTGTCGTATCCAATACGATGACATGGCATTGCCTTGTCTACTCTGCTCATGCATAACAATGTACTGGAGTGTCTCTGTGGCGTACTTCTTCTACCGCAGAGCTTTAACCTATCTCTCTATTGATAGGATGAAGAATCGGCACGGACACTGGTTGTGCCGGATGTCGACGGGTAAAAAGAACGCTTTCATGTGAAGAACACACACGTCGAACAGATACATCACTATCTAGATCATCTACAGATAGATCATCTTCATCCTGCCTAGCTTGCCGTTGTGAGAGGTTGTTGCACGATCTGCCTTATAGGGCAGATCCAACCCAGGAAATCTGGCCTACAGTAGGCCATGCAGAATATACGGCTCCCGCGCGGCAGCATGAGCTAGATCACACAGATCATATAGATCATACAGGTCAAGAATAGATACATATATCTATCTGTACTGAATTATCAAGATTATGACGTGGAATACATCTATCTATCCGCCCTGAAAGACCTAGATCATAACGGGAATGATCTGTCTGAACTGCCCGAGGTGTGGTCATACTTGGAAAAAAAAAAATCGAAGGGTGAGTCAAGTCCTAACTAAGCACGGCTCGCAGCGGGTGCCACGAGACCCGCTGCAAGGCGGTTCCGCTGGGGTCGCCATATTAGCTGTTATCAGGTACACATATGGATACAGTCGGTATGTTATACCGCAATCGCCATCCTCGCCAACTATAATCGCCGTGCGCCTTCGCCTGCAGAAAACAGGAAGGCGTTCTTAGGCCTGGCAAAGCCGCGAGTACGGGTTCATCTAGGCGTGTATCCGATCTGCTTTTTTTCTCACAGTAGGTTTGTGTTTTTTTACCAAGTCGTTCGTTTGAAATTCCCAACATGGCGACCAAAACAATGGTTGGTAACTTTGGTGTTTGTTATCAGTCGTTTACGAGTAGTAGCGCGAACGCCCCGTGGTACGGAGAGGATCATGTTGCGCCCGTGCCTGGGTGCTGTACGGTTCCTTGCATTGCAATTTGGACACCCAACCATGCAGTGGGGGTCGCCGTAATGGTCACTTTCACCGCCAATTTTCGTTCCGGACTCAAAGTCCCAAGAGGCTTAAAGGAGCGTAACAAAAGTAGGCTACGATGTTTCCCCCCCCAATCATGCTGCCTACGCTCGAAAAATAGACGAATCCCCCCCAAAAGCCCAATGATGCTACAGGGTAGTTTCACGCCCTTAAAACCGCTGTATTACGCCGCATGATCGGTAGACTGTAACCCTAGCTTTCTTCCTGCGCCCAGCACAGGGCTTGCACCACCACATCGATTAGCAGCCGTGATCGCAAGGAGTGCACCTCTGAACTCTATGAGGCTCCTCTCGGGAAGAGCTCTATATCTAACCCCAAAAAATGGCTTTCAGAAAAACGATACCTTATACATATTAATAGTATTCGCTAAATAAACTCCATGAATAATCCCATGGACTAGATATATACCAGGTATTAATAGTACTCTGGACGGAGATATAGAAGAGTCAAGGCTCCTTACATTCCCGCCAAAGGCTCCTTACATTCTCAGTGACATTGCCTAAATACTCGGTTTGTTCCCAGTGATATGAGGAACCCCCCCGTCAGCCAGAAATATTGGGGCACACTGAGATACCCTTCCTACCGTAAAGCATGGACCATTTGTTTTGTGATGTACCTTTTTTTGGCCAAAACGTTTCTACGATTGGCGTACACTGTACCTTTTTCTGACCAAAACGTGTCCGATAGGGGTACTGCACCTTTTTGGGGGAAAAAACTAAGATAGAGGTACTGTACCTTTATTCGGCTAAAACGTTTACCTGGTATACGATAGGGGTACTGTACCTTTTTTTTGGCCAAAACGTTTCCTACTGAAAGGGGGCTTCTCAACTGAGGAACTAAGTGACCCAAAATCGTTCGTTTTCACGAATAAAACGGTACTACAGACCTTAAGGCCATGGGATTGCTCATCGAGTTAAGTGCGCGTTTTCCATTGTAAAACAAGTGTTAAGCTGAGGATGTAGAGCTACCGAAGAGAGGAATTGGCCTCCGAAAATTGCAGGGCGCGCCCCTCCCCCCCCGTCCCGAACCACGGACCGTTTTTTTTTTGTGCTCCTTTTCACGGACCCCTGTCTCAACATGCAACTCCCAATATCAAAATATCTCACCGCGTCGCGAATGTCGAGTGGAACCTTAGAGTTCCGTTCGTAGCGCAACATGTCGTCAGGAATGTCGTTGAAAAATTTCTCCGTAGAAGATATCGGGTCGTACCTGTACACCAGGTATATCACAAGAGTGAAAACGTTGGGGAGCGAAGTTTTTGGCCTGAAAGCTAAGCGTTAAAGCTTGAAGGGGCAACAAAGGTTCGCGAACCGCGTGTTGAGTTCGGACAATTGCACACAGGTCATTGGGCGGCGACAAAGGAACGGAGGGTAGGATACAAAACCAAGCGAGCAATGTTTATGACAATAAACAGTACAGTTAGCTCTGCGCGTGAGATCCCTTTTATAGCCGGTACCAGTAATACTGGTGCCCATTGACCGTTGTGCGCAGATATGAATTTCGTTTTTTTTTTTCGACCAACCACGACGAAGAAAAAACTGACAGCAGCCGTCATCATTTTTTTCACTGGAGACCAACAAAGCTCAGAAGCATTTCAGGAGACCAAGAATTAGAAAACAGGGTAAAAAACCTTCGTATGGAATATAAACAGGTAGGATGAGCAGCAGCAACAGAGAGCGCAGCAGCGAGAGGAGGAGGACATGGAAGGTAGCGACCCATCTCCCCCGACAGCCTCGCCACCCTCGCCACCTCTGCCCGCCTCCGACCCTCTTCGGCCGCAAGCGCCGCTAGTGCTGCTCCCCGGAAAGTTTGCTGCCGTGTCAAGTCGCAGCCGCTCCTCGGTTTCCAGCGACAACTTTCGCTCCTCGGCTAGACTCTCGGCCGATTGGCGAGCTTCGGTCTCAGCAGCACATTTGACCACAGCCTCGTCGCGTGCACGGGCAGCACCGTCATGGCGTCGCTCGAACGCACGATAGTCGCGGCGCTCCGTAATGTTTCCGGCGCGCTTGTCTCTCCCCGCCTCTCCAATTGTTTTCCCCGTGCGGGCGAAGAACTCCTCGTTCTTTTTGTTCAAAGCCTCCTGTAGTTACTTCTTGTTTTTTTTTTCTTGTGTCGTGTCGTGTTTCCCATTGTATGATGTATATAAAAAAACTAGTATTTTTTTACTGGGTGGTACTCCTTACTCAAGTGTACGATTGGAATGATTTTTGTTCATCTGTGTGCGGCATACCACGAACTACAGTGTGTGTGTTCTTCACATCAAACAGTTCTTCTACTCGTCGACATCCAGCAAGCCCAGTGTCCGTGCTGATTCTTCACCCTAGAAAGATACGAGCTCTGTGGTCACAGACTACGACACAGAGATAACACACCGTAATGCATTAATAGCCTACGGAATACCATGCCTTCGCACTAGGTGCGGCCGACACAACATACATGCAGTAGGTTTCTGTAGCCTCGGTTCTTCATATCAGTCGATGTGCTCTACAGCCGGGTACACTATACCGAAATACGCTTAAAATCACACCTATCGCTGTTTTTGAGATCAGTATCAAGCGAAAACTTTCCGGTTGCTGAGTGTGGATGCTTTTATACGTCTGGGCACACTATGGACAGATGGACAGCCAATCCGTGACGTATCAGGAGTTAAAAGCGATGCAATGCTGACCTTCCGGTATACTATATTCAAGTTATTTTGAATCGCCATGACACTTCGGAATTGCTGACAATCGTCCAGTCTGTTGGTCGTTACGTTTGGGAAAAAAATCATAATATTCACCATGCCACCGATTTCTGGTCGATACGGACCTCACGCGCAGAGCTAACAGCAGTAGACCGTACAGATCATACAGCTCCCATGCGCCAACATCATCTACTGTAAGATCATAACAGAGCAGGAGAATATCTTCCCCGAAAGATCTACAGCAGATCATGAAGTGGGATATCGATGATCTGTTAACGATATGTCCCGAGGTGTCAAATGGTTGACGCACACTTGCTGTGTTCGAGATTCGAGACGAAGAGGATTACTACATATTAATAGTAATACACACTATTAATACTACAATACTACATGCTACCAATAATCAGAAACCCATGATGGACCCAGACACCAGGTGTCCCCCTATGTTCACACATCACACTTGGTTCTGACTCTTACTGCAATACTACAATACTACAATACTACGACACCACAATACTCAATTCTACAATAATACTACAATAATACTACAATACTACAATAATACTACAATACTACAATAATACTACAATACTACAATACTACAATAATACTACAATACTACAATACTACAATAATACTACAATACTACAATACTACAATAATACTACAATACTACAATACTACAATAATACTACAATACTACAATACTATACATATGTTCCCCCGTACCAATATGGAATACATACTATTTTATTGATAGTAAACAAAACTGAACCCCCACGAATTATAAGCAGTTCGTCGCCGAAAACGCCATGTATATACGTATGGGTGCAGCTTTGAAGCTCACACTGGACTGATGTCGCCAGCCTTCATGAAACGGTCGTACGCCAAGGCCAGCTTCACGTACGCCTTTTCTGCGCTCTTCACCTTCTTTGACATAGACGCCTGCACAACAGCAGCACAACAGCAGCACAACAGCAGCAGCACAACAAGAGCAGCACCACAAAACACAACAAACAATAGGAGCACTCAAACATCGATGACATTGAGCGCGACAAAGAGGCGCGCGGTACTTGACAAAAGGGGGGGGGGGGGGGGGTACTCGATATCATGCATGGCCGCATTCGTATGACCATATACGCTCGTACCCCTACAATGCCGGGACGGAGCTCGTCGGGTGTTCACCGACCAGGCAGACATTGCTTGCACCAAGCGCGAAGCGCCGTGAAGTGTCCGGCGAGCCGCATGAAGGGTGAGCTGCATCCAACTACGAACCGCGTGTGAGGCGGATTGGCATATAGACGACAGCTTCAATGAGTTAATTTAATTTCCGGTGTACCCACTTCCAGAGAGAATGGGTTTACAATGTATCTGTCTCTTTGGTGCCTTACCAGAAACACTACCTGGTACGTGATACGATCATTCAAGGTTCTCCACCCCGCACAAATGATCTAACTCGACCACCAGCTGTGACCGACCGCCAAAAAAAAAAAAAAAAAACGGTACCCCGGTTGTCCAGCTGACGCAGTGAGCGGCATGTTCTACAGTGCCATTGCCAACAACTCAAGCCACTGTATAGAAAACATGTACTCTAGGGGGAGGGGGGGTGTACTCGATGTCATGCGTGGCCGTAATCGAAAAACCATAATATATGGGGGAGGGGGGTACTCTTTTGTTGCTCGCCTTAGTCATTCGACCCTTGAATACGCATCCCTTTCGAGACGGAGCAACGCTCTTGCTCCTATTTACGGGGGATCATAGTAAATAGGACCAAATATTGTTATTAATAGTAAAAATCAGTAAATATATAGTTTTTTGGATGTAACGAAGGTCCTATTTACCATGGTCTCCCACAATAATAGAGACACTTCCAACGTCTGGGCGCTCATAACATTTTTTCCCATACATTACATAACAAAAAAATGTGTCCACTTTATCCCCTTGCTGCCAAACAGAAGAACGGGGAGTGGGCGTGAAATCGTATCACGAATCGTGGGCGTGGAAACGTATCACGAATCGAACAGCTCTGATCACATCAGGACAAATTTGATCACATCAGATCAGATCACCAATTCATTACCTAGATATATATGATCGGTACCATCTAGAAAACGTTTGCTCTGTGGGATCTATCTGTACGACACAGCTCTTCCGCACATGGGATCTGTATGATCTGTATGGTTCGGCTCCTGCACAGATCTCATAACGGCAAATAAAATATCTACAGACACACCACTCTGACCGGTAATATAAGGAACGTTTACACATTAATATGAAGACCAAGCGTTCCTTCTATTTCCGCCCAAATTGGTATGTATGTTACATCGTAATCTGTCCTATTAATAGTAATATGCATGAAATGCGTCCACTCAGAGTCTACCCTACCACCCTTATATCTTAACATAGCGCTGGCTCCTTGAACTTTGCGCCAATAATAGAGGAGGGTGCGTCGGTTTCATTTCGCGTCCCTCTCGCCCTCTCCCTCTTTCCGCGTCGTCGTGATCTCGTACCAAGCCTACATTGCCGCTGCTGATCGATATGTCGCTGCTCTCGCAAACGGGTTGGAGTTGGTGCGTGATGTAGGTGCCGATCAACATGGGCACCGCTGCTATTGGCGGCCGTCGGAATCACACGAAGAAGGGTCCGGACAGGCATGAACGCAGCTTTTCTTCTGCTACGCGTTGCTTCTCATAGCCCTTATCTATACCAGAGCCCAGACTACCAGCTGTGAGGCCGCGCGGTCCTTTTGAGACCGTATATCGGGCGGCCACGACCAGCCAACATTAATGCAGCACAGACCGGTATTAAAGCAACACCCGAGCAAGTGGTCCACAGCAACCCATATCTCACACTAATTTCGAGTGTTTTGACTCCAATAACACGGACCCAAAGGGGTTTTCTAACCATATCATACCTCGGGCAGATCATCAACAGATCATCGATGATCTAGATCCTTCGAGGCAGGTGATCTGTATGATCTGTACCTGGTATGATGCAGCTCATGTTGCCGGGTGGGAGCCGTACGATCTGCATGATCTACAGTAGCATATGTTTTCTGGGATAGATCTGTACTATATGCACAGATCCTGCACAACATTTTGTAACGGCATGTTAGGATCTATCTGTAGATGATCTATCTATCTATCTGACGTGTGAACCCTCGTCACTACTGACGCAAAACATACCCCACACCGATTTCAAAGTAATTTTCCCCCAAAGACGTGGGTGCAGTTCTAAGGGCGTTTATACGTACCATCATATCATATCATATCATATCGAATGATGAAAATATTATAAGAGTACAGTACACGTAAATATCAAGCAGCTCTATAATATAGTTCGGTCGCCGATTCCTCAAAAACGCCATCGTTTCATCGAAACCCCACCCTACTACACTGTACCTGGTATAAATCGTCGACGGCGAGAAACACGTTCTGCGCTTCCAGTTGCATCGAGTCCCTGGCGCTAACGTCCGCAGGCTTGTCTGTGGGGTACATGCCGTCGATGAGAGACACGAAGTCCTCTTCGCACGAGGCGAACACCCCGAGGAACCCCTTGAGGTAGTCCCAGCTGCGCGCGGTGATCAAGTACTCCACCTCGTCTAGTGCACCGTCCGTTCGTCCATCATCGCAAGCAACACGCGGTCACCGATGGCAGTCAATGATCGCAAAGTAATGCACGCAGTGATCGCGGCAAGCAATGTCAGCTGGTCGTAAACCAATGCACTCGGCGATCGATAGGAAGCAATGCAGCCAGTGATCGCAACGGACCAATGCCAATCGGTGATCGCAAGCAACGCAGCCAGAGATCGCAAGCAAGAAGCAGTTGCGCACAGGACAAAAAAAAGCGACGGTCAAGTGCAAGCATCATAGCGAGACAGCAACCGCATTTTCCACGGGTGCATCCTGACTATTGACAGACGCGCACACGTACGGCAAGGCTGGAGCAATGCGAAAAATCAAGGCATATTATATAGAGCAAGATCTATCGTCAAGGTGTTGCCCAATCCGGTTGGACTGAGCGCCACCAGCGAGAAAAATAGATTTTTCCTGGAATTTTCTAGCCCTTACGGGTGTAATCAAGGTGAAGAAGCGGCCGATAAGACCCCGACGAGGTACGTACACGTGACGCGCCTCGTCGGAAACCTAATTGATCTCAATTGTCTGTCTGTCAAAAGTCGGCAACTGCGTCACTAGAACCCCCCCCCCCTAACTCGGGGTCAGTTTCGCCAAAGCACGCACGCTCACACACGCACTGCGCGATTTTGTTTATTCGCGACGGCGCGGCGCCCAAAAAAGGACAACAGCAGAAGCGCTGCTGCATCCATCATGCCAAGATCAAAACCGTGTTACCGTAATAATAGTTGTTGTCGCCAAACCCTCCACTACAGGGGAACCTAGCATCATAGTACGGGGGACCATAGTAAATAGGACCAAATATTGTAGTTAAAAATAGGTAAATATATAGGTTTTTGTGTACCGTAGGTCCTATTTACTATGCCCCCCTGTAAAAGTATTCAGAACCAAATACGGTGTGTAAACATACTGCTGTACTGTAGAGAAATACACGGTGCTTGGGCCCATCGTGGGTTCTGGTTATCACATATGCCCACCCGGAAATAGGAGGCCGGCCTTCTGGGGGGGGCGGCAAGACTTATTTAGGCATTACATACTAGTTGTAGTGTACGGAGGCGGTCAGCCAAGGGGCCAAACCACGGTCTCCTATTATATTATGCTAAACGGGAATATAGTGCACGTTCGTACTCTGATAATATTTATAAACGGTTACAATATTTACGGCCAAAGCGACAACGATGGCATCGAAAAAAAACAAACATACCGCTCTGGCCGAGAATATGGGCGCCTTGTGAAATCAGATAGGACAATGAAACGTTCGTTATACTTCTGGCTAAACTGGCAAGACTTTGCTTCTCGCCGTAACTAAAAAAGAGTTGCTTACCCGCTCAAGGGCCTACCAGGTATGTACAACGCGAGTACTGCGAGAACGATCACACTCGACGGTAACGTTTGGAGCGTTTGTGTGTTCATTTTATTAAAAATAACGAAACGGTCCTTGCATTTCCGTTCAAGGGTATGTACCGCTATATACTACTCTCTGGTCGGAAAAATAGAGTGTGTTTGGATGTTCGGATATACTTCCAAAAGCAACTTATATTCCCGACCGGAGTGGTACGAAATAAGACAATAACTGGTGACGCGAAATCGCAAGCGTATCAAATCATACCCAAGTAGGGGGTGAGCCCTTGGATGGTCTCGACGGACTTTGTGAGCTCGACCGTGGACACCTCCACCAGCTTCACTCTGGGGGACTCCTTTCCTTTCGCAGGTGTCTTCAATTCTGCGGGCAAAGGAGCTGGCGGACACAACAAGAGTGCGGGGGTGGCGGCGCGGGTGGAAGGGTACTCATGTCATGCATGGCCGTAGTCGTATGACCATAGACCCCCGCATCCCTACAACGCCGGGGAGGAGCACGTCGGATTTCACCGACCAGGCAAACATTGCTTGCATCTATATAGCGCGAAGCGCCGTGAGATGTTCAGCGAGTCGCGCGAACTGTGATCTGCATCCTACTAAGAACGGCTTGAGAGGCGGACGTTCTTGCATATGGATGACAGCGTCGAATAGATTGATTTGAGGGACGGGAAGGGAAAGGGGAGAGGGCCACGCGTGTGGCGAGGAAAAGGGAGGTGGTAAACGCCCTACTACTGCCTTGAGGTGGGCGGCCCACCAGCCACGGTGTCCGAGGAAGGACTGCGTTAACCATTGTACTATTAGGGGGGGCACACATCAACCATAGCAATAAAAGCAAAATATAGCGTGTAAACATACGGGGATACAAAGTTCCACCCCCTCCGGAACGTGCCTAGGGGAGTGGTGCAAGAACGAATTGAAAACAATACAGCATGCGATATTGCATGATACGTATATGATACAAATATTACGACGTTACCAAATATCTGCATGTTACTGCTCTACATACAGACGTGTACGTACATCAGAAGATCCTTTCAGAACTGCACCTGCTAGTTTGGGGACAAAGCATACATGGAAATAGTGTGGAAATGCTACCATTGACTGAATCGCTGTTATAGATTTTCTTGATGACTCCGCCGAACATTGCAAGATATTTGTCAGTATGTTTAATGTATGTCTTTGTTATGGCACTCACGGCGAAACACGCCTCTCCCGCACAAAACGAGGACTGCCAACGAAAAAAAAGTTTGAAAGCACTCCACGAATGACACACGGCACGCACCGCACACACACCCGTGACACACGGAACACAGCTTGACAGTAGTGGGAAAACATTTACAGACAAATAAAAGGATGCACCAAAGAAGGGGCTGGAACTCTTGACTACACTCGGCTGCCCACGAAAACCGCACTACAGCAGTAGCAGCAGTAGCAGTAGCAGCAGCAGCAGCAGCAGCAGCAGCAGCAGCGTTGTACCTGTGGCAGCATCCATGTATCGCACAACAGCAGAGACCCCCAGCTCTACAGATGGCAGGGTCCGATAAAAAAAACAACTACTCGAATTAACAGGATGCCACAGAAATACAGCGCGGACAAACTACCGCACAGGCGTGATGTTGCTTCCTGCTCCGCTGGCGGGCGGCAGGCGTGTATAGCGTTATCCTCTAGCTAGCTGACTGTAGCACTCGCCCTGCACTGCTCATGTTGCGCTGTTTGTTGTCTGTCGTGTCTGGGTTACGTACGTACATAACACCGAATAAGTTGGAAAAAAAAACGCTACTGCTGTAATTTAAAATAGACATGATCTCTGCGAAGATCGAACTCGTGCCTTCAAGTCCAACATCGGGCATCGTGACCATTCTGCTTATACCAAGTATATAATTGACAAAGGTCCATATTACCTGGTATTCGTTTTCGCGGCGCGCACGACACACCGCACACACATGCACATCAATCAGCACAGCAGAAGAGAGAGAGGTGGTGATGACAGATGACGGACCGCGGCCTCCGATAAAGCAACTAGTAGCCATCGCAGCACACCACGGACCTGCTACACGCGCGTAGTGTGGCCCGCTGCTGCTGCTTACGCTGCTAGGCGGGGTTGTAACGTTGCTTGCATTATCTGCATGTTGTATGAAGTCTACTGTAGATTTCTTGGGTGTGCCTCAGGCAAGAAACACAAAACGTCGGAAATGCACAGTTGAGGTACTCCTATTTAATCCAAATGCTCCTTACATTGCCGTCCACAGTGTGCGCGGATCTGTCACACATAGAGCAGCAGCAGCGAAGAGAGGTAGGTGGTGGATTACGGACCGCAGGCTCCGATAAAACACAACCAGCCTCAGCAGTACAGCGCATATGGGTGTGTCGCACACGCACGGCGTATGGGCGGTAGCGTTGTGGCCTGTTGTCTACCTAGTATACTTCGAAGTATCTCTGGGCTGTGTGCTGTCTCATAAGAGCTGAGGGGCAAAAACAGACAACATTTTACCGGTACGTACGTACAAAATAAGGCCTCTCGTACTGAAACCACGGACATCGTCTTATCCACTCCCGCCGAAACAAACCTTCGAGGGCTCGCCATGCGCTCCAGAGGGCATGGATCGCGCCCGGACCTCGGCCAATGTGTCCGGCCGGGCTTCCCGTGTCGACTACTTAGCGTGTTGCCAAAAAGTGCTCGTACGATTAGATATGATGGAAAATGTCCGAAAAAATCCAAAACATAATTATACATACAAGGTTTTAGGGCCCATCACAGGTTCTGCTTACTATGCATTACTATGGCCCCTCGATATAGAATAGTGCAAAACACGTCCCATCGAAATTCCAACAATTTGTAGTCTGTCATCATAGCGTGCATATGCAGCTGTGGAGGGGTCTCGAACAGAGCTGGCACCAATTTTGTTACCGGTAATTACGCGCGACGAAACCCAGCTGCACTCGACAGAAAAATACGATTTTGTCGTAAATTACGGGTAATGTTTTGAAATCTAGCGTAACTGCTGTCATCCCGCCCTTCCAAAGGCGCTACCTCTTTAGAAATGACCCCATGCCTCGGCGACAAGGTAAAATAGTCTGAAACCAAAGTTGGGTCCCATTTTCTGTTACAGGAGAACACGGTAATACATGGTAATCAGAACCGAACATGCGTCGTACCCCTAGGGAGGTGTATACTTTTTTAGTCCATTTTGGGAACTACGGAAACCTGACGCGCAGCAGCAGGGTAAAAACGCGGAGACGTGCGTGGAGACTCCGACCTGGAGCTTCGGTGCGAAATCGCAGCAGGTGTTTAACCACAGCCACCCGCTTTGCACGTGTGTCGATAAACCCGCTGCCCATGTACCACTCTGTAGTCTATATATATACCAGGAACTAATGTGGGAAGAGGTTCGAGGCGCGCGTTATCGTATGGTGTGGCGTAGTGATGTGTTTGCCCTTGCCTGGCTTGGTCTTGGATTGCTTCTTCAAATTGCCCTCCACCTCTGTCTTGAGCTCCAGCTTCTCCACCTCCTCTAATGCGCCATCCCCAAGACACACATACGCAGACAGACAGACACAGACCCGGAACAGACAGACACAGACACACAGAACAGCAGTACAAAATACACGTCGCCGATATTCAACATTCACATGGAAAAAGTTCATCAAGGGGAAACGAAAATACCAGATTTGTTGTGGATAACGCACATGCAACAAAACGTGAGACAGGATTCGGGGTCGCCGCTTGGGCATGATTGCTGCTGCTGCTGCTGCTGCTGCTTGTAGCGTCCACAGCAGTAGTGAACAGCACCAATGACTACAGTACTCGCACAGCAGATGATTGCAGTTCGCATATATACAAATAGCACTATTACCGTCACCAGTGGTGCTACTGTAGGTACTAGCTATGGCCAGGCACCCACCCCGCCAGTACATACCACACCATACATCAGGACTCGATCGCCAACGACAAATAACATAATAGGTGTGAGTATGCTGTGTGCAGGTTTCTCGAAAGCGCAACTTGAACGCTACGCACCGTACGTGGTATAGCACGTGCATAAGAAGCACTGCTCCACAGGCAGCAGCTCCCACACCGCGCTTGCGCAAGAGAGCGACGCAAAACCGACAGCCGACAGCAGCACCCAGTACCCCATCACATATGGCCAAGTTGCCGCCAAGTCTACCCTACCACGGGACCGTTCTGCACTGTAAGTTCGTACTACAGTATTATTATTACGGGGGACCATAGTAAACAGGACCTACGGTACACAATAAAACCTATATATTTACCATTTTAAGCAACAATACTTGGTCCTATTTACTATGGCCCCCCGTAATAGTGAATTCTAAGGGTGGTATATCGCACCCCCTCGGACGAAAGAGAGAGTGCAAACGCTGAGCGGTGCGTCTATGGAAAGGTCTTGACGAGATGTCCCAAAGCATGCGACATCAGTTGAGAACATATCCTTTTTTGCTCAAGGCTCGTGGCTTATTGTCAGGTCGACGCTGAACATACTTTACGCTCTTAAAGGCTATTATATAGAACGTAGAGCGATGTTTCTCGCCGAACACGAATGCATACCATCATATTAGCTGTAAAATATTGAATTAAAGAAAAGGTCGGACTGGTATTCTTAACTCCAAAATTATGAACACATGCCGTTTACTGTGTACTTTAGTTGTGTGTGTCCCCTTGTTAAAGAAAAAACCGGCCTGGAAATTCATCCCTTTGCTCATTATTAGCTATTAAAAAATATTCATATATAGATATACTTATATATATCTCAACCTCTGAGCGTGCTCGGTTGGTACATCCCTGGCCTCTCAGAGCTCCCACTTGGGAATCGCCTCCGTTTATTACTTGCCGGACCGTTCCAGCGAGTCTTTGTTTTCTCCATTTATTTCTCGTCGTACTTCCAGTCCTTCTTTCCTTTTTTCTTCTTTCGTTTCGTGTGCGTACGTGTACTCCGAGCACGGCGGTTGCGCGGGCGAACCCGGCACCGTCGCGGGTGTCAGCGGATGCTGGCGAGTAGAGGGGGAGTTGCAAGGAGCGCGGTCGCCGCTTTCGTGCCTAGGCGTCGCGTGTGCCTCGAGACACGAGGGATGCATCAATAGGTTCTGTCTGGCCTCCATTTGTGATTTTGGATAGAGTACGTACGAGTATTTAAGATTCGTTCGGGATTGTAAGATAATATTCAAGCGGTGATTATTTTTGCGACCGGGCTGAGAGTCACAAGAGGGAGGTACCCCGAATGAGCACCAACATTGTTGAGCTTGCGTCGAGGTCCACGGTGAGCACCGGGCTTCACGCGAGGCGGGCGACGGGGCTCACTGTGGAAGAGAGGGAGGGAAGCTTTACCCGGACTGAATCGGTGGCGAGATGGTCGCGAGAGGGGCGGGCGGCGTTCGAGGCCGAGAGAGAAGCTCTGTTGTAAGATTTTTTCTTTTTTTCATTTTTTTCATTTTTTGACTGGTGTAAGGTGTTCCACTCAAGTAGTAAATTATTACACGAAAGGGGACGGGGATTTTTTTTCTTTTAGAAATTTTCGGTTTCATTTTCATTGTTTTTGCTGTGTTGTTGCTGTGTGTGCCGTTCTGTGCTTTATCTTTCGTACATACGACGAGTACGCAGACACAGAGCATATCGAAAGGAGAAAATAAGCACCCTACCTGGGGTATGTACGTATGTACGACGTGTGAGCGAGCGTAGCGGAAAACCGCCCGCGACGCGAAGCATATATATGTGGCGTCCGAGCTGTTTTCTCCTGAATGAAGCATGGCGGCGGGACTCTTGGCATTATCAAGTCGCCAGTTTGCAGCTAACTACAGGGGCCATAAACTAACAATATTCAATCATGGACCTCTGTCCGCTTCGCATAATTTGATGTTTCCTTCCTGAGCGAGCGTAGCGGGCGGCGTAGGCCGCCCGCAGAGCGAAGCGCCTTGTAGAACTACTTATATATATCTCAACCTCTGAGCGTGCTCGGTTGGTACACCCCTGGCCTCTCAGAGCTCCCACTTGGGAATCGCCTCCGTTTATTACTTGCCGGACCGTTCCAGCGAGTCTTTGTTTTCTCCATTTGTTTCTCGTCGTACTTTCAGTCCTTCTTTCCTTTTTTCTTCTTTCGTTTCGTGCGCGTGCGTGTACTCCGAGCACGGTTGCGCGGGCGAACCCGGCACCGTCGCGGGTGTCAGCGGATGCTGGCGAGTAGAGGGGGAGTTGCAAGGAGCGCGGTCGCCGCTTTCGTGCCTAGGCGTCGCGTGTGCCTCGAGACACGAGGGATGCATCAATAGGCTCTGTCTGGCCTCCATTTGTGATTTTGGATAGAGTACGTACGAGTATTTAAGGGTCGTTCGGGATTGTAAGACAATATTCAAGCGGTGCTTATTTTTGCGACCGGGCTGAGAGTCACAAGAGGGAGGTACCCCGAATGAGCACCAACATTGCCGAGCTTGCGTCGAGGTCCACGGTGAGCACCGGGCTTCACGCGAGGCGGGCGACGGGGCTCACTGTGGAAGAGAGGGAGGGAAGCTTTACCCGGACTGAATCGGTGGCGAGATGGTCGCGAGAGGGGCGGGCGGCGTTCGAGGCTGAGAGAGAAGCTCTGCTGTAAGATTTTTTCTTTTTTTCATTTTTTTTCATTTTTTGACTGGTGTAAAGGTGTTCCACTCAAGTAGTAAATTATTACACGAAAGGGGACGGGGATTTTTTTTCTTTTAGAAATTTTCGGTTTCATTTTCATTGTTTTTGCTGTGTTGTTGCTGTGTGTGCCGTTCTGTGCTTTATCTTTCGTACATACGACGAGTACACAGACACAGAGCATATCGAAAGAAGAAAATAAGTACCCTACCTGGGGTATGTACGTATGTACGACGTGTGAGCGAGCGTAGCGGAAAACCGCCCGCGACGCGAAGCATATATATGTGGCGTCCGAGCTGTTTTCTCCTGAAGCATGGCGGCGGGACTCTTGGCATTATCAAGTCGCCAGCTTGCAGCTAACTACAGGGGCCATAAACTAACAATATTCAATCATGGACCTCTGTCCGCTTCGCATAATTCGATGTACTTTTCCTTCCTGAGCGAGCGTAGCGGGCGGCGTAGGCCGCCCGCGGAGCGAAGCGCCTTGTACTCAATGATGTACCTGGTATACGGTAATACGACATACCTGGTACCTGGCGACTATTAATTCGTTTGGGCTGTCGCCCGGTTGTTTGCCTTGCCCGGTGGCTACGTGTTACCTGGTACCTTATTTTAGTTATATTAATAGCGTTCAAGAGCTCTTTTATGTTCTTCGTTTTTTCGGTGGCTACGTACGAGTAGCTGGTAGGAGGAACGAAACGCCTGCTGTGTTATGTTGTCTCTTTTCAGTTTGAGACACCCCCGGGATTCCAAGTCAACCACAATCCCGGAGGGGAACCTCGCACCAGGTGCGCAATACGATAAGGAACGCGCTGGTATGAAACACCAACAGGAGGACCCCGGTAATTTGTACTGGAAACAAGTGCTGTACACAATCTATCCCGAACCGCTACTCGACGTGGACGGCAAGCTCACCGATCAGCTCCTCCTGTGTTGTTTGAGGAGCCTTCGCCCCCGCCTCATTCACGACCACCTCCAACCCGGGGAGGGTGGCGCGGCCGGCGCTTCTGGCTTGCCTTCCAACGACCGCGATCGGCATTCCCAGCAACTGCAGCCCCAGCAGCCCGGCGGCAACTGCCTTTGTCGCAGTCAAGCTCCTTCCCTCGCCCCCCCCCCCCCTGCATGTCGCACGTGTAATGTCGTCTCGCACGCTGCTGCTGCTGCTGTGCTCTCCCCCTGCTGCATCCCCGGCATTGTCCTGGGGGGAGGCTGACCTGCTGCTGCTTGCGTGCGCCGGGGGCGGGGCGGGGGTTGGTCCTTTGTGTCATATCATATCCGTGTCATACGAAACGACCAAGCACGTACCAGGTGCCCCCAGGCATCTGGTACCAGGCACATACCAGGTAGCTGCTACATGACAGCAGTATCATATGATACTGCTACATGACAGCAGTATCATATTATACATGCACTGGGAACCGTCATAGACCACGCACGAATACGAGTATAACTCGAGAGCGTGTATAACATGAATCCCAGACAGATGGATCGAATGATTTGAACAGCAGCAGTTTTGGCACGTGCCCTTTGTGACTGCTGGCTTCTGTAACAAGAAATTCACTACACATACTGCAATTCAGAATGCATGCGGCAAGCCTGCGACTCATGTTTCTTCGTGAGATAAGAAGGCATCGATGAACGATTGCATCACCAGAGAGACAGTTGCAACCTAGCATCGCAGGAGATGTAACCTACTCATAGAGGAAGCACGGACCGGGTGACCACTCTCGGAGCTTAGGCTGTGGAGAGTCGGTAAGGAGAAGGTAGGGACATGAAGGAGCTGCGACTTGCGAGCTTGCACGTAGCTTGACTGCTGCTGACTGCTATCATCGTACCAAACGCAGCAGATCTATTTAGTCACCGAGCTGTCTCCGTGTGAACAAGGGATATCTAGCAGCAGCGGGTTCGACTCACGAAGGCGCTTTCCGATGCTGCGCTTCTTCTCCAGATCCCCTCCAGAACAAGGAGCAGCAGAAGAGAACGTCCCGCCATGATTGAAGATTGAACTCAAAGGCTCCTCCGATTATGTGCTGATGTGGTTGATGCGGGAGTTCTATCAAAACGCACAGCGTTCGGAAAGCGGGGTATAGGGGACATAGAACGGGAGGGACGTCTCCCGGAACCCCAGCCCAGCCACTGCTGCGCTGCGAACGAGGTGAAGGATCAACGCAGCACATTGCGCACGCCGACACCATTTCAAGGTATCGGCCTTGATTCAGCTGCGATAACTCTGCAGGAATAGTCTCTGGATTTCTAAGAGACGAGGGGCGACCACCCCTACCCCAAACACAAAACTAATCCCACTTGGAACCGACTGACCTGCAGTGAAAGAGACCCAGTTGTCAAGGATGTCTGAAGGCAGAAGGAAGCGGGGGAGATCGGCATCGTCCTCTTCCTCCTCCTCTTCTTCTTCTTCCTCCCTCTTCTTTATCCTCGTCGTCCTCGTCGTCGTCCTCCCCGTCCTTGGAGGGCGACTCAAAGGGTACCAAGAGCGGTAGCGATAGTGATTCAGCCGGCGGCGGCGGCAGCGCAGCAGCAGCAGCAGCAGCAGCCCCTTCCAAGCAGAAGCACCCGTCAGAGGACGACGCCCCGGCAAGGATCAGCTCGAGAGGAGACAGCAAGGACCCTACGCCGCTAGCCAAAGTGTCCAGTAGCCGTGGAGAAACCAACGAGCGCAGCAGCAAGAAGGCCAAGAAGAATGGCGACACGAAAACCGCGCCACCAGTAGAGGAGGAGAAAGGCGAGACACGCGAATCCAAAAGGAGGCGTCGCAGCAGCAGCAGCGCAAGCAGAAGCAGGAGCAGGAGCAGGAGCAGGAGCAGGAGCCGGGATCGGGGACGGGAAAGAGGGAGCGGGAAGGGGCGAGAGAAGAACAAAGCGCAGGCGGGCTCGCGTGGCGGTGGAGGCGGGGGTGGGGGGCGAGGCAAGGACAAGGAGGGTCAGAGCTCGACCGAGAAGCGGCGAGGAGAGACCGAGAAGGGGGCTAAGAAAGACGCCTCCGGCTCCCGCGGTGTGGGCAAGGCAGTCACAGCTGCTGCTTCTGATACCAAGGGCGCGCCGAAGGCAAAGGCGAATGTCCTCGTGGACCAACCGGCGACAATAACTGGGAGAACTGGCGGGGTGTATATCCCACCGTTCAAGCTCGCGCAGATGCAGAAAGACGCGGCTGTGCTTGGCAAGGCGACGAAGGAGTACCAGAGGATTGCTTGGGAGGCGTTACGTAAGAGCATCAACGGCCTCATCAACAAAGTGAGCCCTGAGTCCGGCACCGGGTCAAGGAATAGGTACAAAGTTGTGACTTATTAAAAGCAAAAAGCAACGTAAACACAGAATAGACTGTTCGAGCTTGCACCAATCAGACCAGAGCTATGACTGACAGTACGACTTACAAAATGGCCGTGATTGGCCAACAGCAATGCCGTTACAACTGCCGCTGAGCACAAATATCGTACTGGGCGTGCTACGAGTACAACAAGCAGACTGTTGCACATCGCTGCGGCCGTGCCGCCCAGCAGCAGCAGCAGACAAAACCATGCACGTGAGGTGGCACATCCGCAGTATACTCTATGGCTTGTTGCATGTATCGGAGCCTGCGATGCATCACGGAGGATAAATAGGTAGAGCTTGGGGTGCGGGCGCATGTATGTATCCGGACTCCCGACCCACCACGACGACCAACAACAACCACCACCTGCTGTTGCCCAGCAGCAGCAACACGCCCAACCAGCGCGTGAGATGGCACATCCGCGGTGTACTCTTGGCTACTGTACCTGTAGTTGCAAATGTCGGAGCCTACGACGCATCATCGAGGATAGACAGGCAGAGCTAAGTGTGCGGGGGCATGTATAACATGCCCACAACGACGATCAACAACCAACTGCCACCAGGCAATACTGCGTGAGGTGACACATCCGGGGTGTACTCTTGGCTACTGCAGACTGTACTTACTTGTAGTTGATGCATGTCACCAGGCAATACTGCGTGAGGTGACACATCCGGGGTGTACTCTTGGCTACTGCAGACTGTACTTACTTGTAGTTGATGCATGTGTTGGAGCCTACAAGATGCGTCACCGAGGACAGATAGGCAGAGCTTGGGGTGCGGGCGCATATATAAGTTTGTATGTACTGTTGTATATATCCCTACTCCCGACCACGCCCACCACGATGATCAACAACCAACTGCCACCAGGCAAAACTGCGTGAGGTGACATGTCCGGGGTGTACTCTTGGCTACTGTACCAGTAGTTGCAAGTGTCGGAGCCTACGATGCATCATCGAGGATAAAGAGGCAGAGCGTTGGGTACGGGCGCATGTATATATGTATGTACAAGGCGCTTCGCTCCGCGGGCGGCCTACGCCGCCCGCTACGCTCGCTCAGGAAGGAAACATCAAATTATGCGAAGCGGACAGAGGTCCATGATTGAATATTGTTAGTTTATGGCCCCTGTAGTTAGCTGCAAACTGGCGACTTGATAATGCCAAGAGTCTCGCCGCCATGCTTCAGGAGAAAACAGCTCAGACGCCACATATATATGCTTCGCGTCGCGGGCGGTTTTCCGCTACGCTCGCTCACACGTCGTACATACGTACATACCCCAGGTAGGGTGCTTATTTTCTCCTTTCGATATGCTCTGTGTCTGTGTACTCGTCGTATGTACGAAAGATAAAGCACAGAACGGCACAGCAACACAGCAAAAACAATGAAAATGAAACCGAAAATTTCTAAAAGAAAAAAAATCCCCGTCCCCTTTCGTGTAATAATTTACCACTTGAGTGGAACACCTTACACCAGTCAAAAAATGAAAAAAAAAAAAAAAAAAAAAAGCAGAGCTTCTCTCTCAGCCTCGTACGCCGCCCGCCCCTCCCGCGACCATCTCGCCACCGATTCAGTCCGGGTAAAGCTTCCCTCCCTCTCTTCCACAGTGAGCCCCGTCGCCCGCCTCGCGTGAAGCCCGGTGCTCACCGTGGACCTCGACGCAAGCTCAACAATGTTGGTGCTCATTCGGGGTACCTCCCTCTTGTGACTCTCAACCCGGTCGCAAAAATAAGCACCGCTTGAATATTATCTTACAATCCCGAACGAACCTTAAATAATCGTACGTACTCTATCCAAAATCACAAATGGAGGCCAGACAGAGCCTATTGATGCATCCCTCGTGTCTCGAGGCACACGCGACCCCTAGGCACGAAAGCGGCGACCGCGCTCCTTGCAACTCCCCCTCTACTCGCCAGCATCCGCTGACACCCGCGACGGTGCCGGGTTCGCCCGCGCAACCGCCGTGCTCGGAGTACACGCACGCACACGAAACGAAAAAGAAGAAAAAAGGAAAGAAGGACTGAAAGTACGACGAGAAATGGAGAAAACAAAGACTCGCTGGAACGGTCCGGCAAGTAATAAACGGAGGCGATTCCCAAGTGGGAGCTCTGAGAGGCCAGGGATGTACCAACCGAGCACGCTCAGAGGTTGAGACATCTATAAGTATATGTATGTACAAGGCGCTTCGCTCCGCGGGCGGCCTACGCCGCCCGCTACGCTCGCTCAGGAAGGAAAAGTACATCAAATTATGCGAAGCGGACGGAGGACCATGATTGAATATTGCTTTTTTCATGACCCCTGTGGTTACAAACTGGCGACTTGACAATGCCAAGAGTCCCGCCGCCATGCTTCAGGAGAAACAGCTCGGACGCCACATATGCTTCGCGTCGTGGGCGGTTTTCCACTACGCTCGCCCACATATCGTACGTACGTACATACCCCAGATAGGGTACTCATTTTTTTTTTTCGATATGCTCTGTGTCTGTACTCGTATGTACGAAAGATAAAGCACAGCAAGCAGCAACACAGCAAAAACGATGAAAATGAAACCGAAAACTTCTGGAAGAAAAAAAAATCCCCGTCCCCTTTCGTATCATAAATTACTACCTGATTGGAACACCTTACACCAGTCAAAAAGAAAAAAGGAAAAAGAAAAAAATCAAACAGCAGAGCTTCTCTCTCAGCCTCGTACGCCGGCCGCCCCTCTCGCGACCATCTCGCCACCGATTCGGTCCGGGTAAAGCTTTCCTCCCTCTCTTGCACAGTGAGCCCCGTCGCCCGCCTCGCGTGAAGCCCGGTGCTCACCGTGGCCGTCGTTCGCCAGCTCGACAATGTTGGTGCTCAGATTGAGTACCGCCCAGTGTGGTTTTCAGCCCGGTCGCAAAAATAAGCACTGCTTGAATAATATCTTACAATCCCGAACGACCCTTAAATACTCGTACGTACCCTATCAAAAATCACAAACGGAAGCCAGACAGAGCCCATTCATGCTTCTCTCGTGTCTCGAGGCACACGCGACGCCTAGCCACGAAAACGGCGACCGCGCTCCTTGCAACTCCCCCTCTACCCGCCAGCACCCGCTGACACCCGCGACGGTGCCGCGCTCGCACGCGGAACCGTGCTCGGAGTACATGCATGCACACGAAACGAAAAAGGAAAGAAGGAAAGAAGGACTGAAAGTACGAAGAGAAATAGAGAAAACAAAGACTCGCTGGAAAGGTCCGGCAAGTAATAGAAGGAGGCGATTTCCAAGTGGGATCTCTGAGAGGCCAGGGATGTACCAACCGACCACGCTTAGAGAGTCCTCACTTTTCCGGACGGAGTTGTATTCAGCGCTAGCACTCGTGTCCTTCGAAAATGGATGATTACACAGGTGTACTCTAAATTTTACAGGTGGGACGAAATGACTGTCCGGCTACACATTCTGAGGACAGTCCCCGGGTTTCCCTGTTGTCAAGCTCGCGTTTTTTCGTTCATGCCTAGGGTTGAAGTTCGGGCTGTAGGGTTCAGGTTGGTGTTAACGTTAGAGCCAAAGGTTGGGGTTAAAACAGTGTTTGATTTTTTTGTTTTTTACGTGTACATCTCCAAAAATCCTCCCGAGGTGAATGAGGTAATTTTTTAAAAATCGGCGAAAAAGTACTGTAGCGAAGTCAGGATTTCATAAAAAAATTGCGGTAACTTTTGGCTCTCTGTTTCATTGGCCTGCACGCACCGAGCATTATCCCGACGCAGAACGCATCTCAAAGGATCCAAACACTGAGCATCTTCCAAGCCACCATATGCTGCTTGCTGTACGCATCACGACAACCGCTGGAAGGAGAGGCTCGAGAGGTGTAGCTCGAATATAGCGCGCACGAGCGGCGTTGGATTGTGCCAGCGGGCCGCCGCCACTGCTACGATACACGCTTTCGCCCGCTTGGTGACGACGTGGAGGAAGCGTCGTCCCTAAAAAAGGACTCGTACTCGTGCCGTACAGCCTTGGTTGTAGAGCACGACAGCATGACAGCTCGTGTACCATTTCGATTTCATCATACTGCGGCAGCGCAGCAGCAGCAGCAGATGCAGATGCAGAGCAGCAGCAGCAGCAGCAGCAGCGAGCATCGGCAGCAGCGGCCGCGGCGGTGGCAGAGCGGAGCGCGCTGGCTCTGTGGCGTGCGCAGGCCAAGCGCGGCAGCAGCAGCAGCAGCAGCAGAGCCGCAGCAGCAATCCAAAAATGGAAACTGGTTGGTGCTGGTGCTGGTGCTGGTGCTGACGCTGTTCAATTTTGTTGCTCAAACTGATGCTGCCCCTAGCTGCGGCTAGCGCTAGCTAGCTGCCGCTTGCTGTGCTGCTGCTTGCAGTCGTGGGATGGCAGTGGTGGCACCGCGGTCAACTCTGCCGCTGACACCGTTGCTGGGCTGCCATGGCTACTCCCACGCTGTGTTTTTTATTTTCGTTCTTTTTTTGTTTGCCGCGTTGCCTCACCTCCCCACTCCCCTTCTTA
Source organism: Macrocystis pyrifera (assembly GCA_031763025.1). NCBI lineage: Eukaryota > Phaeophyceae > Laminariales > Laminariaceae > Macrocystis > Macrocystis pyrifera. The sequence goes on from JASSKH010000003.1 coordinate 884,328, forward strand.
AGGTCGGAGGCGTCGCCTGCAGGATTTGGTTTACCTCACTCGCAAACACACCGAAATCAGGAAGGGAAGGAAATTCACTTCTTTCAGCGGCAGTAAAGTTTTTTTTATTTTACCTCTGTCGCAAACACTGTAATCTTGGGAAGTTGGAAACACGGAGACAATCGTTATATTGATGGCGGAACGGTCTGTCGGTCCTCCCTGTGGAAGCTTAATTTCAAAGATGCCTGTAATTATTACCTTTTTCCGGGTCCTTCTTGAGAGTATTCATACATATGATACCGTGTTTTATTTTGCATATGTTAGCTCCAACGCAGACACCAGCGGGGCTGGTCATACGCCCGACGTGATGTTCGCGACAAGCCAAGGCAATTACAATGCGCGACGTATCATCACACCACCACGTGCAAGCTCGTGACTCACGACTCCCAGGCCACCATCGTGCCAGTCCCCTCAATCTTCCCCCCCCCCCCCTCGCCTCGCCCCCCCTTGCTCGCGCGCTCCCGATTCCTGTTGCACTCCAGGTGAACACAACAAACATCAAGATGATCGCGCCGGAGCTGTTTCAGCTTAACCTTGTGCGTGGGCGTGGGCTGTTTGCGCGAGCCGTGATGAAGGCGCAGTTGGCGTCGCCCGGCTTCACCCCCATATTTGCGGCCTTGGTGTCGGTGGTGAACACCAAGCTGCCCGACAACGGGGAACTCATCCTGAAACGAGTCATCGTGGCCTTCCGACGAGCCTATAAGCGCAGGGACAAGGTGGTGGCGACGGCTCTGGCCAAGTTCGTTGCGCACTTGGTGAACCAACAGGTGAACCCTATTAATAGTGTGGAGCCTGTAATGATGCTGGTGTACGCTTGTCTCCATATTAAGAGGCTGCTCGGTCAGGCTGTGCGCCTGCCTGCCTGTTGGAGCTGGGTTGACGACACACTATTTAAGTGGTTCTCAATGTGCGGCGTCCGTCGTACTTTACGGCAGGAGTTGCACTGGCTCTCGGTTTTGTGCAGCTCAACGCGTAGTCAATAGTAGTTAGTTGTAAAGCTGGCTCTTTCGCGTCCGTTCTGAGTACGCATCTATTTATTGTGTTTCTCCCCCGAGCTGATCGATGACAACCGTGGCGCGGCCTCTGCCCAACTTACATGTATTGAGTAGCAGGCAGGTGCTCGATATGGACGTTATTGCTTTCTGTGAACCCTCACGTACGTCCTTATTTCGGTACTGGATATGCTATCAATAATGAGCGTCGCTCTCGGATACCGTGGGGTTTAGTTAACCCTTTTATTGCTGCTAAAACGAGTCCACACTAATTCCGAGTAAATTTTCCCAATAAAGTAGGTGCAGTTATTAGCCCCTTTAGGACTGCACTCCCATTTTGGGGACACATTACTTGGAATTAGAGTCATATATATATTCCGGTACAATGCAGTACTGAAAGGGTTAAGGTGTCTTGTCATCGTCGATCGTTTTTTTTTCTTGTCGTTCCAGGTTGCGCACGAGCTGCTGGCCCTTCAGCTGCTGACGGTTCTTCTCGAGGAGCCAACGGACGACTCTGTCGAAATCGCCGTGAATTTCACCAAGGAAATTGGGCAGGTACGATATTTTTTTCGTGATTGGAACGCATCGTGTCATTAGTGACTTGACTCAAGAAAGTAAAGGCACCTCCCCTCTGATGCGATTGCAGGCAACGACCCTTTGCGATTATTAGAGGAAGGCTCTCTACCTCTCTCTGTTGTCTCCCCCTGTCCCTTTCTCTGCCCTTGTGTCTCTTGCTTCTGTCCATCTACCATTCTCTACCTATCTCTCTTTCCTGCGCTCTCTGTATTTATTTATTTATTTGTTAATTTTTAATAATCACTTTTACCCTCAGCGGTCTTCTTCTGGACAAGCCGTGGTCACAGGTGTCGTCCCTTCTCCCCCCCGGTACGTGCCTTCAGTTTTATCGCGCATAGGGTTCAGCATTCCCACTGCTCGTCGATTTTCATCGAATGTAGCTAACTCACGCTCTCTCTCCCGCTAATCATTTTTTTTATGCACGAAAAAGTCCCTACGTATGAGCATGCACTCGGTCAGACTTGAACCCACGCAATTGATCTTGATAAGCATGCGGACCACCTACCAAGCCACCGGGGACGTGTGTCTACCTTAATATATATTATCATTTCTACTTCGTTCATAAACACGGCTGAAACGCGCAGGTGCCTTGCTCGCGAAATGGCATATGTAGTGTTACTCTCTTCTTTCTTCCATAGAAACGCCTTTGTTGATCACCCAGTTTGACCTCCGTTCGTTCTCCACCTGCCCCATCAGGTTTTGCACGAGTTGTCCCCTCAGGGCTTGCACGCGGTTTTCGAACGTTTCCGCGGCATTCTTCACGAGGGGCAGATCGACAAGCGTGTGCAGTACACCATCGAAACTCTGTTTGCAGTGCGCAAGAGTGGCTTCGCGGACCACCCAGCGGTGCCTCCCGAGCTGGACCTGGTGGAACGTGACGACCAGATTACTTTCGAGATCGGGCTGGAGGACAAGCTGGAGAAGGAGGAGATGCTGGACATCTTTAAAATGGACGACAAGTGAGAGCCGGGCTGCGACTGCTGCTGTCTGTCGCGATGGCGGTGTCTTACCAAGCCTTCTGCTGTCCCGGTACCTGGTGACTGGTTTTCTTTTTGTGGTCTGTTCGGGGCCCGTGCTGTCGTCGGTGACAGGATGTCTTGCGAGGCCTACTGTCCCGTGGGTGACACTCAAAAGTAGATGCGTGCTCTTGCGCCCATTGCTGGTTTTCCACAGCATATGAAGGCCCCCCCCGGCGCGGACACACCTCCTTACCCTTATGTTTTCACCAGCGAGCTTCCGCACGCTTGATCCCTGCTCACACGAATAGATCCTGCGTCTAGGACAGCTTTACGACTGTTGTAAACTCTCTGTAGGCCAGTCGGGGCGCGTACCGAGTAGAAGGCCGTATTTCTGGACTGATGTCCTGGACGCAGTTTGTATGAGCGTCCAGAATGAAGCGCCGCGCCGTTTTTTTTTTTTTTTTCGCACAGCTGTTAGTGGTTTCGTAGCGGGGCCTGGGGGTGTGCTCTGTGCTTCTATCGTAAAAAACATTGCCCAAACATTGTACGACCACAATTGAATGTGTCGAACAAGCGTCAGTTCTACATATCGAAGACAGTTTACGTGCTTTCGCAACATGTTCCCGAGTAAGTGCCGCACATTCCAGGTAGATACAGCCATGCTTGGTGTCACATCAACCAAGCTACGACCCTACAGCTGTGGTTATTCAAAACGCTTCGGGGCAAGATACATCCACACCACACTGGGGGGGGGGACCGGTCGTGCTACGAGATTCCCCGACATGCTTGCGAGATGTTACTGTTGTATGATACAATACCCGAGGCACCGCGATGTACATCTGTTAATTCTGACTGGTTAACCCTTTTATTATCAATAATAGGACTGCAGTCCCGTTTCGGAGGCAAGCCAGTCAAATTCTGAGTAGTTTGCCCCCAGAACGGGACTTGCGTCCCAAAGGTTCAACCACCAATTCTATACGAAGGGCGTTTTTTTTTTTTTTTTTTATCGCGGTCAAATGCTGACGCATCTCGAAACCTTGGCCGGCCAAGCGACTTAGAATACTTCCGAGCCCTCTGTTACCGACCGAAAGGTGTTGGTAACCTTGTTTTTTAGAGTGTCGACAAATCGGCAGCTTGTTTTTTTTGGCAGAACTGCTCCCGACAGGGTTGCACTTTCGTCCTCATTACTTGATGCCAGGTTGTATGATTTCGTGTGCCCGGATTCGGGAAATATATAATTAGCTCTATTTTTGGCACGAACAGATAAATTCGAAATAAGCCTAGCCTAATATTATCACCACCCGATCTGAAGTGCGCTTACCTTATCCCTTTGAGTAGTGCACTGTGCAGAAACCGAAAGCAGACTCTAAATCCAAGTGTTTCGTCCCCACAAGGGGACTGCAGTCCTAAACGGGTCAAGGGTTAACAGTCTTCGCCGCTCGCCTGCAGTTAAATGTTTGAGGTATCATCAGATCTGCAGTACAACAGTATAGGCATCGTCATATATTGGCTTGGCAAGCATCTCCAAATGATAATTAATGCATCCAGAGTCAACAGGCGAGTGCGTTGTGCCGCAAAACCTCTGGAGCTGCACGTGTATTCAGGGACAGACTGGTATTCTAGAGGGAACAAGGCTCAAATTTTCCTGTGTGGCAAAAAATTCGTTCCTATCATGGAGGTAAACGACAAACGATATAGCTATTGTCAGTATTATATACCCGTCTACGCTCTCAACTGTATATATATATATACATTTTGAAGCATCAGCTTTGAAATCGAGGACTTCGTCGTGTTTCGTCATGATCGCTAAGCTGTATACCTGGTGTATGATAATTGTACACAGGTACCAGGAGAACGAGGACATGTGGGCGAAGATCAAGGCCGAGATCTTGGGAGAGTCTGACTCGGACGAGGAGGAGGACGATGACGAGGAGGGAGACGACAGCGACGAAGAAGAGGCCCCAGCCCAAGGGCAGGCTCCGTCGCAAATGACCCAGGAAGTGAGCTACTGTACGTAATGGTCTTGCAATCGTATGTACTTCGAGTTAGTGTAGTGGAGTGTAATAGGCGCGTGCTACGGCAGGGATTTGCCTTTTGGAGGTAGCTCCTACAGTTAGTTTTCTGAGGTTTATCACTTGATTACAGTGTGGGATCTCTCTATCTCACACAAACAACTGTATAAATACGTAATTAAGTTGGACAATCCCATGTCCCAAGTAGGTATACAACGAATATTGTCGTAAAACATTACTATAATAATGGCTTTCCGGTGAAATTGGGTAGTTCTTCAGTGCCCTTAAGGAGCCTATTGTTATTAATTTTTAGATTTTTTTGCCCAAAGGTGCCACCTCTATTGCAGTTAGCTGGGCGCTCCTTTCATTTTGTATTTTGTTTTTGCCATGTAGTGTATCATGCTCTGATGCGGACAGAGACCCCTCGCACGCGGACCCGCATATGTACCTTGCCTGGAAACGGTGTGATCTCCGAAAAAAATGCAAGCACTCGGACACACCATGCTCTGGGACACGGACCCTAGTTTACGTCAGTGCCTGCTTTCTGTTGTTCATGTTACGATTTTGTTTCCTTTCTCCTCGACAGCGCTACCCCATGCTTGCCCACAATTTCCCACCTCGACCTCGACCTTTCGGTTATTGACCCATTAACCTACCCTCCCCCTACCCGGTGTCGTTCCGCGCCACACTCTCGTCTGCCGCACCCAAACGTTTTTCAACAATCCGCTGGGCCAATTTTACACCTCCGCTGTTGGCGTGCCGAACCCGGACACTAGATCCACGACTTGACGGAGCAGGACTTGGTTAACCTCCGGCGGACGATTTACCTGACCATCATGTCTAGCGCTGGCTTCGAGGAGTGCGCCCACAAGCTGACGAAGCTGGACATCCAGGAAGGATACGAGATGGTGAGGCGGCCCATACAAGTGTCAGAAGCGCACTGCAGGAAACGAGCATACGAAAATACGGGATAGGGTTGGTTTTGCTAGCACTCGCACCGGTTGAGTGCTTGTGATTGGTCGTAAACTGTCTGCGCTGATGAAAGGCACAGAAAGAAAAAACGAAGATTTTTGCAAGACGTCAGGTCTCCGGCTCTACTCAGCCCAAAAAGGGCTCCTATGCTCTAGATGACCGTGTGTTTTGGCGCCCGGATTCGGTTGTAACTAACACAAATGGGAAACATCATCAGTCAAACTTTGCCGTTGTGTACTAAGATCGATTTTAACAGGTCGAGCTCACCCCCCTTTTTTCCACTCTCAGACCCTGCCGCAGTCCGTCGTCGACTTGTCTCGAAGGCCGCCTGAAACTTCGATTTGTCACGACAATCGTCTGAAACTTCGAATTTGTCACGAGAACCGTCTCAGTTTGATGCACCCCGAGAATTGTTCTGTCCATCATCGTTGCACCCCACGCCACGGTGGTGGCCAGTCGTGATCGCCTCGACTGGCGTTTGCCTGTTTTTGATCATGATGTTGCTGCTGCTGCCTCTGCTGCTGCTCGTCTGCTCTCTTTTTTTATGTATTTTTGTATTCATCTCGCCCCGTGTGGCGCAGGAATTGTGCAACATGATGATCGAGTGCTGCAGCCAGGAGCGGACGTGGCTGCCCTACTACGGCCTCATCGCCCAGCGGTTCTGTATGATGCACCGGCGCTGGCAGGGAGCCTTCACGGAAAGCTTCGAGACGAACTACAACACAATCCACCGGTGGGTTCCCCTTACTGGCGCATTGTGCGTTGTGCTACTGTATGCATGCTATACAAGATGCAGTGTCGACTCGTGAAAAACTCCCAGTCAAATAGGAGCGCTCAACATTATGTGCCGCACGCGTCGTACAGTGCTCTGTACCAGTGTGTCCGGACTTACCAGCTACCAGTATGGTTTATGCCGCTTGTATGGTGTACCAGTTACCCGATTGGTGGTATACCAGGTATATTGGTAACCTTCAACCGGATATCAACCGCCGTGATGCCGTTCTTCCTTACCTCGCGCGCCCACCCGCCGTCTCCCACTGCCTACCACCAACACCGATCGCCCTGCCCCACTTGCCTCACTGTCTGTGCTTTCTGGCTGCAGATTGGAGACCAACAAGCTTCGGAATGTGGCCAAATTTTTCGCCCACCTCTTGTACACGGATGCTCTGCCGTGGACGTGCCTGGAGTCCATCCGCCTCAGCGAGGACGCCACGACTTCTTCCAGTCGGATCTTCATCAAGATTCTTGTACTGGTGCGATACGATGCGATGCGATGTCATTGTTGCACACCGTCAGTTTCTTCACTAAAGAAAGGGGACAACGGTCGTCGACGCGTGGTCAACTTGATCATTAAAGTATAACTTATACCAGCGATGGCTCGCACGTAACATGTTTTGTTTGGCGGACACGCGCCGCATACTTGTTCATCTCGCAATGTGAGTCTCACTTGTTGCAACTTATTGTTGTGTACGTGGGTGCGCCGAGTACATTTTATTTCATATGTCTTTGTAATTTTCTCTGGAGATATTTAATTGCGGAAGACTTGGCCATACCGCTCTGTTTCTCGCATGAAACGAGATCCTTGATTCCTCTCCCCTGAAGTCTCTGAAACCGTCTGTTCCGTGAGTATGTTGCAGCTCTGAAGTCGTCGATACGATGTTGATGTTCTCCCTCTGCCGGCGCACCGCGTGCGTCCCACCTGCTATCATAGGAACTCTCGGAGAACATGGGCCTGAAGAACCTGCGCGAGCGGTTCAACGACCCCTACATGGCGGAGGTGTTCCAGGGCATGTTCCCTACGGACAACCCGCGAAACACCCGTTTCGCCATCAACTTCTTCACGGCGATTGGTTTGGGTGGGCTGACGGACGGGCTGCGTCTTCACCTCAAGAACGCGCCCAAGATGATCATGGAGGCACAGGTGCGTCATTCCCGGTCCGGCCCGGTTGTACGCACGCTCTACGCACTTTTTTTACACGCAATACGCACTTTTTTTTATATATTTCACGTTTACAAAAAACACCGCGGCCACAAAACATCTCACTACGTATACAGGTATATACGAGTACTATTTAGCAAAGCGATTTTACTTGTTTGTGTGTGTTTTTCACAACCGTTACTTATTCCCTTCAACTTAAGACTGCTCGTCGTGATCCTTCCTGCGTTCAGTATCAACATGTTTCGTGTGTTGGGTCGAATGCAGCCGGGCTGCCGCAACTAACAGGTAGTTTGTCTACACACGCAGGAGGATCTATTAATAGGTTCGGTTTTAGGCGTCGAGTGGCCTTGGCTTTCGCATCCGTGCTATGTTCCCCGCGCTTTCCTGTGCCTGCCTGATGCTCATTGTTGTTCCCACACGTTGCTCCATTTTCGGTTGCCTCCCCCACCGCGATGCCCCACTGCTGATGATTTTGTAGATGGCGGCGGCAGGAGCAGACGATGGCTCCTCGTCTTCCTCCTCTTCCTCGTCTTCCTCCTCTTCCTCCTCCTCGTCCTCGGGGTCGTCTTCTTCTGGATCCTCGTCTTCCAGTGGGAGTGATAGCTCATCTAGTAGCTCTAGCGACTCTGATTCGGATTGAAGAGGCAATTGGCACTTGATCGTGTCCTTGTCTAGTCACGGAATGTGCCTGTCGGTGGTTTTAATGGAGTTGCCTAGTTTCTATACGCGATGCCGTTGTCGGAGGGGTGTCCTTGAGTTGCTGGTGCGGAGTTGTTGCTGGCGACACTTTCAGATTGTGGGAGGTGTTCTTTTATTTTGTGGTCGGCAGGTAGGGGTGGGATTAGTGCAGTGCGAAAGGAGGCTCGTTTGGTTTGTCGTGTGAGCGTGCTGTGCTTTCAGTGCTGCCAGGTACATCCCCGAAAGAACGTCCTGATGTGTCACACGTATGCACATAAAGGTCTATTCGATATGATGGACACGACTGTATCGTACTTGTGTAGGAAGAGCAAGGGAGAAGGGAGAAATAATAGGCTCCAACCCATGCACAGACTTGCAGCGGTTCTCCTATGAATGCGTTCGGTTTGGTTCGAGTATTAAGTACTCGTGTTTCGTGTACTCCTTGCGTCAGTATTACATGAGATTGAGCAACTGACTTAACTAAGGTAAATGTCTCAGCAGCTGTTGTAGCCTTAAAGTCGACTGGTGGCTGGAGCTTCTTCCGACCCCCCCCTCCCCCCGCAATTAACCCCGTGAGAACTGCAACCATTTTTTTGGGACATCGTACGTATTTGGATTCAGGGTGGAAGAAAATGTAGGGAAAGGTATCCGCGATTGATGGCAGTATTTGTTGTTGTTTGTGTTACTTATGTACGTGGACTACGGGAAGAAATTTCTTGAGCGCTAAAAAATTGTCCTACCGTACTTTTTTTTACGAAGCGCTCGACCTGTCGTTTCTGCTGCCATGACCAATACTCTATAGTATACTTAGTGTCTATCGATTTCGTGATTGTTTCCCAGTGTTTCTACAGTACAGCCAGCGGCGAACGGTTCGTAGCATATGACGGGCCCACACGTTGATGCCGAGTTGCAGTTCGTTAAAATTATACCAGGTAGTGTTTCTGTCGCCGTAAAATACGTGCATGTTGGTGCACAGATCGAGGAAAAACGAGAGTATGACATTCGACGAAGACTCAAGACATGCTGGTATTCATACAACGCGCATACAAGGCGTAACTTCTGAAACTTATCGTATGCATGTTCTTCAACTGGCGTCGTCACCGGTCAGTTTGAAGTTCAACAATACACAAAGCATGCGTACGTCGTGACGATGATGACATCGCGCGCGACATCACCATGACGGCATGCTGCTACTGCGGTACTACTACTGTGTAAGCAGTGACACCTTTTCCCCTCTTCTTGCCTACCAGTATTACTTTCTATACTTTATTACTTTCAGCGTACGTGGTACCTTGATGCAGCGTCTATCTGATGGGTATTTACGTACCAAGGTATTTAGTGTTATTGCCCTCGATGAAATGCATTCGAGCGCTGTTCTCAGTTTGCTTGTATTTTTTTTTGTGAAGCCGCGGTTGGAGTTGATGCGAGTGTCGAGAGAGACCAGTCGGCACCGGCACAGACGGCACCCCAACCGGCGGGGTTCGGCTCAGACTGAACGTCTGCTTTTTTTCTTCGGAAAACCAAGACCTAAAGGCTCGCGCGCCCTGCTCCTTGGAGTCATCATACATCATATATATATATATATATATATTTTTGTCCATCACTTTTACTTCCCAGCCCACTCGTAGGAGGTTTTACCCTCGACGATCTTCTGGACAAGCCGTGGTGACAGGTGTCGTCCCTTCTCCCCCCCGGTACGTGCCTTTATTTTTTGTCGCGCATAGGGTTCAGCATTCCCACTGCTCGTCGATTTTCATCGAATGTAGCCAACTCACGCTTTCGCGCTTTCCGCTTATCAATTTTTTATGCAAGAAAAAGTCCCTATGAGCATGCACTCGGTGGGACTTGAACCCACGAAATTGGTCTTGACAGGCACGCGGACTACCTACCAAGCCACCGGGGACGCCGGTTGGCTACCGGTACATCATATATACCAGGGATGTACAGTTAGCTCAGTGATCATACAACAATAGACGATAATGGTCCCAGGAGCAACGACTTTTTCGCTCCGTATCTGTGTATCCATACCATACGTTCGAAGATACTCTCTCTGCTGACTGTTGTGTTGTCGTTGGTGTTGCTCCATGTTGTACCAGGTATAAAATTTACCAGGTATGTATGTAGTCGTTGCAGTCCTGAAGAAGGCGAGTATTACTACTGCTGGTAACTACTCGTCGAACTCTGTTGCTATTGATGATGTACCACCGGACGAAAACAACAGAATATCATCAGTACGAGTCCATCGCACCGTTGCCGTCCGTTGTACACAACTCTACCTGACTGATACATCTATCCGTGGATATTGGATACGTTCGATTTCGACACGTAGGCTGGTGAGTAGTCCGTAGACTGCGAGTTCGGTAGACTGCACAGACAGCAGACAAATACACAAGCAAGTGGTACACATCACGTACGCACGTACACTAGTAGTCTACTGGTACAAAAAGAAAAATACTTGCCCGCTATTTTAGTAGCCTTTGTTGTCTGTACGTACGTAGCCCGAAGATGTCAGGAGACGGGTCATTGTGGTATCGTCAAGGCCTATCCATGCCTTCATATACTAGTTTTAGTGTTGAGTGTCGGTCAGTGAACCCGTCAAACCGCGATCTTCTGGCATTTTGGTTGTAGACCGTGGCCTCGAAGTGTCCGTTCGGTATGGGCGGAGTAGGGCGAAGTACCCCGAGCCAATCACAGCGCGCTACTTCTGAAGCCGCCAAAAATTCGGATTCATTAATTTCACAACGGAAAGTTGACAAATTTTTGAATCCGGCACATTTTTCCGCCCTTGCATGTTGTCAACAGCTAGATTTTTGCCGGACCACCACAGGTTTATTGATTGTCCATCATCTCATCTCACTCTCACATTACCGGTCACAGCAACAGCACACCCCACGTACATCCACGGGCTTCGTCTGAGCCTCGACAAAGCTCACAACACGGCAAACCCTTCCGAACGCGTGGTGTGCGTCTGAGAAAGCTGGAGACCCGGGCTACCTTGCGCGTGCGAGCGGAGTGAGTCCGTGTCAAAATGAAGGTCTTCACAGCGCTCGTGCTTGCCTCGGTGAGTGATTTTTTGTGTGCTGTCAGCGGTCAGCCCAGCTCTGAATTCCCGCGTGAGAGAGATATGAAGTGCGAGTCAACGATGAGATTCCCGACCCAGGCGTTATGAAGCTTTGAAGCTCTGAAGATCTGAAGCCTTCAGTGAAGCCTCGCTCGCGATGCCTACCCTTTGTGCTGCGCTTCGTGAGCATCGTCCGTGGTTCCTTTGGACCGCGTATTTAGGAGCAGGCAACAACTATTAATAGTGTTGCTGCTGTTGTAATTTTCGAAATGCGACGTTGCGTGATAACGGTTGTTTATTTCTATTTTCTTCCTGGAGAAACATGGGGCAAAGAATGACGCGTGCTCTCAACCTAGACACGGGATACCATCCTGGCTGGACAGCATGGCTGCCCCTGTCCTCTGAGCGCCTTCTCTATCGGTCGTGGTAGCGTTCAGGCATACGTTGTGTCCTTGTGGTCTAGCCGCACTCGACTTCTTTTTTTCGTCCTGTCGTACGTAGGCTGCGCACGGCCGCGCGCGAATTTTTTGTAGAATCGTGTGGACTCCATCGAGTTCTGATTTTGTTTTCTTTTTTGCAGAAAATACAAAAAATATGTGTTCGTCGTTGTGTTGGTACGAGTAGCTTTCCGTCGTCACTCGATTGCGGCGGTCGTGAGCTACGCCGGGCCTCTCGCTAGCCTGCGACGCTTCGTCTACCGCTGGATCGTGCGAGGGTTTACGCTCGTTCTGACAACATGCGGCTGTGCGTGTTGGGTTGCTTTACTGCCTTGTTTTTCTAGACTTCGGGGATCCACCATCATTTCGGGTGATGTCGGTCTGAGTAACATCATAAAATCTTGCCGAGCCGCCGGGAACCGACACAGCGTTCCGATTTTGCGATCAAACCCTCCCGTTCTTTCCGTTCCCGACGGGTGCCTCACATAGCCAATTCCCTCGGTTCGGTTGCTCCTCGGCCCAGTGCAATCTTTCCGCGGCGTCGTAGAGGGATGGATACTTGAATTCGGTGGTCGCTCATGACATCCACTCACTCTTATTGTGTATTACACGCAACCTGACCCGTTCTGTGCTGTTTTAAGAGGCTAACGGCTCCAGCAGCCGTCTCTCGTGCGTCACACTCTTTTTTTTTTCAGCTGTGTGTACCCTTCGTTTCCCACTCGTATCCTATTTGATGATGTGAGATAATACGGTATTTTCTTTTGTGTCATGGATAGTAATCCTGCCTGCCCTGCTCCTCCTTCTCTGCGTGTGTTGTCGGGCAGGGCCTGGCCTGTGTCGGGGCCACGACGTACCGTGTCTCGCCCGAATCCGACTTCGAGGCGGAATGCTTGCTTAAGGTGGAGGCTGGAGACGATTGCTACCTCGAGAAAGGTGAACACAAACACGACGGCCTGACTGTGGTTCACGGGACTGCCGACAAGCGAATCACCATCACCGGCGACAGCGGAGCGTGCATCAAGGGGAGCAACACCCAGGACCGCGTTCTGCAGATCGCCCACGACTACTACACGATTAAAGACATCTGCTTCGACGGTGACCATGGCGGCTCCAACGTGGCGACCGCAATCTACGTGCTCGGCGCCGACACCAAGTCCGAAAAGAACGGTGTGATGTCGTCCGTGACCGGTCTGGAGATGTTGAACCTGGAGATCAAGAATTTCGGCTCCGAGTGCGTGCACTTCCGCTACTTCGTTACCCACGCGGAGGTTTACGCGTGCACTTTCCAGAGGTGTGGTGTCGAAGACTTCTCGGGCGGGGGGGGGGGGGGGAGGTGGGCGAGGGCATCTACCTCGGAACCGCGCTGGACCAGGTCACGGACGGCAAGGTAAGCCTTTTCTTCATTTCACATTGTACCCCTGGTATTCAAATTTATAGTCTATGTGATACCCCACGAGCAATACGAAGCACATATTATTGATAATATTAGCTGGTGTCATATATGTTGCATACTGTTTGTAGTATACTTCTGCCGTACTGTACTTCATGAGTATCGGAACTTTTTTGAGCCCATCAGCGACACTGAAACACGAACAATCAACACTGAAACACCAAAGACGCGCCGCGGAGGACCAGCTAATAATAGGCACTATACTATATACGGTAGTAGGCTTGTACGATATACTATAAAGAACGTTTATCCCTTATCTGAGTTGGTACTGGTCCCTTGTACATACAATTATCGGTAGTTGATTATGCTGGATGGGGAAAAAACGGTGCCCGGAAATTTGAGGTCTCTTCTTGACCGTTTTCCCTTATCGCGGACCTACCTATTTCGTGTGCCCGAAGACGGAAACTAAATAATTCTCTCTATTTCCAGTACGAAATAATTTCGTCTCCCCGATCTAAATATGTCACACACGTTTTATCCAATCTCTCCAAACTGTACGAATCCTTCATCTAGTACGAAGTTGAACTTAAAAGTCACGTTACTATTAATAAATACTGCTGTAGAGTTCTACTGCTGTTGCCGCGAGTCTTGTTGGCGTGAGTAACCACAAAACTCCCTCCCTCGGTCCTCTACCTGGGGGAATAGAGTTCGGAAGTAGTTGGTATATACCAGGTAGAGTATACTAATAGTTGTAGTATTAATATTAATATTAATAGTAGCCTATGGTACCAATTGCATGCTGCTCCTCTATTAATGCCTGTCCAATAGCAGTACAGTACTTTCAGCATCTGTACTATAAGTAGTAGCAATAATAGTCGTAGTCGTTGTGGTTGTCCGCTATTGCAGATTGTTGCCGTCTGCATGCTGTTCTCCTACCTGGCAAACAGTAGTATTAATAGTAATAGGTAATAGTATTAATAATATTATCAATAGTAGTAGATGCCCTCAATTAATAATATTATCAATAGTAGTAGATGCCCTCAATTAATAATATTATCAATAGTAGTAGATGCCCTCAATTAATAATATTATCAATAGTAGTAGTAGATGATGCCCTCAACCAACCGTACATACTACGGCACGCTGCCTGTACATTTACAAATATTAATGGTTCTGTATACCTGTACAAGTTCGTGTACGTCAACACACGTCAGTACCAGCGAGTACCGATTTACCCAACCTTGGACAAAAAATATCCTGCATGCTTGATCTTGACATTGGTACCAGGTACTGGTGTAAATTTTGTCCATTCATTACCAGCCATCGTGAGAGTTTCTTCAGCGTGCAATACATCGATATTTCGCGTAATGCTTACTTGTAGCGTAAAATGCTGTCGGTGTGTATCGTGGGTCTCTGGGTGGTTTTTTTTTTCGTGTTTTCTTGTTGTGGCGGAGATTCATTCCTGTGATCTCTGGTATCAGTATTATAGGTACATTTCATAAATAGATTATACAGAGTACAAGTACTGTACTAGCTGGGCCAGCCAAAAAATGGATAAAGCATGGGCACGTATCTCGTGAACCACTACGAATTATGACTTGAAATTAGCACTAACCCTGACGCAACACTGCTGCATGACACATGTGCAAAAAAAAAAGTATATAAAAAATAGGACATGTTTATCATTCGACTCGATCTCGTGATCTCGACGAGATATCGGCGAAAACTCAAAGCACCAACTTTTCAATACAAAATTCGTAATAAAATCGTCGTTCCCGATCAGGGCGAAAATTGGTGAGGACATACTGTAGCTGAAGACCCTACGAGAAGACCGATATTAGTTTCAGTGCTCAATTCGCCACCCATCAGAGAGATGTCGCCAAAACGCGATTTCCATACCGTAACACAAGTAATTACGTAATTACGATCATGTTTTGTTTTTCTGCGATGCCACGTTCAAATTTGCGAGTTTCGACCTGAAAATTCAACCTCGTATTTGCAAGACATATGCAGACAAACGGAAAGCGAGCCCTTTTTATTTTTTTCTGACAAGAACAAGTTACTACTGCTGTCACTTTTGTGTTTTTTCCGGATCTTTGTACAAGTATCGGTCTAATCTCTCCAACGAAAAAGGGGCTTGCTTTCCATTTGTTGGTTGGTGCATGATCAACAAACACCGTGTAAAAAAATCGCACCCGAATACGTAGTACTGAGCACGGCTTGGATAATCAACCGATGTGGCAGCACCTTGGCTCGCCCAGCTCTTATATATGTTCGTGTTTGAACCATATCGAAATAAATATCTTGTTCTGGGTGATAATACCGCCGCACATGTCGGTACATTTTACGGATGATCCGATCTTGTCGTGCTGAGTACGTGCCAGTGCATTTCACGGATGATCCGATCTTCTTGTGCTAGGGCTCTATTCTTGTGCGAGTATTGTCTGCGACCCCTAACACGTGTATGCTTCGTCCGAACCAGGAGTGGTTCAAGTGGTTCACTTACCCGTTGCCTTGTTCGTCGTAATGATTCTATTCCCTCGTAACTGTGCTGCTGAAAGTTCAAATACACAGGATTTAGGTACTGCTTCAGTGTTTTTTTTAGTCGAAGCTGTGTATTAACGACTGAGCTAATAGTCAGCGCTGACTGTTGTTAATAGCTCAGTGGTTAGGGTGTATCGCTACAGTAATAAAAGCACGATCCGAGGTCCACTGGCCGTTAAGCCGGGGCCTCGGATTTACTCCAGAGTTGCGATACAGTTACCCTTTACTGTTGAACTGCAGCAGGAGTATATATTCGACGCGAGTTCACAAGGGAAGAAAGTGCTGAACCCTTCTCGCGATAAATATGCTGCAAGGCGCAACCCGTACCGGGGAGAGGGGATTACATAAGGGCCGACGTAGTGCGATCTGAGCTACTACTATTACTACTACTGTAGGATGGAGAGAAAATCGGGCAATAATAAATGGGATGGAAAAAATATGTACCAGGTATACATATAACCATACAGTACCACGGGGGTGGTTGCACATATTTCTCGGGGTTTTTTTCTCGTTGCCGACAACGATGAGGATGCTCTCTACGATACAACTGTCACTGTACGTATGATTTATTTTTTTATTGCCAGCGCACGCGGCAATGGTATTTGTTACTCGTTGTTATTGCGGACGAGCAGTTGAAGCCTCCACCTTGGTATGTACCTAGTGCTCGTACCTCGTATGATACTATCTATTACTACACGTCAGCGGCTGACGATATAAGTTTCTCATTTAACCCTTTTAAAACTGCAGTCCCGTTTTGGGGACAAATCACTTGGAATTAGACTGGTTTGTCCCCAAATCGGGACTGCGGTTCTAAAGGGGTTAACGACGCCAAGCAATTGAGACCCCCCCCCCTTTGGAATCGCCCCATGCGTCCGTCTCCGCCATAACACTCCCAAAAGAAAGAACCCAGGACCGGCGATGATTTTCTTTGACCAATCACGAATCAAGACATAACGAGAGGAAAACCGAAAATAGCTGCAGTATCAACGCACACAAGTTGACAGCGGTGACAAATACCCTGCATCGCGGATTCCTCACGAAAGCTTATACCTGGTACAACATTTTCACTGAAAAAGGGGGGGGGGGGGGGATCGATGGCAGTTTCTTGTACTATTAATTGCTTACAACATGCTGCAGTTCCCCGAGAGCGTTTTAGTGATATTTCTTATCTCTACCTATGGTAGAATATGGTATTACCAGCAGGTATTAATATTCATCCCTGGCACTGCCTGACATAGATGATACATGGAGCTGCTCGAACGTACGTAACAAGTTACAACTTGGTGGTTCGCGCGGGGTTTTATTTCATGTGTTCATGGTCCTCCTCTCCTCGTGCTCATTGCTCACGGAACAACAATCAATTTTAATTTCCCGTGGTGTTCTTTCTGGGAACGCTTGCACACCTCGGACAGATCATACAGATCATCATACAGGTCATCGTACAGATGATTATATTAATAGATCGTCGATTCCCACTTGGTGATCTACAGACGTGTTACGGCAAATCCATTCCCGATCTTGTATTATCTACAGCAGTACTCCATCACAGGAGACCCGTATATTGTGCATGAGCTATACTACTGTAGCACACGTTTCCTGGGTCAGACCTGCATTGTGCAGATCCTGCACGACCTCTCTCAACGGCCGGCGAGGAATCAGATGGATGATCTATCTGGTGTGTCGGAAGTGTGATTGCTCGTGAGTGATCATAAGATCATAAGAGTTTAAGTTTATCATGCTCATGCTGCACATCGATGTCGGATGCCGAAACATGTTTGTACCTACGACGTAACGGTACTGCTTTGTTTTTTGCGTGTTGGAAACTGCTGCCGTGCCACGTCTTTCCTGTTGCATTTCAGGCGCCCGAGCCAAAGATCAGGAGCGGCGATCCCGACAAAATCGAAGTGGATGAATGCTCGCACAACTTGATCCACTTCAACACCTTCCGCACCTACGGCAACGAGTGCGTAGACGTCAAGGAAGGCAGCTACAACAACGTCATCGAGAAGAACGTCTGCGAGATGCAGCAGGACGAAAACTCGGGGGGCTTCGGGCTTCGTGGGTCTGACAACACGGTCCGTTTCAACGAAATCGCCAGCTGCACAGGCGCGGCCGTTCGTATAGGCGGAGATAACGGTTACGGCAAAAACAACCACGTCTACGGCAACACAATCAACGACATGGGATACGGAGCGTTCAACCTCATGTCTACTAGCCACGGGGAAATTTGCGACAACGACGTATCGGATGCAACTCTGGTGAGGACTGAGGACGAGCTGCGGCGATCGGTTTGGATGGGCTGTTGAGAGTTGATAGCAGCAACAGGGACGGAGGGCGGGAGGGGGCTACCATTGTTTTTTCACTTTTTTTTTTCGTGGGCACGCGCATGCGCTCCAAACACGCGTTCTTGCAGGTGCAGGTGTTGTACTGTAATCGGCCCGTTGTGTTTCGTAAGTATCTGAGATGGTTGCGTTGTTTTGTACCTGGTACCGGGTAGATTGGTTAATTTACCACAAAAAAAATACGCCGGCTGTGAATTGACCGAATTGACGCCGATTCTCTGTTTTTTTGCTACGTTAGCTGGCCGGGATTCGATATCGTTTTTTTGGCTATCTGGTAGGATGGTGGAATCGTCATTTGCTAAGAGTTCACGGTTCCTCGGTCACGTGTTGTGATATGTATGCCTTGTCTTCGTCGGTAGCACGTTATTGTACTGGAATACTCGTGCGATCATGCCATTGCTTCGCTGTTTGCTCAAGCATCATCTTCATAGTGCCTTTCAGTATGGTCCGTATCCACATAAGAAACCCGGGGATGTACCCCGGATGTCCCCCGATCACCCCACATGTACCAGCAACCGCATTGCTATTAGCCTCTTTTATTAATAGTACCGGTGCCTGGTTAAGTTGCTCGTTTGGAAAAATGACGCTAATATTTTTGTCGATCGCGGCGCGTTCTTGTGTTCCCTTATGTGTGTATATATATATACATCTGTTGCAGACTGTCGGCTCGTACAAAAAAGAACTCGACGCAACCATGGCGACCACCTCGTGTTCGACGACCCCCAGCGACTACGATCACTTCGACTACTTCCCCTCAAGGTCGTCGACGGAGTCCACGACGGCCGAGGACACTGGAACTGCAGACGCCACCGATGCGCCCGTTGACAACGATGCTACCGGCGACGATGAGGACCAAAACGACGATGGAACGACGAAGAAGACCTCCGTCGACGATGACCTGGTACCTGGCGTCAACGGGGCGGCCGAGGCATCGGAGGAGGATATCAGGGAGATCGAGATGGACACCGTCGGTGTCTCGAACGACGATGGCGAGTGCACCAACCTTGTGTCGACCAACAAGGTCGACCTGGAACACTCCTATTACGTAGATGGCTCCACGGACATCGAGAACCTTTTCGACGGCGACCATGTCAGCTATTTCTCGGTTCACCGCGAGAGCACAACCCTTACCTTCGAGCTCGCGGCGGAGACGAGCATCGAGGGGGTGTCGATCGGGTTCTTCATCAAGAACGGCGAGGATCGTATCCAGACTTTCGACATTTCCGTGCGAGAGGCCGACACCACCGAGTGGACGACGGTCATCTCTGGCGGAGAGTCCGATGGCACAACCAGCTCCCAGCACTTCACGTTCGTCAGCCCCCACCAGGCGCTCTACGTGCAGTTCAAAAGCCGCGGGAACACCTTCAACAAGTGAGCATCAGCAAGTTTAACCCGATGTATCATATCGCTATAGAATGTGTATGTTGTTTTTGCATCATCAATGTTGACGTAACATACTTTGCCTTGTGCCGGTACCAGGTATGATAATAATGCATGCTACTTTCATGTGTACCCTGATATATCATGATATATGGCCGGATTCTGCACGTGTCTTTACTGAACTTCCCGTCGATAGTCGAAAGCTCCGAACGTCCGAATATTGACCATGGATCCCTCCTTCGGTTCCCCCCCCCCCCCCCCCTCCCGCCCGCCCGCCTCCCATGAAACCGCGAGCAGCTGGACAGCACTTACGGAGTTCCACGTATGCGCGGCCTCTGAAGGGGAGAGCAACGCTCTGTTCGGTGGCGTTCGCGCCTTCAGCAAGGAGCTACAGGAGCTCACGGGGGAGTCTGCGCCGCCCCCAAGCTTCTTTCACCGACTAGGGTCACCGCCTATGGTAGCGAGAACAACATCAGCGCCTTGTTCGACAACAACTTTCAGACGCGATGGTCCACCCTCGAAACGACGAACGAAAACGATCTTCAGAACGGCAGGATCACCATGCACTTCCCCGGAGACCAGCACATATCTCGGGTGCGGATATCCTTCTTCGACGGGGACCTCGCCAGGCCGCACTTCAGTTTGTACAAGCAGGCCGCTTCCGAGACCGCGTGGACTCCTGTGCTCGAGCATGAAGTCGCCGACAGGACGGAGATGTACCAAAACTTTGAGATTCAGGCGGTTGGGGTGAACAAACTTTACATCGTATGTAACGGGAATGATATTGGGGAGTACACCAAGATTTCGGAGGTTCAGGCGTGGGGATGTTAGGTGTTTCGTGCGTAGGTTTTTCTATGATAGGTCGATGCCTTTCGAAGCGTGGGTAGTTTGTGAGCGAGGGGGGGGGGGGGGCGGGGGGGGGGGGGGGGGGGGGGAAGACCTCACACGCTTTAGGATCAAAGGGTTTTTTACCTCCGTTCTGTTTGCGCTGCCGGTGTTGTCTTTGCGTTTGTCCTAGCGTTCAAGTCGCTCTTGTGTTGTGTTTCTTTTTTTTTTTTTTTTTTACCTGTTCTTGCGCCTCGCTTTGCCTTCTTTTTTTTTCAGGGGGGGGGGGGGGGGTGTCGCCGCTTTGTGCAGGGGGTTTATACGAGAACGAGAAGGCGCCCAACCTTGCCCACGCCAAAAGGTGACGGTAGCTAAAGCTATCGGACGTTATATTAATAGCAGTGTACCAGGCGGATCAGGACGCGATGGTCGGGTTTCGCGAGGTGCTCGTCGATTCCCTTCTATCTGTACTCTTGGAAGTTTTGACTTAAACTTAACATTTGTGTCGCAATTTTTTAGAGTCGACACCCCCCCCCCCCCCCCCCCCACCCCGTATACAACACCCAGCAAGTATGTCTACATTCTCCCTTGGTTAGTGTGTTGGGGTGATGTTTTATTTTGTCCTCTGTTTGTGCCGCATGTGTTTGTGTTTGCAGTCAGTCACATATATACGTTGTTTGATGATTGTTTTTTGGGCGCCCGCGCAAAAAGAGCAAGTTTGTGAGTGAAGTATCAGTCAGTGCATCAGTGTATCAGTCAGTCAAGTGTTTCCAGCGAGTCTTTGATTGCCTGCTATGCAAACCCCCCACCCTTTGCCGCAATTTTGCCATGCGCTGTGAATGTGCGGTACATGGTTTTCTTGATGATATTGATGATATGTCTTTGGGCACTGTGGCAAGATTGTTTACCGTAACACGTGACGGTGTCCGGTGTCCACAGGCAGATGATGGGCCGGGAGGGAGTGGGGGGGGATGATTCCAATAGTTTTTTGTTTCTGTTCAGCAGCGAAGGGGCAACACAGCAGGCAGACCTGGCCCCTTGTTGCATGCCCACGACTGTTCCGGTCTTAAAGATGTTTATCGTAGCTCCCGCACTATAGACTGCTAACGTGGATCTCGCGCTGCAGCCTGTTTTTTTAACGGCTTGCTGTACGTTTCGTACGCTGATGCAGCAGCGACTTAGCCGAGAGGAGTAGCTGTGGATCTCGCGCTGTAGTCTATTTTCTGAACTGCTTAGTTGTATGTTTCATTCGCTGATGCAGCAGGCACTTAGTCGAGAGGAGCAGCTGTTGATGAGCGCCGTTACATAGGAGGTGTGGGGTTTGTGTATGAGGTAGCCGGATTTAGTCGTCGAAATTATTAGCGGCCCGGCGATCCAGATAGTAGCATCTATCCCGTTGACATTGTTTGTATTTTGGAATGTTGTGATGCTGGGATATATAGCAAGATAGGTATCATAGGAGGTAGCATGCTATAGTCGGCATGGTTCAACATTTGTTTCTGGGTTGCGTAATTCACCGTCGATGTTGTTGTTATTTTTGTTAGTAGTAGTGGTAGTAGTAGTAGTAGTAGTAGCAGCTACTGGTACGTTAGTTAGAATAAAGTTTAGGGTGTTGGGCTCTTGAGGGCAAGAAGCGCGCACACCTATGCATGATGACGATGATGACAACGATGATGATGACGATAAGGATGATTTTTCTGGCCTGGCCTGGCCCTTCTTTTTGTTTCAGCTTTTTTATGCACGGGGCACACCTCTGCATGACAACAATGTGATGATGATCATGATGTGGTCATCATGGCCAGTCCTCTTGTGGCCTGTGTCGCACTGCACCGCCATAATATGAATTGTATGTTTTCCGCTGCGCCGACAATCGTTTTTTTTTCTCGGGGAATAAACATATCCTCTTGATATTCTTGTTCTTGTTTCACACAGTAGAGTACAATAGTACAGTAGGCATGCACACGAAGCTCTATACTCGTACAGAGCATTTGTAGCGTCTATTGATATTTTGCATGCCTTTTTCCGTCTTGCTCCTCGTTTTCGCGTCCATTCTTATTCTTACTAGCGACGAAGTTGAGATTATTATTTATGCATTATTTTGTTTGGACGTTTACTTCACCACGGCCATCATCTTCTCTCTCATGAGTCAAGTCACGCTGCAACAAACTATCAAACAATACCAGGAGCAGAGCAGGTACTAGCTGTATGTGTATGATGTTTGTAACGTAGATTTATCTGAAGAGGTCGTCTTGTCGGAATTCCTTCCTGCCCGCTACCAACACCAGTGGAGTTTTCATTTAGTTTCCGATCAGAAGCCAATATGCCGTTCGTCAAAAACGCCTAACAAAAATTAACTACTACGGGGGACCATAGTAAATAGGATCAAAATATGTTTGTATAAATATGGAAATATATAGGTTTTTGTATTTACCGTAGATCCTATTTATATTTACTATGCCCCCCCGTGATACAAAAAATATTCAATACGAACCATGGTAGAATTTGTGTGCCTCCTGTGGTGCTGGTGGTGTAACAGATAGTTGGTGGTAGTCTATTATTATTTTATTTGGTTTTTCGGTCCGTTAGTCTCTTAAGATCTTCGAGTTCACGTACCAAAGAGGGCTCGCTTCCTCTTCCTTCCTGCCTAAGCGCAACAAAGCTCTCGATCTCGTTTCTTCCTGGTAAGTAACAGAGCTCTCGCTTGCTTCCTCTTGTACGTTGAAGAGTTCTCGCTTCCTTCTCCTGTAGTAGTAGCTTCGTCGTATTGTACGTAGCAGAGCTCGGTTCGTCTGCATGTATGTGGCAGACTCGCTTCGCTCTGCGTGCAGCAGAGCTCGCTTCCTCCTTCCTGTTTGGTTCTCGTTTTGTTCGGAGACCTTGACCGTGCCTTTTGTCTCGCCTGTCTCGTTTTCACGGTGTTGATTATAGACGCCCGTATGTGCATCCTCCCCCCAACGGATGGGCGGCTACTTTTATTTTAATTTAATTTAATACCACAGGTACCCCGTATCAGTCAGTATTTATCGCAGATGCGTAACATAAAATTTTACCTCTTTGCTCGCAAAATTTCGCTCCCCCATGTTAGTGCAAGCCTGGGCATAAAATATTAACTTAGACGTAGCCATGTGGCCACGGCTTGTCCAGAAAATCGCTGAGACTCCTCCCTTAAGGAGCCCCATACCTTATACCTCACCCGAAAACTGACTTCAGCAAAAAATCAAATTGCATCCCGATGAATAATCCCATGCCCCAGGTATACAAAAACGTCATTTTTCGAAACAAGACTGGCATTCCGACGATTTTGGGTTAAGGAACCCCGTCATTCAGAAAACATTTTAGCGGAAATGTGCTACCTCTACCGTAGAACGCGTCTAAAACGTCCTACGAGCCTACGACTTACCTGGTAAGCTGGAAAGTAAGAGTATAAAACAAACAAATAAACAAACTAACAAACAAACAGACGTACGAGGGGGGTGGAGGATGAAACATCATGAACAACGTGGCAAAATCCCCAGGGTCAAACCTGAGATATCTTGAACTATTTTTTTTTTGTGCCAGGAGCCTTAAACTCTACGTTTATTTATCGGTAGGTACTTTTCGAAGTGTCCGACGAGGCCCGACTCATTCAATTATTAATTCACAGACTATCGACTTCCGAAAATTTAATGACCCATTGGTCACTCATAGTAGCGCCTGCTGTTATGATCACATACCTTGTCCTTATGTTTCCCGGGAAAACAAATCCTGGTGCGTAGAAGGAAGGCATACAGGCACAAACCCCAGCATAGCATTTTAATTAAAAACATCTCCCTCTCCAGTTTCTCTGGCTCTGTAATGTGTTTACCTCCCACCCCCTGACCCCTTCCTATATTATATACCTGGTATGTATTAGTTGGGTTGGCGTCGGTTGGCGGCGACGCTATAAAACACGCCTCTCACTGCGTGAGCTATTAACAGACAGCCAGAGTACCGTTTTTTTTTCGTTTTTTCGGCGGTCACCATGGTTGGCGGTCGAGTTAGGTATTTTTTGTGCGGGGAGAACCTTCACTCCGCACATGGGGGATGGTCGTATCATATAGTGTGCACATATGGTAAGGCACCCACGAGGCGGTCACATCGTAAACCCATTGCTGTCTCTGGAAGTGGCCACACCAGAAATGAAATCAATTAATTGACGCTATCATCCATACGCAAGAAAATCCACCTCAAAAGCGGTTCTTAGTAGGATGCAGCTCACCCTTCATGCGACTCGCCCAACACCTCACGGCACTTCGCGCTTGGTGCAAGCAATGTCTGCCTGCATGGTCGGTGAAAACCCGACGTGCTCTGTCCCGGCATTGTAGGGATGCGAGGGTCTATGGTCATACGACTACGGCCATGCATGATATTCAGTACATAGATGGTGGCCACAGGCAGCGAAACAGGAAGGGGGGGCCTATTGGGAGTAGGAACGGTGCTCCGTCTCGAAAGGGATGCGTCGTCAAGGTCAAATGACTACTAAGAAGGCAAGCAACAAGAGAGTACGCCTCTCTCTCTCCCCTCGCCCGCCGGCGCTTTGCGCTTTTGGTGCAGGCAATGTCTGCCTGGTCGGCGAAAACCCGACGTGTACCGTCCCGGCATTGTAGGGATGCAAGGGTCTATGGTTGTACGACTACGGCCATGCTTGACATCGAGTACACCCCCCCTCCTTGTTGCGCTTGTCAGTAATATTGCGCTACTTCCTGTGCTTCGCTTTTGTTATGGTACATCCCCCCCCCCTCGTTCGCGGAGTCTATGGTGATATGACTACGGCCATGCACGAAAATGAGTACACCCCTCGTTCGCGGAGTAGCTGCTTCGAGCTTTTGGTGTAAGCAAAGTCTTCCTGGCCGGTGAAAACCCGGCGTGCGTTCCGTCCCGGCCTTGTAGGTATGCGAGGGTCTGGGCACAGAACAACCACCACGCATGGCAATAAGTACACCCCCTCCCCTCCTGTTTTTCGCTGACTATTCAAGCTGGCTCCAGAAAAAAATTAACATTCCATCTTCGGGTCATTAAATAATGAATGGACTGATTTCATATCCATGTGACCGCATCAACAAGGAGAACGCATCGTTGAAGCTGGCTTCGGGGTGCGGGCTGTAGTTTGTGAGATATGGGAATTGTTCGTCTTACTTGAAGAGGCGTTATTGTTGCACATGGATTTACGCGTTAGATAGTATAAATCAATGTAATTCTTCTTCAGACCATAAATCGGTCAATACGTCAAATAAGTCGACGCTAGACGTGTTGACATGATCGTGTAAACAAGGGTAAGGTGGATGTGGCACTTGTTTCGTTCTGCAAGCTGTACTGGGCTGTAACGAAAACGCCTCAGCCAAAGTACTAGAACAATGTATTGAGCTCTTCGGAAACCCTAGGGGAACTATTAACTTTGACGGATATTACTTTTCACCGTGGTTTTTGAGAGTTAAAAAACAGCGTAAGTCATAGTTGTTCTTCATGACCAGATGAAAAATCTTGAGAATAGTCTTTTTAACATTTTTTAATTTTTCGTCCGTAACATAGGGTCAATGTTGCCGAAAAAAACCGAACAATCGTTGAAATCTACCTCCAGAAGCATAACAATGTTTTTTAAAAAAGGCTGCTCCCACGTTCGTTCGTCTTGTCACAAGGAATAACCCAGCCAATTTCTCTTTTTCTAGCCTTCAAAAACCATTGTGCAAAGTTTGAAGCAGCTATATTTCGCCTCTCTCTGGAACCAGCTCGTAGTATACCCCCCTCCCTCCCCTTTTCGTTGATTAGATATTACCCCCGCCCCCCCCTGGTGCTTTGCGTAGAATAATAGTACCACTCCCCCTCTGTTCCGCTGATTAGCTGATCGGTATATGTGCCAGTCCGACTTGAATCGAATATCGTCTAGCACCGCGGTACAGTAGTGATCTCTCTTCTTTCACTATGAACCAACAAATATCCCGCTTTCCCTTCTTGAAGGTTCCTACTTGCACCTCCCTCCCCTTTCGTCAAACTCTCTACTTACTTCGTTTAGTATGATATGCCTGTACATAGTCGTTTCGGAATGGGTTGGGCGTGCATCTTTTCGCATGCTCCCTCAGGTTTGCTGTGAGGTATGGACCCGCTTGTGTAAGGAAGCTGAGAGAATACAGTTACCCCCCCTGTACCGTACGAGTAGGCATACCGTAGCATTATTCAAAATAAGAGGAAAGACTGGGTAGGAGAACCGTCCTGTGCTGTGGCATGCACGCTGGGATACCATCCATTAAACTATCTGGAAAACTTTACCACGACACATGGCAGTGTATCGTCGCCACTGGGGGGGTTCTGGGCCTCCTTCCCGACCCTCCTCTCATAGATGGATAGGGGTGGGTGAATGGACGGTTGCCGTGCTGTCAGCTTATTCTTCTGACCGTGCCTGGGAGTAACACCGTATATAACATCATACCTGCGAATTATCTATTACCGACGACGCAGAGCGGGGGGGAGACGGGACAATGGTGCACAGTCGACATGCACCTGTAGAATTAAAACCGACTACTTATTGTGCCTGCATCATTCTATTAATGGTGCGTTACACGTTGTTCAAGCGAGGACTAGTGCTGTAGTATCGTCCCGCCTTGTCCTGCTTTTTCTATGGCTGAGTATTAATGGTACATGAAATTATTTATTTGCATACACGAACGAACACCGTACGATGCGACGAGTGGATAACATATTATTGTTTTGCTTGCCTTCCGACAATGTAGCGTAGATGCCGTTCCGATATAAACCTAATATCCTTCCGTAGATCAGTAGTATCCCTCATACGCCTCTCTGCTAGCCGTTTCCCAATTTCCATTCCCCACATCATTCATTTTAGCTACCGTTGTAGTATATCCTATTCCTCGTCAACGTTCCATCCCCAGGTCATTGGCCTCATTCCTCCGGCTTCTTCCCCTTTTCCCCTAGCGGCCTGGCGGTCCCTCGGGGCTGTTAATAGTTTATACCTGTAACAACCCTAACCCTCACTTCACATAACCCTCACTTCACACTTAACCTTTCTGTAGGATTTGTATCAGTGCTATGGCACATCGAGAAATCTCTGTCAATAGACGTGATCGGTTTCAAACTGCAAACACGAACTTTGACGAAAAACAGAACGCACCGTACCCCCAAGTAAAGGTACGTAACAATAGTGACCGTACGACCAGGTGACTTGCGATCGTACAACAACCGCAGCAACAAACAGCGTAAAATCAAGATGCAAATAATATGTGTGCCGTACGATACGTCTTGCGGGCGAGCGGCTGGAAACCCTGATGCTCCGGTTACTGTAGTATTAGTAATAGTTGTTGACAATGTGTGACTGCGTGACTTCAAATATTACGTTGTCGGCTGAATGACGTTTCGTTATTATACTGCTGGCATACTGTGCAGTATTGCGTGCCGGGATTATACCGTACGATATACATACGTAAAACAATAAATAATAAACAACTGCTGAGAGCACCTATAGCAGTAGCAGAGTGGGCAGGCGCAATTCTATGCTATAGTAGTCGACGAGGGAAGAAAGGGCTCAAGTCTTCTCGCGATAGGTCGATCTTAACCGGAACTGTCCCTGCCCGCATGCCTAAAAGCAGACGGCAACGCGATGTGGATGTTGGAGAAGTTGCTTGATCTCCCGGGGACAGCAGAAGAAACGCCGTTCTTCGAGAACGGGTGCCCAACAAATCAGTTGGTCTTGCAGCCCTACCAACAGGCGCAGGAAAGACTGACCACGGGGGCCGGAGGGTCTGGACTGGCGTCGGCTGAAGCCCGGAGGATGTCAGCGTCCGTCGGAAGCTTGGTGGCGACGGTGCCGGAGGTGCTTGCTGACCTGAACGGCGCTATAGGGGACAAAGTCTGGAGGGAGCTCCCCGATTCAGACCTCGTCCAGCGCATTTGGAACAGCATCAGGGACCCCCGCGATGTGCATGGGGGTTCAGAAGAAGCCATGGCGAACATCGTGCCGGAAAGCTGGCGGGATAGAGCATTTCGAGGAGGAGAGCAAGAGGCCTCAGGGCGGTCGGTTGCGGAAGTGTTATTGGCACACGATGCTGAATTTGCCAGCTCCAGCAAAGCGCAGCATAGACTGGGGAAGCTGGTAAACCGAGTCCGTTATGAGAGATACGTTGCTTCACTGGACCAGCTCCTCGTCGAGACGACGACCCAGCGAGGCACGGTTAATCCACAAGAAGAGAAAGAGTCGAGGGGTCTGGCCAAGGCCCGGCAACGGAGCCAATCGGGACCAGGGGCTATATTGCATTCCTAAGGGCGAGACCTGTCGACTCGGCCAGAGTCATCCCACCGTCAGAGTTCGTGGCTGCGGGACGGCGGTTTCTGGGGATGGAGGAGTTCCAGACGGCAAAGTGCCCCCGCTGCGGTGCAGCGGAGGCTAGTACGCGGCATGCACGATTATGTCATCGATCGGACGCGCAAGTAAACCAGCACCAGCCTCTGGTGCGCGCGCTCTCCCGCACCTTTAAGAAGATGTCCATCCGTCACCAAATGGAAAGCGGAGCCCCCTTCCACGCAAACAGGGATCTCGGCATGGACATCGTCATCGAGGCGGGAGGACTCCGAGATGCTGCAGCATCAGAGTATCGCAACAAAGCGATACTCCTCGACGTCACGTATGCGGACCCATAAGCGGGGATCCACATGCGGGCAGGCAGCGCTGACCGAGACGGATCAGCTGCTTCCACTTCTGAGGCGCGCAAGCGCAGTCACTACGCTCGTCCGGGACAGGTGTCCTTCGACGAGCGCAGCTACAAACTCGCCACCCTCGCGGTGGAAAGCTTTGGGCGCCTCGAAAAGGAAGGCAGCGATCTAATTGATCAGTTGGCGGCAATTATAGTCGGAGAGACGGACGGATCGTCCCTAGCGCGGAAAGGCGTCTGCTAAGAACGCCTCTTCCAGATCATCTCGGTGAAGGAATGAAGCGTGTCGAGGCTCTGTCTTCTATGAGAAGAGATGCAGAGGCGGCACCGAAGTGTCTGTGAAGATCACTTGTGATGAAGAAAAGAGAATGTTTGGAAAAGGCGCTTATGTGGCCAAATGTGGAAAGAAAGAAGAGTGAGCAAGGTGGGGCAAGTGTCTGTGAAGATCACTTGTGATGAAGAAAAGAGAATGTTTGGAAAAGGCGCTTATGTGGCCAAATGTGGAAAGAAAGAAGAGTGAGCAAGGTGATGGCATGCCCCACCTTGCTCACTCTTCTTTCTTTCCACATTTGGCCACATAAGCGCCTTTTCCAAACATTCTCTTTTCTTCATCACAAGTGATCTTCACAGACACTTCGGTGCCGCCTCTGCATCTCTTCTCATAGAAGACAGAGCCTCGACACGCTTCATTCCTTCAGGTCATGAGCCTCGACTTCTAGTCTGCCTGCAACGCATCGACTGGCACCACGCTTCGACGTCCCGCTGAGTTCGTCAAGTTCTTCCAATAAGCTCAAGAAAAGATCTCACTTTCTCCATTGCGGAGGAATTGTTTCCAAAAACAAATAACAATCAAGCCCCGACTACAGCATCAGCATCAACATCATCATGGGAGAGTCAACGAAAGCAGCTGATGCGGTGGACAAGCTCGTTCGAGCGGTCGGCGGCAAATTCACGGGACTCAAGTACGACGTATGGAAGCGCACGGCCCAGTCCGTCATAAGCATGCGTCATTCGGGCATCTCGGACATCCTGGAAGGACGTCCGTGCCCCGAAC
Source organism: Macrocystis pyrifera (assembly GCA_031763025.1). Classification (NCBI taxonomy): domain Eukaryota; class Phaeophyceae; order Laminariales; family Laminariaceae; genus Macrocystis; species Macrocystis pyrifera. The sequence continues at coordinate 914,203 of JASSKH010000003.1, forward strand.
CCGATTATATTCATCCTCATCCATCATCTACGACGAGAAGACCTTCACGTGCTGTAACACGCAGCCAGGCCGTTGATGAATCTACTCAGCACACCACGGGGGAAACATCTCCCGTCGGTACACCATCTGGAACGGGAGCCATACCTCATGCAGATACAGGAGCATCATCTCCACATATACCAACTGTACAAGGAGCCGACATACAGCCTGCGGCACCATCATCGTATTCAGTTTCCTCGATTCCAGCCTCGACATCAGTTCTGTGGTCTGACAACATCTCCAATATCGAAGATATCCAAACCTGGCACCGTGACAATCGACTTCTTTACGACTTCCTGGTTCTGAGCACTTCGGGAGCAGCGGCGAGCTTTCTTCTTCAATTTAAGCCAAAACAAGGTGAACTAGCGAATGGAAAGGCCGCTCGGGATGGTTTGGTAAATAAGTACCAAAATTCTACTCGCCAACGCAAGCGCATACTAAAATCTCAACTCTCAAAAATGGTTATGTCAGAGGGGCAAGACCCGGACATATTCATTAATGAAGTAAACCATTTAAGAGATGAGCTGGTGTACATGGGCGAGGTGATAAATGATGACAGCATACTGGGTATAGTATTAGAGGGACTCACGGATGATTTTGCACAAATCAAGTACAGCGCTGAAGCAGACAATGACTTCTCTCTTGATCAAGCAGTGATTACCATGCGTAACATGTACGCTAATCAAGTTATGCGCCACGGGCCTTCGCGCAAAGCGAAGGGGCGTGAATCAGCAATGATAACTACAACGACGTCGTCAGCAGTAGTGACCTGTTCACACTGCAAAAAGGCAGGCCATCGGTTTCAAAATTGTTTTGCACGCAAAAAATCGATGAATGGGAAAAAACCTGCCCATACACCACGAAAAAATTCTTGGTGTAGCCTGCATCACACGGATCGCCATGATAATAGCGACTGTTTAGTGCAAAAGCGGGAGCGTGAAAGCGGCAACAGAAGCCGTAGCTTTCGCCCTAGTCAACAAAACGGCCAACGCAACAACAGTGGCGCTCACGCCAACACCGTCATCACTCCAAGTTCGACAACGCAAGTGGCAGCTTACAGCCCCGCTACATATGCTCCATCTGCTACTACTACTGCTGCAACAACTACAGCTACTTCTACGTCTACCACGACTCCTTCCTCTTCTTTCTTTCCACATTTGGCCACATAAGCGCCTTTTCCAAACATTCTCTTTTCTTCATCACAAGTGATCTTCACAGACACTTCGGTGCCGCCTCTGCATCTCTTCTCATAGAAGACAGAACCTCGACACGCTTCATTCCTTCAGGTTATGAGCACTCAGTGACCACACAGGTCGCGATTTCGCGCAGAGTACATATGTATAAACTAGCCCTGAGGGACCGCCAGGCCGCCAGGGGGAGGGAGGAAGAAGCCGGAGGAATATGCGACCAATGACCTGGGGATGGAACATATATGATGAGGATATACTATACCGGCAGCTAAAATGAAATGGTGTGGGGAAGGGACATTGGGAAACGGCTGGCAGAGAAGCGTACGAGAGATACTATCGATTTACGGAAGGATATTCGGTTTATATAGGGACGGCATCTACACTATATTTGTCGGAAGGCAAGCATAATAATAATAATCTTGAGGACTGTTTTGAAGTTTTTTTTCAGTATTTTCGGTTTTATTATACCGGAATTTCGGGAAAATACCGAAAAAAACTAAAAAACACTCCTCGTTAAGATCGACCCTATAAGTGCGTGCCGAGGCAAGAACCGTATATAGTGGGGAGGGGGGAGGAAAGCCTGCTATGAGACCCAATGGTTGATCTGAGTTACGTCTACAGGAGGGGGATAGAAGAAAACAGCGAAGATATTGCATATGGGAAGAAAAGAAAAGAAAAAGATCGTGTACTGCGTGTACGTCAAACACCGGTCAACGTCGATCCAGGCACACGCAGCATGTCGTCATTATCCTGCCTTTTCCTTGTTGTACAAGATAATAGGTGTATCATATACTCGTACATACGTACGTACACGTGCCGTGTGTAACACAAATAATACACGAGTGCGCACAAGGCTGGTGTGTTGTTACTGCTGTACTACTGTTGTACCGCAGCATGCTGGTGTACGTCAAACACCGGTCGACGTCGACCGAGGCACGCAGCACATCAGTCAGATGTTTTTATAAATTTTAAAATACGTCAGCTGTGAGTTCGACTGATTAAATAGTTGATACTCAACTTTGCAAGCTGCGTAATACAGATGTTTGTACTCGTTGGGGATATACGCTATGATGACATGATGACCCACGACACCGACCATATGACTGAGAGAAGAGTACTCGTATGTACGAGCTCATACGTACTGGTAGGAAATGGAACCAAACGGGATGGAGGAAATGGAACCAAACGCTCTTGAATCTCTAGACTATACCGTACTGTAACGCCAGTACACAGCAGTAGTAGTTCTACTCGCAGAGCGAACTGACCGATAGTTGTGACGCGGTATTTCGGTACACTGCCAGCGGCACCCGCACACATGGATTTTTTTTTGGGACTGATTTTAAATATCGTAGACGTGGTTTTCGTACAGATATCGCAAGAAATGCCGACTTTGAAACCGCCGTTTTGATGCAAACGTCTTGCCTTTCCTGCTGCCATCTCGTCGATCTTCGCAGTCCTTGCTTGCGCCGCCAGACCTGCCTCTTCTCCTAATACAGGCACGAGAGCCTCCTGCCAATCATGCAGGAGAGTACTCTCGATGGCGACCGTGGTGGTGGCGGCAAGAAGGCCGCAGGTATGGGGGGAGATATGGAAGTCGACTTCAACTCGTCTGCCTTCGAGGCCCTGGAGCGAGATTTCCAGGAGGTGCTCTCGGAGTTGGTCGGAGACAAGAGCCTCGAGCGCTTCAGGTACGGACGTTTGGGATGCAGCGGCTGGCTGATGTATGCTTTGAAGGCGGTTGGTGCTGACGGGTAGCACAGTGATTGGCAAAATCGAACTGTGATCAGAAACATGTGTAGGAACTGGGTTGCGATGTACAGGACCAGGTTCTATGATTCTATGATTTACACGTAGCAGTACCACGCAGCAGGTGCACTCTGACTGTTGTCCGTAAATATAAATATGTTTTAGTTGTTAATAATATAACATAAATCAAGAACGACGTTTATTTCATTTACGGACACAGCAGTGGTAGATACCTACCAGGTACCTGGTACATATTTATCACGTCGTGCATACATATTCGAAGCTCTCCCCTGGCGTATATCCATCATGTACGTGCGCAGACTTATTCCAGGTACTATTAATATCATGATCACGAAGTACTGCTGCTGTTGGTGTGGTTTGTTGATACGAAGCATTCCCTTCTCGCCATCGCATCTTTGACGAAACCAAGGCTTGAGTACGAGAAGCTCCACCGCGCGTTAAAAAAATCACACGACCAAGAGAAGCGGTTGATCAAGAAATGTCGAGAACTTAACGGCGAAATTGTCAACAACGCAGCCAAAGTGCAAACGGCCCTGAAGCTGTCGCAAGAAGACCAGGCCACCATCGGATCCCTCCGCAAGGAGATCGAGAAGGCATGGACCATGGTCGATGTCGCTCACGAAAAGGAAGGTACGTACGTAGGTGGTGGCTCTGTTGTTGATGTTGATACTACAACAGAAGTACTCACACCTGCTAAAAAAGAAAGGCCACGTCAAAGGCCAATACAGCAATACATGCTCACATGGCCTTGTTTTATCCGTGGTTGAAAAACAAAAAGAGATTTCGGGTCTGTTTGTCTGTGTTCACTCACCGCCTCTCGATATGCATATAAGGATGGCTACGGTGCTTGAGATCACGCACATACCTGGCATATATACCTGGCACGCATGTATAGTATACTGTATGTCGCTGTAGCCACAGAAGAAACACAACAATGCTGTGTCTAAACTGCAACACCGACATCGTTTCCTTTCCTTGTGTCGTCAGTGCGAGCGAAGGACACGATCAACCAGCTCAAAGAGGAAATCTCGAACCTGAGCAAGCTAGTGGAGAAGGGCGCCGGCCTGAGCGTTGGCCAGGAAAACATGGTGAAGGAGCTGATCAGGGTCAGAGATGAGCTCACGAGAAAAACCGACGAGCAAGGCCAAACTATCGCGGTGAGCTATTGCAGTATAGCAGTTGCGAGAAGAGTGTTATATATACGACGGTAGTTTTGACGCCCAACGCGGTACCCTCATGGACGTTGAGCCTCACGCGAGTTGAGGTACTGCTTAAGCGACTGCTGTGTGCTATCATCATGTCAACAAACGCAACCCTTTCTGAGAGGGGAACTATTACAGACACTAAACGTCGATTACAGTATCACCCACACGATCGTCGCAGCAGTACAGCAGTGGGTTTGAAAAAATATGGTGCTTTGAGTGTCGGACTCCGTCGCAAAGACTTGTACGGCGGGTAGCATGAACTACTATTAATACTGTAACTATCGTATGCGTGCACGTTCGCAGTATCAAGACCGCACCTGCTGTAGTCGTGCATGGTACGATGGTATGATGTGGTACAAGGTTTTTCCCTTCGAAGGGTGGGGGTGATGAAAGGCTAAACCCGATGACGTTTTGTGCAGCTGAAAGAAACGATAGCCCGCCAGCCGTTGAAATTTTGAAGTCTACACGGCCGAAAAAACGAAAGGCCAGTCAAACGAAATCGGCACATACATATATATCATCTATATAAATGCACTCGCAAGACACTGTCCCGGCGACTTGATGCCAAGCATTCCTCCATTCCATAGCAGCAGTTGTCAACGTCGAAGCCACCAAGGAATGCTTGTTACCACGTGAAGCGTACCGTCCTTCACGAGCGCCAACCCCATAATAACCGCTCCTTCCTCCCGCGAATCTATTGGTCAACCGCTACTCTGTACGTAGTTATATCCCTATTGGTACTGCACTGTCTAAAACGATACACCTCACCATGTTTCCAAGTAGTTTCTCCCCCAAACATGGACTGTTACCGGGGATTATAGAAATGCATACGTGATGCTTGGTACCTGGTAGCAATCATAACCCACAACGGACAAAAAAAACACATACGGCAGTACCAGGTATCCCCCTATGTTTGTGCAACCACACTATAGCTTCTGATTAGTGTTTTCCCTGAGAATAGTTGGAGTTCATAGTTGAATATACAGTTGGATGATGTTTGAGGTATCAAGAGCGCACACCTCGGACAGCTCAGATAGATCATACAGATCATGCAGATCATGATATATCTACTGCAGATCATGTAGATGATCTACAGTAGTTCCTCACCTTCCGTTGTGCGAGGCTGTGCAGGATCTGCCTTACAGGGAAGATCCAACCGTGGAAACATGTCCTAGATCGTGCAGATTATACGGCTCCCATCCGGAAACATGATCTATTTAATAGGTCATACAACATCGAGAATATGTCTTCCTTGAAAGGTCTATACGATCTATCTGATCTGATCTCTCCGAGGTGTGGAAGACTGTTAACATCGTATGAACACACACGAATTTCGCGGCGCAGATATACGAGACACAGCTCAACGAACTGAGCAGCCAGACGCAGTCCCTTGCGAAGGATGTCGGAGCCAAGGATGACCTCCTCCAAGAGGCCCGCGAAACCATCAACGTCAAGGTGTGCGACTAATATTGGCGGTCGGGTTGGTTTAACGTTTTATGGCGTCGCTTTGCCTGCCTTTTCGTGGTGGATTTTATTCCGAGCTTTCGGTGTGGACGTTAATGGCGGAAAGGCGAGACGCAGGGGGGGTGGAGGATGGAGAAGAGGGCGTGTCGACAACATCGGATCAGAAGGAAAAGAACGCACTTCACGTACTTGTGCAATGCAGACGGACGATCAAAACCAGATCTCTCTCGCTCTCGGGGGAAAATCGCCCCCACGGACTATGATCGCGACAGAAACTGCTTGTTTTGTAATGAAGAGGGTCTATCAATCGTACCGACACCAGGGACAATATTCCAGACGACGTACGTAGTAGTGACACTGCTTTTTCAATTATCCTTGCCGTCGCCCACTAATACTACTCTTACCGGTATCTATTCCTTTCTATCCTGTCCAGGACAATGAGATATCGCGCGAGCAACGTAGGAGGCAACGGACAGACAAAGAGCTACGAGACGTGCGCTCTAAGCTGGACATCAAGACTGCCGAGCACGATGAGGTAGGAGGGCAGTATCATAGTACAAATAGTAGCAATAATAGTGACGTTCGGGCTTGACATAGCAGCAGCAGTGCGTAGGCAATGCTCTTGTTCGGGCTCGACTGCCTGTTTCTGCGGATGATGTATATACGTGGCGTACAAACACGTCAGACTGGGAGGGGGCAAAGCGGATGCGAGCGTGCAAGAGAATGAATCGGTCAATTGCTGAGCAGACGCGTGCGACGTTGGTGCAGGGCATGCCTTACGACACTATAAGGCCGAAATATTTGTGGCAGAATACCATTACTATTACTAGTAGGCTCCTCAAAACTACGCGGCATGATCTGTATCACATTTGTGTTGCCAGTAGGCGTTTACTGTTGGCACTAGGCAATATAAATAGGCGCCTCAAAACTACCCGGCATTATATTGTATCACATATGTGTTGGCAATAGGCACAGTAGGTACTATTCCTTTCCATCCAGGCCACGGGATTGGCCATCAGGCGAAGCCTACGGAATGTCTCAAAAGTTAGCCCTGGGCGACTTACTAATGACTTAGTTAGTTAGTTAGTCATAGTGTAGCATTCACCTCCCCCAGCGAGGAGCATCATAAAATACTATTACGGGGGACCGTAGTAAATAGGATCAAATATTATTAGTAAAAATAGGTAAATGTATAGATTTTTATGTATACCATAGGTCCTGTTAACTATGGACCCCCGTAATAGGTACTCGCCTCAGCAGGCAAAAATGTGTTGTCCCAGGAGAACCTACTGTACTTGGGAGTCTGCGATAACTAGGGGTTCAGGGGGAACTGCGCAATCAAGTCCCATTTTTCAGAGCAGCTTGATGCTGAAGGCATCGTGAACCATCGACCGTTCATACCAGCTCGATCGTACGGCATCGCAATAAACGTACTCCTGTCATCCTTCACCGGGTCGGGTACCGTAAAGCGGGGTACGTAGCATTTCACTTTTACAGGCTCAATCAAGCGTTGCTTTGTCTCTCCCCTTCATACAACTACGGCCATGCATGATATCGAGCGCACCCCCCCCCCCCCCCGCCATGTCTTGCTTCGTGACATCTCGGCAGATGAGCGGTGAGCTATCGACCGCCCAGCTGTCAAGCCAGACCGTGGATAAACAGCTGGGCGAGGCAAGAGCGACGATGGAGAAGTACCTGCGCGACTACGATACGCTCTTCAATCGCACACAAAAGCTCACGGAAGACCTAGAAGATCAGGTGGGGGTAGTGAGACATGTACACACATGAAAGCATGTACCGAATCGGGAGGGGGGAGGAGTGCCCGCTATGTCACTCCGGACCTGAGTTACGAAATAGAGCAAGGCGAAGATGTCCATAGGGTGGGTATGAAAAAAAAACACGCACAATATGTGATATTAGGTGAAGTTCGCAGAACTATAACTGTAGATCAGGTGGAATCGGTAGACCTATAAGATCAGATGAGGTTAGTTAATGTATGAGACCAGGAGAGGTAGGTTGGACCTAGCACATCAGGTGGGGTTGGTGGGCCAATTCAGGATCATGTGTGATTGGTTGAACCTAAACCAGATGGAGTTAGTGGACCTAGAGTAGAATATCAAGTGGGGTTGATTGGACCTATATGTATGATTAGGTGGGGTTAGTATTAATAGACCTATTTAAGACCATAAGATCAGTGGACTTGTTAGACCAAGTGGGGTTGGTAGACCTATGGGACCGGGTGGGGCAGGTTAGACCTAGAATATCAGGCGGGGTTGGTGGGCCTATTTAAGACCCGGTGGGATTGGTTGACCCTGTTTTGGCCAGGTGGGGTTGGTTGGAGCTATATGCAAGACTAGGTGGGGATAGCAGGCCTGTTTAAGACCAGCTGGGGTTGGTAGAGCTATAAGATCAGTGGACTTAATAGATCAGGTGAGGATTAGTAGACCTAGGTGGGGTTGGTAGAGCTGCACGATCAGTGGACCTATTACACCAGGCGGGGTTGGTAGATCTATAAGATCCGGTGAGGTTAGTGGGCCTGTGAGACAAGGTGGAGTGAGTTGGAGTTAGAATATCAGGTGGGGTTAGGGGGCCTATTTAAGATCAGGTGGGATTGATTGAACCTATAATGTCGGAAGGACTCTGATGGCAAGTGGTGTTGGTGGGGACGCGCTATGTATGAGCTCTCGCGCACGGTTTGTAGGGTTGATTTTAGGAGTCGGGTAGGTGTCAAGACTGGGTGCTAATGTCGCCCTTACGCCATTGGCATTGCTGTTGCACGCACGATCCAACGCTGACTCCAAGTACCTCTACCGTCCGGGAACGCAAGGATCGCTTGAGCATTGACCCCCCATGGCCGGGAACGCAGGGGACCGCTTGGGTACTCCTTCGTTTTTTTTTCACTCTGTCCTGATACTTTGAAGTATACTAGATGCTGGAGCGTCTATGGCTATAGTCACATATAGTGATCAGAACCGACGGCGGACCCAAGCACCAAGTATCCCCCTACAGTACACTATGTTCACGCACTATGTTTGGGTACGCTTGCTACATATGCCCACCCGCAACGAGATGAATGCCCGAACGCTCCTTGCAGTCCCGGACAGAGAGAGGACAAGCAGACAGGCAGACAGACTCTGTGTGCGACTGTAACGAGATTAAGGCGTACCCGTGCAGTGCCGAGCCGACTGCTCCGGACACAGCAGGGACGATAAACCGCCTGCTGAAGCTCAACCCCCCCCGCGTTTTCGGGGGAAAATGCCTGGAAATAGGGTGGGCTTCGTTACGCAGTGGGAAAAAAGGAATCAGATTCCCACGGTGGTCAACCATTGAACATCTGATTCACATCACGAAAATCAACCAACCTAGTAACGCAAAAACCGTTACATATCGTTTTTTGTTTTTCTTGCTTGCGTGGTGCTCCGATCCTCCCCGCTTCAGATGTACAAGAACAGCCAGCTGAGTCTCGAGAACATCAATGCCGATAAGGACATTAAGAACAAGGTGAAAGAGGCCGTGTGGTGCAACGTTAAATGTTTCAAGAAATATGAAAAGACATTTTTTTGTTTTTAAACACGATTTTTGTTTTCATATGTTGGGGGTTTCTATCATCCTTTACCGCGACCAGGGGTGATCAATTGCCTACTAACCCAGCCACTCCACTATTGTTCCCATGTATACAAGGGTGGTTTCTATGGTTTCACGCGCGTGCTCGAGCGGGCAGCTTTAGCCGTGCAAGAGACTCTGATTCCAAAAGCCACAATGGTTGACGGCGGGGGGGGTATAGCTCCTATATACACAAGTCTGACCAGAAACGAAAAGAACATTAGTCAACATTTAGTTACCATCTAAATGTTCAACTTTTTGTTACCATCTAAATGTCCCTTACTTTTTATGAGTCTCCTCGCCTGGTTTCAGTCGCATAGGCTCTCTCTTTATCAAATGAAACGCAAAACAAACAAAAAAATGACAGCAAAACTAAAATGAAGAGGAACAGGAACAAACCCCATGGTCTACTGCAGGTACGCGAACAACGAATAGTAGTGGAAGACATGAATGCCATTGCGACGATACGATATTGGGTAGTTTTGTCAGACAGCCCTTTAAGGACTGCAGTCTCTGTAGATCAGTTTTGGAGACAAACTACTTCGAATTACAAGTGGTTTGTCCTCAAAGCGGGATTGCAGCCTTAAGCTCAAAGGGCTAGTTAAGGAGCTCCGTCAAGTCAGAAAGGTTTGGGTTCTCGCGAATGAGTGCTACTTATTTTATCGTACGCACGCAGCACGGGTCCAAAGCTAACGAGCATCGCACCATCCGATAATTGCGTTTGTTGGCGCCCTTGTCGTGCCGTGTTTGGAAAGGTACTGGAGGCGTTCTACGATGAGGTTCACCCAATTGTTTCTGAGGCTCCTCACTTGACCTTAAGGAGCTCCACACCTCACCCGAAAACTAACTTCAGCAAAAATCAAATTGCATCCCGATGAAAAATGTCATGGCCCAAATAAACCAAAACGTCATTTTTCGAAACAAAGTTGGTCTTCGGATGATTCCGGGTTAAGGAACCCCGTCGTTCAGAAAACATGTTAGCGGCAAAATGTGCTGTGCTGCCTCTGTCGTAGAACGCGTCACTGTTTCTGTCCAAGTAGCCAGTTGTGAGTTATGAACTGCACAAAATTCCATGAAAGCTCTTTTTCCTGGTTTTCAGTGGCCGAACATATTTTGCACAAAACCTCACGAAGCATTACGTCCCATTCCCGCTCTGATTTCCCCTCTCTTCCGCTCTGCCGTGCGTGTATACCCTCCCTCTCTTCTGTCCACTGTCACCAGGACAACGAAATCGCGCGGCACGTAACTGAGCTTGGGCAGTGGGAGCGCAAAATGGAGAGGGAGAAGAACGTTGCCGAACGGTACAGAAGGATGCTAGAGGAGAGCAAAACCCCGCTTGCCATGGCGCAGGTGAAACCCCTTTGTATTAAGGGCGCCCCTCCCCCTGCTGGTATTGTCGGTACCCCCCCCCCCCCCCCCCCCCCCCCCCCCCTGCGCGCTGCATTGTGAGCTGTATTGTGAGCACCCCCCCCCCCTGCTACATTGTGGGCACACCCCCCCCCGCTGGATTGTGGGAACCCCCCCCCCCCTGCTGTCCTATGAACACCCCCTCCCTGCTATATTATTGCGCACCCCCCCCCCCCTTTGTTTTGTGGGCATCCCCCTTTCCCTGCGCTATATTGTGAACACGCCCCCCCCCCCTGTTATATTGTGGGCATCCCCCGCTTCCCCTGCTCCCCCTCCGCCCTCCGTATCCTTTACCGTGACGGTGATGACAGGCATGTGGGTGGGGCCACGGTTGATCACCGAAGAAGACATCCGCCGAAATATTCCTGGCTTCAGGGAGATATGATATTGGCGAGATCGCGTTGTCCCACCACCACTCAGTAAAATGCTTATTTCCGACTGGTTACAGCAGCAGCAGCAGCAGCAGCAGCAGCAGTGACGCAACCGGTTCCCTCTGTTTGAAAAAAAAAACTACAGACGTCTTGACGTCGGACAAACAAAACATCGAACCGCGCGGGCGGGTCCCAGGTCGAGCAAAGAGTGCACCTGGTCAATAGAGTAACACTCGCGCTGCTGCCTCCATGTGCCCCTACTGCATGAATGGACTCAGACGAGCATCCAGAGCCTGGAAAAAGAGCTGACAGTCCTGAGAAAGCGAGAGGAAATGGCTCGGAAGGAAGCCGACATATCGGCGAGGGAAAAAGGGCTGCAGCTGCAGGTAAGACACCCCGGCACGCGCGCCACGATACCCAAGTGTTTTCTGAGCCATCCTCACTTGACGTCCGCCCGAGCGCTGACTTTCAGAAAATACTTGCGCAAGGCCCGCTCGACCCGGTGAACAGTCCCATCAACCACTGGCTCAGCCCTCGATTAAAACTCCTATCAACCGTTGACTTACCCCCGATGAACAGTCCCATCAACTATTGACTAAGCCCTCGATTAAAATTCCCATCAACCGTTGGCTTACCCCCCGATAAACAGTCCCATCAACCACTGGCTTATCCCCCGATACACAGTCCCATCAGCAATTTGCTTATCCCGACGAAAAATCTCGTCACCGATTGGCTTACCCCGGTGAAAAGTCCCATCAACCTTTGGCTTACCCCCCCCCCCGATGAACAGTCCCATCAACCATTGAGCTAGCTGTGATAAATAACAATAATGTGCATGGCACAAATGGGATACCGCCAGTTCCTTAAGGCGGAGGAGCTCCGTCAGTCAGAAATATTCGTCATGCAAGACAAAAAAGTGATAAATGCAACCCCAATATATCCCAACAAACATCAGTTAACACCAGTCAACACCAGTCAACACCAGTCAACACCAGCAATCATCAGTATACATCAGTAAACACCAGCAATCATCAGTATACATCAGTATACATCAGAAAACACCAGCAAACACCGGTAAACATCGGCAAACACTGCTAGAAATATGCTCAGTGTTTGCCTCAGCTTGCTGTACGGAAACGGGGGGGGGGGGGGGGGGGGCGGGGAGGGAAAGGTTGGGTTTTTGCTATTTCGCAGCTCCCTACAGGATATTCTTTGAGAATAGGGAGGGACAACGGTCGAATTTTAACGCCAATACACGCCGACCAAAATCAAGTTCGGGCGAACCATCAGTCCGCATGCAGACCGAAGAGCCTTGCAATCAACTTATCCCTGGTCACCTGCAAGTACAGACGATCAGACGATGATACCATGCATTCGACGCCTTCTGCGATAGGATTATATTATTATGATGAATATTCTCAGCTTAGGAGCTACCTAAAACCGCCCGATTTTTTTCCCTAATCGTTTTCGTTATAGACAGAACTACATAGGCCATGCACGGGATGGGATCGCCCGTCGGGTTAAGTTTGCGCATTTTTTCCCCTAAAAAACAGCCAGCCAGGTGTTGGGGTGCATTATACCTGGTTTTAGAGCATACCCCCCTCAAGTGTGCGTCGTTCTGATCTCCGATCGTGCCAATACGCGTTCAACTGACCGGTCAGCCTTGTGTCCGCGACCAAACGAAAAAAAAAGGCGACGGCTACACAAATCATGAGCTATTAAATAGTCAACGTTTTTACGATACGTTTGTTCAAACGAAAAAAACCTGCAAATCGATCGATTTGATCAGGCTACCCAGAAGGCCGAGGACCGCATGAAGATCACGGAAGACTTGGTCAAGGAGAGGGAAATGATCGTTTCCTCCCTCGAGGCGGAGCTCACCTCCTACAAGAACGAGGTGTGAGCGTGCCGCCACATGGCATGACCCTTGTTATTCGTCCATGCTCAGATTTTCAACGTCTCCTGGGGGCACCCACCCCGCCCACCCCAGCGGCATTCCGACCATTCTAACCTCTATGGGAAGAGGTGCAGACCGTTTTCTCTTTCCTTGGTGTACTGTCGGCTGGTGGTAGTGATCCTCGCTCACGGTTTTGGATGCATTCTCATCTGCAGTTCTTATCCCCCCCCCACGGGCGTTTCGGCGCGGACTATCTCCACCGTTTCCGCCTCCTGGGCGCGTTTACATGATAAACATGATACGTCATGTCTGTCTTTGGAACTCCTTTGCATGTTTCGTGTCGGTCCTCTCCCTCTCCCTTTGCTGGTGGTTTGGACGCATTTAGCGGTGTCTTGTGTTTCGGTGCTGGTGTTCTGTACTATTACTTTGAAAATGACTATGCCTATGACTATGACTATGACTATGATTGTGACTAGGCCCATGACGAATACAATGACTATTACTTTGACTATGATTAGGACTACGACTACGACCAATACAACGATTATTACTATGACTGTGACTATGTAGGTGTCTCGGCAACGGAAAGACGTGTTCCGACTGGAGCAGGAGAGGGAGAAGCTGGGAACCGAGCTGAGCGAAGCCCAGAACATGTACATGCAGTCTCTCGAAGACGTCAAGGTCTGTCTGTCTGTCGGTATGTCGGTCTGTCGGTATGTCCGTCGGTCGATCGGTCGGTCTATCGGTCGGTCGGTCAGTCAGTCGGTCGGTCGGTCTATCGGCCGGTCGGTCGGTCGGTCGGTCGGTCGGTCGGTTGAGTCGTCTCCACAGGAACCATTTTTGGGGGGGTCCGTGTAAAATTGGTGGCCGCAATGCCGCTCGGAATAATATGGTGGCCGCAATATCGCCCCACTTTTTTTTCTCATTTTGGTTCCCACAGCTTCGACAAATGCGCATTAACGAGCTCGGCAACAAAGTGAGCGAGTGGGAGGTAAAGCTGAAGCAGCAGCAGCAGCTCTACGAGAGCGTAAGGAGCGACCGCAACCTGTACAGCAAGAACCTCATCGAGGCTCAGGATGAGATCGCGGAGATGAAGCGCAAGCTCAAGATCATGAACCACCAGATAGAGCAGCTCAAGGAGGATATCACCGCTAAGGTGTGCAGTTCGACTTCTTGGACTCGAGCGTCATTTTTTTAAAGCTATCTACTGGTGGTACATCTTGTATAGGCCTGTTAACGCTATCTATGATACTGGCGCAAATTTGGGCAAGCCTGATCAGTGACACGGATCACTGATGGATAACATTACTTCGGAGCAGCCTACGAATAACAGCTGCCGCCCACGCCACCTCTACCAGGGTCGATATCAATTGGGCCATACGCAACCGCATCGTTCGTTCTTTTTTGGGATGGGATGGGGGGGGTGTTTTTGTGGCGTGTATGGCCGTAGGTAGTCGTACGACCCTAGACCCTCGCATCCCTATTCACAATGCCTGGACAAAGCTCGTCGGGTTTGCATCGACCAGGCAAAACATCGCTTGTTGCACTAGGTGCGAAGCGCCGTGTGGTGTTGAACGAGGTCTCGGATGAAGGGTGAGCTACATCCTACAGAGAGAACCGCTTGTGAGACAGATTTTCTTGGATATGGATGACAGCATAGAATTAATTGGGGGGGGGGGGGGGCAGCGGTCCAGCCCGCAGAAAATGTAACAGAGACAAGCCAGAGCCTCAAGTGCTCCCCTCCACCTCCATCCGCATGTACGCGGCATAGGCCACGCTACGTTAATGTTTGTACGTCCTTCGCTAGATCGGTTCCGAAGACTTGTCATTCCCAAGCCGCACAAAAGGGTTCACCATGATATACATACTTCGTAAAGGTAAAAAAAAAAGGTATCATTGCAGTCGCAAAAATCCACACCTACTCGTAGTAAAAAATTGTAGCGGCTAAGGACACTCTGAAGCCGATATTCGAGTACTTGAGCAAAGGGGATGACGTCGATAATTTGTCTTCAATCCTTTTCGGGTTGCAGTCCCCTTTTTTGTACAAAGCAGTCAAATTATCCAGGGCTTTTCGCGGGTCATGACCCGACCCGCGGGTCGGGTCACGGGATGTTCAAAATGTCACGGGTCGGGTCGGATCGGGTCAGGAATTGTTCAAAATCTCACGGGTCGGGTCGGGTCGGGTCAAGAGGTTTTCAAATCTCACGGGTCGGGTCGGGTCGGGTCAAGAGTTTTGCAAATCTCACGGGTCGGGCCGGGTCGGGTCAAGAGGTGATGAAAAGCTCACGGGTCGGGTCAGGTCATGACCCGCGAGAAACGGGTCACTCGCGGGTCAGCCCAGCGTGACCCGCGAGTTCTTTTCTGCTGACCCGCGGGTCGGACCCGCGCATCCGGCCCGCGGATCCGACACTCAAAGTACTTCCCGCTCTCTTACCCAAAGGCTTTTCTCGTACAAACACTCAACAATCCTCCTTTGGTATCTTATTCACACGTTAAAACACTGCCAAATCCATATACGCATGCCCGCATCCATGTATACCCACTGCAGCCAGGCCACATATCGCTTGTCGACACAAAAATGAATAATAAATTGTTTTTGAAGTGTCGACCCACGGGCCGGATCCACAGGTCGGACCTGCGGGTCAAGATAAATAGTATCACGGGTCAAGGTGACCCGACCCGCATGAAACCCGTGTCTCACGGGTCAATCCGAAGGTAGCGGGTCGGGTCGGGTCGGGTCAGGAGGTTTTGAAATCTCGCGGGTCGGGTCGGGTCGGGTCAGGGTATTTAAAAATCTCACGGGTCGGGTTGGGTCGGGTCAAAAACTTTTTAAATCTCGCGGGTCGGGTCGGGTCGGGTCAAGAGGCTTTCAAAATCTCGCGGGTCGGGTCGGGTCAGCTGACCCGACCCGACCCGCGAGATTTGACCTGACCCGCGAAAAGCCCTGAAATTATCATGGAAGTAGCTCGTCCCCAGAACGGGACTGCAGTACTATCATGGAAGGCTTAACACCATATCGCCCATTACGGGGGATCATATTAAATAGGACTTACGGCAAACACAAAAACCTATGTATTTACCTATTTTTACTAAGAACATTTGGTCCTATTTACTATGGTCCCCCGTAATGAAAAAAAAAAACATAACCGAATGATTTCACCATGCCAGGTACAAAGGTTCAGAATATCTCACTGTTAATGTTGATAGTTGACCACCCCAGTTTTATTTTTTATCGGTTTTTCGCTTCGTGTTTCAGGACCATGCCCTGGTGAAAGAGCACTTCGATCATCAGAAGGCCGAGACGCAGAGGGAGCAGATGCGCAACGAAATCGACCGCATGAAGCGCCTGCTGGAGAACAACGACAGCGTTGTGCACAAGCAGGTCACCATACGTACAGTCTATCTCACGAACGACAATGCATACCTACGTATGGCTTCACAGCAGAGTCGTAAAGATGTACCTGGCATGCATCATAGGCATGGTAGGGTTCAAGTAGCCTGCTGGAGAACAAAGACAGCGTTGCGCATAAGCAGTTTACTACAAGTAATAGCTGTCGCTAGGAACTCGTGTGCGTAGTTGTCGGTCGTCAACTCGTGTGAGTGTCTCGGTCGATCGGTCGGTCGGTCGATTGGTCTGTCCGTCGGTAGATCAGTGGATCGATTGATCGATCAATCGGTCGGTCGGTCGGTCGTTTCGGCCATCTCGAAAGGAGTCCTGCTTTTGGCATTCGCTCAAAGCAATATATGTTAGGGTCGGTCAAACTCACGGTAGGCGCTTAAAAAAGCCAGGGCCGGCAGCACCGTGCGTTGTCGCAGCAGGGCACATGCTGCGCGTGTGGTACTCTCGTACGGTTATATGTAGGTAGTAGGCAGATTATGTCCTCTACGTGTGTCTTGGTTATTGTTACCTACCAGGTATGGGTTAATCACGCCCTACCGGCACGCGTGAGAGGCGCTTCAACCTTTCCACATGTTTCTTCCACACAGTAAAATTGATGTCGTTAACTCGGTCGGTTTGGCAGGAAAAACCGACCGGAAACGCCTGCCACGGCATGAGAGACCAAAAAAACCCCCGTCTGCGCGCTGGATGTTTGATTAGGGTTCAGGGTTAGGGTTAGGGCTAGGGCTAGCCGAGTCGGCCAGAGCGAATGAAGAGCGCACTCGAAAACGTCGCAATAAATCCCCTCCCCCCCCCCCCCCCCCCCCCCCCCCCCCCCCCCCCCCCCCCCCCCCCCCCCCCCCCCCCCCCCCCCCCCCCCCCCCCCCCCCGACGATGGCTTTCCCACTACCGTACCCCCGCAGAGTAAATACATGCCGAGAGAGAAGAACTGAACTGTCCCCCCAATTCCGCTCAAGTATATCGAGATACATGGCCTATTTTTGTGGTGTAAAGAATGGTTTGCGGAAAGAAAGCGCCCACAATTCGACGCGAGACGAGGGGAGAAAATGCTGAAATCCTCTCGCGAACCAAAAAAATGAACATCTCTGTGACACGGGTCTGAGTTACAAGAGCGAGGGAGGGAGCCGGTCAAGCAGGGCAGACACAAGACACAATACGGGTAGATGGGATGGAAACCACCAAATGGTCTAAATGGGTTGTGGTTGTCACCGTTAGTGCATGGCGCCCGCACAGCGTAGCTACGAATACCGCCGTCGTACTCTGTTCGTCGGTCTAACTTTAGTGCACGCGTTTTTTTTCTCTCTCTCTTTGTTTCGACGATTGATGTCGGTGATTTTTCTCCTGTTCCAGGACGCAGAAGTACGGCGATTGGCTGGGATGCTGAGCAGGATGGACGAGGACGCTCTGAAGCAGAGAAAGGAGTACGACCAGGTCAGCTCTGCCTAGGAAAGCTGTTGGCAGTTACCAATCTACGGACGAAACAGTAGGACTTTAATATTAGTAGTCTACATCTATGAATATGATATTTGCAAATAGTCTAAATATGACAGAACAGTAGCGTATTAATAGTGCAAATCTGTGAATAGCGTATCAATAGTCTAACTCCGATACCTCTAGCAGGGTAATAATGATCTACTACAGTAGACTACTATTACTAGTTTAGTACCCAAGCGTAAACCTGTCGCCTGCGGGCGCCGACGGCCGGACCAGACAGACAGCCTTCCTTCCTGCTCTAGAGGCGGCAACATTTCTCGGGAACATTATCGCCGGCGTCCGTGTGGACACGGTCTATTATTGAAAGCACTTTCACCGGGGGCCGTTCTAGGGACGGTGGCTAGCGGGACACACGCGCAGAGGCGACTCCATTTGGAGCCTGTCTCGTGGTTAGGGTCAGGGTTAGGGTAAAGGTTAGGGTAATTCTTGGAGCAATGCCACGGTAGGGGTGATGCCTTACAAGGGTGATCCCTTACAAGGGTGGAGGAGCTCAAGACCATCTCAACCGAAACACGAAGTCGAAGAAAATGATTCGCGCAACCTCCGAGCGACATTTCTGTGCGCTACGTATAGTAGTCCTAAACCAATTACCGGGTATGCTATACCATGCCGGTCGTCAACATAAGGAGCCTTTGGATAGTAGTATGAAGGCGAAGTGGTCCTTATATTTGCGCCCATAGTTGCTCAGTGGAGGAGCTCAACCGTGTCAGAAAATATCGAGACAAAAAGTGGTACCCCTAACATGAATTGCTCGTCACTGGGGTTCGGGTTAGGGTTCGGATTAATGTTGGGGTCGCCAAATTGCATGAGGGAGTGCGGTTCTCGAAACGTGTTAACGGGAAAACCATAGACCGCCACGGCAGCAGCAGCCGCAGCACCAGCAGCAGTAGCCAAAACAAAACAAAACAAAACAAAAATTCTGGCGAAGAAAAACAAGCCCAGTCGATTTTGCTTGATTTTCGTTCGGACCGGTAGCTGACAAGGTACGCGCGGGGGTTGGTGGTGGGATGGATGCCGGTGGTACTGTCTTGACGCGGGGGCAGGTCATCAACGAGCGAGACATTTTGGGCACGCAGCTCATCCGCCGCAACGACGAGCTGGCGCTGCTGTACGAGAAGCTCAAGATCCAACAGAGCACTCTCAAAAAGGTCAGACTCTGTCCGGAGATATAATAACCACTTGGACTCAACATTTCTATAAAAAACGTGCCTATATTCAGATACAGAGCGGCACCAGGTATGCAACAGTTGAGGGCGGTTCACGGGTCATGACCCGGCCCGCAGAACGGGTCAGAAGTTCTTCAAAAATTCAAGGATCGGGTCGGGTCATGTCAAGAGGTATTCAAAATCTCACGGGTCGGGTCGGGTCGGGTCGGGTCGCGTAGGTTCGGGTCCGGTCAGGTCGGGTCGGGTCGGGTCGCGTAGGTTCGGGTCGGGTTAGGTGACCCCATTCGACTCGACCCGACCCGACCCGCGAGTTTTAACCCGACCCGTGAACAGCCCTGGTATTACGGGACACCGTCGTAATCAGGACCCGTGTTGTACTCCAAAACCTATATATTGAAGTATTTTTAGTCATAATATTTGGCCCTGATCACTATGTTCCCCCGGTATTATTATAGTAACAAGTTTGATCGCCCGTGCGCCGCATGCAGTTGCGGTGGAAGCGCCGTCAACATCATCGTCTGCACAGGTTTCCTGTTTGGTATAGCGTCTGCACATAAATCGACGGGATAGAGCTGCTGCACGTATAATATGCACGGCAAAGAAATTCGTCGCAATGCACGCCTGCGTTTCACCCCCCGTTGCTGCTTGCCATGTTCTTACTGTTGTGAGCTTTCCGCCGTGCCTCTTGTCTCTACACAGCCGCAAAGGCGCTCGTTGAGTGTGTTTAGTCTGTCTGCTCCTTTCGCACTGCGACGACACTGCGTGTCTTATCTCTGTAAGAAGTACAACCGATAGGCGTTCGTTGTCTACTTGCTCCTTCCCTCCGCGACACTTTTTTTTTTCGAACAGGGAGAGGCTGGATACAGCATGCGCCTCATGGACATTCGCACCCTCAAGCTGAAGTGCGGAGACCTGACGCGCGATTTGTCCATTGCTCGAGGCTCGAGCAACCAGATGGACGAGCTACGCAAGGAGACCTTCCAGCTGCAAAGAGATCTATTGCAGGTTTGTCTCTCTTTCCCTCCCCCCTCGCGGTCCCCGCCCCCTCCCCCGCCCCCTTCCCCTGCCTCCCCCCCCTGCCTCCTCACTATTGCAATAGGACTATGGGCATCCATGCCACGAGTACACCCCCCTTCCTTCATTGCGCGGAGCGTGATTCTTGTGTTTTTGTTCGGTTGGGTATCGATGACGCGAAAGGCTACATACCAGGCACAAAACATATAGTCCGGTTTCCAGTTCATGTCAACGAAAGCAAAAATACCAAGGTACTTTGTACAGGGCAGAACTGATCCTAAGGCGTCGGCATGCCACCTCTGTCAACTATTACGGGGGGGGACCATAGTAAATAGGACCTACGGTACACACAAAAAGCTATATATTTCGCTATTTTCACCAACAGCATTTGGTCCTATTTACCTACGGTACACACAAAAACCTATATATTTCACTATTTTTACCAACAATATTTGGTCCTATTTACTACGGGCCCCCCGTAATACAAAACTTTTGATCCCTTTGGGAGCCGTTGCAAAGGATACACCCGGTAAGGGATAGCGACCAAACCAAGGGTTGGTAGCGTGATGTTGCGCCAGTGCCGTATGACCCCTTTCAACCATTGTATCTTGCACACCAATCAAATCACATCATTCCCCGATCACGCAGCGGCCGTCGCTGTAATCGCACTTCTTAATCGTCAAAGTTTGCCCTTGAACTCCCAAGAGGCTCGATAGAAACTACCTGGTACCTGGTACTATTGTAGCACCGATGTTCGACAAGTTAAAACGACGTAGCTCTCTAGTTTTTTCGTGAGCGTTGAAGGTGAAGGTGACTGCTTCTTCTCCTGTCTTTCGTTTCATGCTTCCCTCATCCCTCGCCTCGAGCGCCCAGAATTTGCATCTCATCTCCCTGCGGTCGTCAAAAGAAATATGCAAGTGGAACATGCATGACATGCATGTGACGGGTGATGGGTGATACCTCTAGGCCTCTCGGCCGAGTGGCTCTGGGACCCCGCTTCAAACTTTGTCGGCGCGGCGTAAAAATCATTTCCACGCCTCGGACACGTCATGATCTAAATAATCTAGATCATCTAAATCATCTATTAATAGGCCATCTAAATCGTATAGACCATCTAAATCATCTAGATCGTCTAAATCATCTAGATCATCTAAATCATCTAGATCACCTAAATCATGTAGATCATATAGATCATGTAGATCATGTAGATCATCTAAATCATCTAGACAATCTAAATCATCTAGATCATCTAAATGATCTAGATGATCTAGTTCCTTACCCGCCGTTGTACGAGTTTGAGCAGGATTTGCCTTATAGGGCAGATCCCACCGTGGAAACATGTCCTACTGTAAATCATGCGGATTATACGGATCCCACTCGGCAGCATGAGCTGAATCACACAAGACCGGGCATTGATGATCTATCCGTCTTGAAATGGCTTGAAAGATGCAGATGATGAACTGCTGTGAGAATGAATGATCTGTGCATGATCTGTGCGAGGTGTGAACAGTTGGTGGTTCATACCGCGAAACAAAAAAAAAGCACATGTATGTACAAAACCTTACAGCAAGAGCAAAAACAAATGGGATAGTCACTACTGCCGTAGATCGACTGGCTCCGAGCGGCTGAAAAATGAAAGACGTAAACGCGATCCCCCCCCTAACGTACGCGAATCGAAACGTTCGGGTAGAAACTGTCTGGGTACTTGAAAACGCCGGTTTCGTCGCAAGCGGTCCCATCTATCATCTATCCCAACAACATCGATTGAATGAGGCCTCCAGTCCCGAGATGGGGGGGCTGGGTGATACTACGCAGAGGGGGGAGACGCCTACCCTGTAGGCCTTCGAAGGCAAAAGAGGGGGGAATGCTGGCGAGCCGACGACGCCAGGAGGACAGGCGTACGGAACAGTGACGGAAAAAGCAACATTTTTTTTTTTTCACGGGGTAACACGCAGTATTGACAGTAAGGGGGACCATAGTAAATAGGAGCAAATATTGTTGGTAAAAATAGGGAAATATGCAGGTTTTTGTGTGAACCGTAGGTCCCTATTTACGTATGGTCCCCTGTAATATTTATAGTATTAATCAGACCCAAATTGGGGATGCAAACATTGAGAGGATACATGTTTTTTTGGTCCATGGTGGGTTCTGATTATCACCACTAAGTACCAGTAAGTATAACCATGTAATAGTATGTCCGGGAAATTGGCTTACAAGGAAAGGTCACCCGGCATTGACCCCGTCCAGGGCTGTTGCCGAACGCCGAGTGAACCAGTTTTGCCTCCCCTAACCCTACTCCCAACCCTAAGAAAGTGTTGTTTATATTACGCTATTGCGAGGGAACAGAGTGATGGAAACCCAATGTGGCGTGTAAACTATGGGGGGTGCATGTAATTTCGGTCGATGGTGGGTTCTGACCGCTATGACCCCCCGTGATATCATACCGATACTACTGTTTTCCTCGTTCCTGTTTTTTGTTGTTGGTCTTTATAGGAGAAGACAAAAGTGAAAGCGCTGAGCGAGGAGTTGGAGAACCCCATGAACGTGCACCGTTGGCGCAAGCTCGAGGGAAGCGACCCCACGACGTTCGAGATGATCCAGAAGATCCACACCTTGCAGAAACGACTCATCGCCAAGACCGAAGAGGTGGGCAAACGCATGAAGCAGCATAAAAACACTGGTTTAATGGACGTTTTTAATGGGCGTTTTTAATGGACTATTGAATGGACGACTATACGTACAACATTCAAGTTTCTAATGGACTATTTAATGGACTTCTTAAATGGACTTTTGAATGGGCGCTTTTAATGGACGCTTTTAATGGACTTAATAAAGTGGATTTTTTATGGGCACACCACAAACTATGATCGGCTTACTCGTAGCTGGCATTCGTTGGTTTCTAGGCGCCTGTCACAGGTGCGAATATTGGTGCTTTGGTCGCCTTGTGTCACGCATGAGCTTCGTAGAGGTCGGGTTCATCTTTTATCCAGCAGTGTGGAAGGGCAAAGCTGCCAGAATTAACCGCGGGTAGATGTATAAATGCCTGGGTAGCCCTGGGGTCATTGATAATGGTTAACATTCACACATGTATCTACGAGTTGTGTCTGGATGGGCAACTCTACTTTTGTGAAAATGACACTGTATGGCAAACATATTCCCGACAATGCCCTCGTATCTATTCCTAGGTGGTGGAGCGGGACTTGTTACTGCAGGAGAAAGAGAAAGCTCTACAAGGAGATGAAAGACATCCTCGCAAGACAGGTGCATACGTGCTTAGTACCATACCATCCATTTGTAGCCTAGCCTAGCCTAGCCTAGCCTGGCTGATTTATACCATCGATCGTATCCTAAGTGCTTCATGTCATCGATCGTGGCCTAAGTTCTTGAGAGCAAACTCCCTACTTAGCTCCACGTGTCTTTTCTTGCAAGGTAGCCCCATACTCCAGCACCCTCCGTGTTCTATCGTCTCAATGATGCTGACTACGGTACAGTATAGCGACGTAAACACCGCAGTTGTACTTGTGAAGGTGTTACCTACTGAGCTATAGGGGTAAACGATCGATCGATTACCCAGCCCAGAGTAATCCTTATAGCACTCTCCCCCCCCTCTGAACGGCGGGATCTTAGGGGCGTCGGTACCGTATACGGCCGTACGCTGACTGACCTACCCGCTTCGCTTCAATACCTGGAGAACCAGGGAGATGTGTCTTTAGGGACCGCACGCGCAAGCGCCTCTATAAAAGAAACGTTCGAAGAGATTCGAACCCGAGCTGTCCTGCCGACGACGCCAAATGTGAAGGTGTTGCCTACTGAGCGATAGGGGAAAAAGATCGATCGATTACTCAGCCTAGGGCAATCCTTGTAACATCAGCCATCAGGAAGAAGTTTACTGAGGGCACAGACGATATACATGTTTGGTTTCACGACTGGAAAATGCGAAGTTGAAGTATACTATCAGGCACACTTTTCTCCGTACCGTGGGAACGCACGGCCTATTAACGCCTCCTTCTAAGGACACCCCCAACCCTGAAACCCGCCCGTGACATATTTAGCGGTCAGATTGGAGAACACCGCGTGAGACAAGGAGGATGGGTAACATAACCGCAAACCGAAGGAGATCAATTTTTTGTTGGCCGTTAATCTCGCGTTTCAATAGTTCGCATGAAAAACACTCGGGACCCTCAAACACTTCGTACCAGAGGTAAAGTGGTCTTTACTGTAAGCATGTCCTGAGTATGTCCTGAGTATGTCTCTAAGAAAGCTCGGGAAATGTACCAGGTATGCAATTAGTTAAGTTCTAATGTACACCTGCTATGTATGTCCTTTGCAACATTTCGTACAGCCTGGGCCCGAGGTTGCGGAACAGCTGTCGATATACCAGGCCAGCCTGAAGGAGAAGACTAGGCAGATGAAAGCTATGGCTTCCGAGCTCAACATGTACCAGGCACAGGTGATGGAATCAACGACACAGGACAGATAGTACCTCATGTATGTGCTGTATATCGTGCTTTTACATCGAACCGCGCGTATAGGTCTATTTATGCCATGCGCTCGCCAAAGTGCACCTTTTGTGCACAGCGTTAGGCCTGACTGCGGAAGAGCGAAGGCAAAGTACGTACGCTCGATCGCCTGCTCAATTCGATGCTATTCTTTTTCGGCCGGAAGGCTATAAAGCGCAAGAAACGAACGACACCGTCGTCGTGTTCCTTGAAAGCTTGAAGCCGCTGCTTACCGTGCGGATGTTAAGTTTAAGGTCGGGACACTTTGTATCCCTTGCTAAGTTTGCCCATTAAGCAGGTACTCATTGGTACTCACGTGTGTTCATTGCGTAGAGATAGAATAGCAGCTTTATTCCGTTCGAGCATGACGGGAGACCGAGAGCAAGGCTCGTGCCTCGCCGAAAAGAGCCTTGGTTTTCCATCAAAGATTCGCCTCCCAAGTGCTACAAATACGATCTCAATACCCGAACCCAGGTAATTACCGGCCTTTCGGCATCATTCAAAGCAGTACCATAACACAGAGGCGCAGATGCGCACCAACGCGAGGCGCTTGGCAGACTGGACAGCGATATCGTAATCTCCTAAAAATGAACGATTCCTTATTTCACACTACAGTAGCTCAAGTCGTTACTCAATTATTTTCACCCACCTGTGCCTTAGGCCATCGTCGTCAGCTGTGAGCTGCGAGTTTTAACCTGCTCGACCCGGCAAGCTATACGCGATACGATATCTATTACTTCGTACAATAAAACGGTAAAATCTCGTGGGTGTTGGGGTTTTCGAAAAACAAAAGACACCTCTGGTTCGGCTGTATTTTCATTTACAGTTGCAGCTACTGTACCTATCCTTGCTGGACAATTTCAGCCACTCATACAAATCATCAACCGCCCGGGAGATCTAAACTGCTTTGCTTTCCTCTGGTTAGCCCCTCATACAAATCATACAAATCATACTCAAGGACGCGAGATCAACCCGTGCTTTGCTTTTCCTTGCTCGAGCCCAACTCGCGAGAGAACAGCACTGACTGAGTCGTGACACCATGTACCGTGTATCGTGTACCATATTCGACGACGCAGGTGAACGAGTACAAGTACGAGATGGAGCGGATCACCCGCGAGCTTCAGGATGCAAAACGCAAGCACTACGAGCACAAGCGCCGAGAACAGGTTCGTTTGTTTTTTTTTGCCAACCATGTTGCCAACCATGGTATGTACCATGGTCGTATGATATAAGTTTCCCTGATAGTTTTATCTTAGGGCGGATGGGTTAAAATGTAACAAAAGTAGCTCAACCCTTGATCCAACTGCAAAAAAAGTCCAATTCTGATTCCTGCCAGGTTGTCGCCATGGGTGCAGTCAACACAGTCTACAGAGTAGCCTACTGACATAAATGACGAGGAGTATTTTGAACAACAGTTGACGACTGCCCTCGATAACAGAGGCAGCAGTTTCCGAAATACCGCTATATATTGATAGAGTTCCACGTGATGCCAATCGACGGAGCCCGTGATTGAATGCGAATAGAGGGCCTGTGTCCGCTGCTAACAAGCCCACAGCTGTCTCAGGCGCGCGCCATAGGTGACCACCGGCTAAAATTAGAAATATTTGTTGAGGGAACTTAGCTAATGTGGTAACATCATCATCACCATCACCACCACCACAGGGGTCGAAAGACGCTGAGCAACCCTGAGTACCTTTAAATCTCGTCGTTTTGTGACTTTTGCGAGAGAATAACTCGACACGAAAACTGACGATAACAGGGGTATCGGGCAGCACGAATCACAGACCGGGCTGCCGGCATAAAAAAAGGACTGGTAATACTTCTAGTCTTGAGGGACTCGAACTACAATGCAAGGAGGTTGTACGTAGAGCATGCTGGCAGCTCGATACTACTCATGCTTAGATACTGGTGCTACAGATCGCCGGCAGCCCCACTAATAGACGGTTGGTGAGACCCGCGCGCGCTTCTCAAGGGTTTGGTCGTTGTACCGAGACTTCCAACAGGCCGCTTCCAACACTACTACATACAGTAGGCTGTGCGTCTCGATCGAAATTTATCAACATGTTGGGCAGAGAACATTCTACGGTACTTGTACTGCAGTGCACTGCAGTGTACATCATCTATAGAAAATCTAGATATTATTAACCTACAGTAGCCGCTATTATGAGAGGTTGTGCAGTATCTGTGAATAGTGCAGACCTCACACTTTCCGGAAAAATGTCCTAGGATAACATGCCGGCTATACACCCAGCAACACCTATCTTCCCGCTGAAAGATGTGGAGACCATGAAGCGAGAATCGATGATGTGTTCGAGGTCTGAAAATTTTGCTTCCGCTCGCTCACCCAACCGCGCCCCCCCCCCCCCCCCCGTTTGAAATGCAATACTTCCCGCCGCTTCTCGCCGCGCTCTATGCTGTCACGCCGTTGCCCCAGATGCTGAGAGAAATGCAAGATGAGCAGCGTGCGATCAACACCAACCCTGCTGAGATGCAGGCGCAAGCGCACGCTTCAGCCGTGAAGCGCTTCACGGGGGGTGGCTTCGCGGTCAGCTAAACAACCCGTGCAACTTTTATTTGACAAAAAAAAATGACTGACTGAAGTACACTCCCACCACTGCGACCATTAAACAAGAGCGCAGTTTAAGGACACCATTTTTTTAAAGTCTCCGGCACAGTTTAAGGAAAGATAAGAGCTAACCCTTTTCCAACTGCAGTCTTGATAATGACATGTTTTTCTGTGGAAAAACTACTGAGAATTGGTGTGGGGTCATTTTCCCAGCACTTATTATATGCGTTGTAATTAAGTTAAGCTGGATATCGAAATGATGAAACAGCTTTAATTACCGCGAACTGGTGTATCGGTGTATGACAAACGCGGTTCGATGGAGGATGAGCGTGCCGCCGTTTCCGAAATGTACCTCACCTCGAACAGATGATGATTTATCTGATCTGTCTATTTACTTCACATAATCTAGTTCTTCACGGCCCGTTGTGAGAGGTTGAGCAGGATCTGCATACAAGTACAGATCAAACCCAGGAAACATGTGCTAGATCGTGCAGACAGATTACTGTACACGGCTCCAGCCCAGCAATATGAGCTACTGCTGTACATAATGCAACATCGGGAATAGATCTGCCTCGACAGAACTGTGCAAATGGATGATCTATGTATTATATGTCCGAGGTCTCATTTATGTATGACTGGTGGGTGCAAGCAGTGTGTATTCCCCGGGCTGTTCACGGGGTCATGACCCACCTGCACGGGTCGGGTCAGGAGGACTTGAAAAACTCACGGGTCGGGTCGGGTAGGGCTATATAGGTGACCTCATCCGACCCGACCCGAGGGTTTCGACCCGAGACCCGTGAATAGCCCTGCTAGTAAAAATCCCGGGTGCAGCTCGTGACGTCGCCGTCCGTCCAGAAGCAGGATAGCATTTTCAGTAGGGTGAGGCGTGCACTGCTACAACTTGGAAATACTTGAGACCAAAACGTTTATTAGGGGGTTAAATTCCCTGACGCGCTGACCTGACCGGGCGAGAAAGTTACCGGCCTTGAGTTGGGTGGAGTCAACGTATTGATGTCTACCCCTCTAACTTCTAGTATGCAGAAGCACAGTTGTCGTGTAGGGAAGCTACTGCATTCATAGTCCGTTTCAAGATCGAGAGACAGCTACACCGCGAGCGTGAACGGCCCATCGCCCAAGCACGAGGTCAGGGATCTGCCCAGGCCAAGCGTGAGTCAGGGAAACAATCTACCCCTAGGGGCTTGAAAAAATATTTCCGGTCTGTGAACGAGATCGGATACACTCCCAAGTATGTGTGCAAATATGCTAAGGCCTCTTTGGGCCTCAGCAAACAAGTTTTTGAGTAGGGGGACGGTCAGGGGCGGCCGGCCTCCTAGCATCATTGTATAGGTTGAGGTTCGCAAGGCATCAAGGGACGAAACACATTTTTTTCGTTTTTGTTTCCATCCCATTTATTACCTCCGCCTTTCTTTTTCTCTCTCCTTCCTTAGTCGAAACTCAGATCCGCGGTCACACCACAGGCTCTGCTCCCTCCTTCCCAATATGGTTTATGCCCTGCATTTTATCGTGAGAAAAAAAAACGGCCCTTTCTTCCTTCGTCGACTCGCATCGAGTTAAGAGCACAAAAAATAAAATCTGTTTCGCACGCCGCGTACATGCATGCGCATCGGCGCATGGGTTGAGATGGCTCGAGTGGCGAATATTCGAGGCAATCATTCCTGACGCCAAGATAACCCCCCCCCCCCCCCCGCTTTAAGGCAAAAAAACCCAAAAAAAAACAGGGCTCGTCTTTGATCAAAACTTTACCGCGATACTTTAGCGCACCCTGCACGTACCGTAACATAAATACAAACAAGGGCCGCATTGAAAGAGCCTGCAGTTCGGAACCACGGTCTTCGTTCGATTATTCGTTGAGACTCAAACCCTATTTGCCATACCACCAAAGCGCACATCCGTATGCGGTATGGGGTATGGCACCCGGTACTGCTGTGGTCACCGCAAGCCCCCGGTTCCGACGGCAGCTGACACAAAAGACTACCAGGAAAAATGGACCCAAGTCGGACCAAAAACTAAAACGGAAAGTAGGACAACAACATACCTGGCGACAAAATAAAAACGGTGACGGCGATGCAGTAAGAAGAGTGCGGATTCACCCATTATCCTGCAGTAGGTCCACACAATATTCTGCAGTAGGTCTACACAACATTCTGCAGTAGGTCCACACAATATCCTACAGTAGGTTCACACAATATCCTGCAGTAAGTCCACACAATATTCTGCAGGTTGTCCACACTATCCTGCAGTAGGTCCACACCATATCCCGCAGTAGGTTCACACAATATCCTGCAGTAGGTCCACACAATATTCTGCAGTAGGTCCACACAATATTCTGCAGTAGGTCCACATAATATCCCGCAGTAGGTCCACATAATATCCCGCAGTAGGTCCACACAATATCCTGCGGTAGGTCGGTAATCCTCATTCCTAATGGTACGTACTCTACTCCTACTGCTACTACTACTGCTGTGATTCCAGCACCTTCGTTTGGTATGAGGGCTTGCGCACATGCACAAGGGATTCTGTACAGCGACGCCTGTGTGCCCGCCTCATGGTGACAATGGCTATAGCGGACGCCGCACGAGATGGCAAATCATCTAAATAGAAGAAATAGCCAGCTCACTATCTACTCTTTTGGGACTGCAGTCCCGTTTTGGAGAGAAAGCACTCTATATCTCAGTACTTTCTACCCTTAACGGGAGTGGAGTCCTGACACTCCTATTAATAAGAGCCCTAAAAGAGTTAATAGAAAACTAATCTGCTGTAAGTTACTGCTGCAGGTGAAACCATCTAGTGAAATCATAATCTTCTTTCTGCTGCAGCTCTGATATATTCATCCGTAGCGCCTTCTGATGCATCTCGACAATTTCCAACGGCCGTTTCTACACTCACCACAATTCGCTTACGACACCTCTCATCAGAACCTACAGCAGTACAAAAAAACAAAATCACGACCATCCCACACGCCCAGCGCCTGGCAGCTGCATGTTCAGCTGCTATCAAATCGTGCGCAACGCGAAGCAGCCTTAAGCCTTCTTACGGCCGTCAAAACGACGACCGGAACGAAAAAAACGCACAGGATCCCCGACGCACAACAACCAACTCCTTTCTAACCGTACCGACATTTTCGTGTCCAAACTTAGAATTAGAGGAGGGTCATAGCAAAAAAGGTTGAGCCTCTCGGTTGCATCGAATCAGGCAAGAAACGTGTCAGACAACGACGTGTAACACCGTCAACCAACTATTTACGGGGCACCATAGTAAATAGGACCAAATATTGTTGGAAAAAATGGGAAATATATAGGTTTTGGTGTGTAACGTAGGTCCTATTTACTATGGTCCCCCGGGATAGCGGGAAACCAGATTATCATCCATAGAGATGGAAGGAGAACCCCATTTCGCCACGAGACCAGACTGCCACAAGTCTGTCCACCCAACTTCGCCAGAGGACCAGCTCGCCCTTACGAGCACAGCAGTATGGCAGGTTGCAGAGGGTGCTTAGTTTTACGGTTGGCTCTCATCCTCCCCGGCATCGTCCGGCTCAGCAGGTCGGTTGTCATCAACATCAGCAGGTCTGTTGCCATCGTCCGGCTCAGCAGCTCCCACCACCAGCCTGACCAAAGACCGCATATTTTTGCGTTGCACACATACAACCTCAGTTTAGCGTCACTCGAGCGTTCATTGGATATAGTAACACCAGCAGTGCCGAGTTGTAAAATATCGTATAGTATATGTGTGTGCGGGGTTCAATCATCTTTGGAGGCATTATTGTGTACGGTATACATGACCGTCAGAGCTCTTTCTCCAGGAGAGAGCTCGGCCGGCCGATTATTCTGTATATGTTCTTCCTATCAATACGCTCTCTTATTTTTCTCTGCAATACTACACGATGAAAAGCCATGTCTCTATGAATAGACTGCGTGGCAGAGAAGTCCAACAAACTGGAGGCTACGAACGGCGATTTGAAATATCTAGACCGTCAAGTAGGAATGATCTGTAAATGATCTCTCTGTAGATGATCTATCTGTAGATGATACGTCTGTCCGATGTGTGCAGGGTTGGACTGTGAGAGAGAAAGGGAGAGGGAGAGGGTATTCGTTTTACTTCTGTACGCTGGGTGAAAACGTGATATTGCATCTCGTCACAGCAGCGATCGGACGCTTTGGGGCAGCGTTCGCAAACAACAGCACAGCCCGTCGAGCAGTAGAAAAAGGCGGGCTTTACCCTCTACCCCGTAGAGCAGCAGTTACAAGCTAAAACCACCTTTTCAGGCAGACTACTCAATATTAGATGTGGTCCTTTACGGAGTATCAAAAAGAGGCAACGAAGACAAAAAGGCTGCGGTGCTGGACGTCGTGTCGAGTTTTTAATACGTCGAAATATCGAGCTTTCGTTACGTCGTACGTGGAGTGTATTGCAGAGCATGTTTTGCTCCGCCATCCCCTGGCACCTCCCTTGTTTTTTAATACTGCTGTCAGTAAAGGAAAAGTTTTGACGTTTGTACCAGGTAAGAAATATTGAATATCGGAATCGAATCGATTCTATTTTACGTTTATCGATATCGGTATCATATCGAACTCGCCTCTTGTTCGATACTCATTACTGTCATGGGTTACAGGTTCTGTACATACGACGCTGCGATGGTTACATATCGTTCATCGGTGTTGAAGCTATGTGGATACGAACACTCACTTGTACTTGTCTTTGAGCTCAGAGATCTCATCGATCATGGGCTGGATGATCTCGAAGTTTATGGAACCTGTCTTGGCCACCATGGCGTCCGCTTTTTCTCGCAAAACCGTCGCGATTTCGATGATCTCGTCTTCAATCTTCTCCCCCTTCAAGCGTCAGATGAAGCGTCAGGGGTCAGAGGGCGCGCACGCATGGTCGCATTGGCAGCACGGCGAGTGCTCTCCGGCATTAGAATCTTCCTGCAAGAGATCGCCACGCACTCTCTACTCGCACGTACTGCCCAGAAGTGCTGTACCTGGTATACTCTAGTAGTATGATATTAATGTAGTAGTATAATATATAATGTACAGAAGTCTATTATTCTATTATTATAGTATGATATGGTACCTGTTACGAGAAGGGTCCGGGTCAACCAGCAAAAACACAGGGCATGGCGGCTGGGCGCCCCTTTGCAGCAGGTAGATCTCTTGTTGCCCTAGTCCCAGCTTCAAAACAATAATACGCCGTTCCTCGATAGAACTCAAACACGTTGTTTTTTGCTCCGATCCTAGACATGTGGAACATTTTTTGTTAAGGCATTCATTTATCGGGATGTTTTCCTCGGGGAGAGTTCGTTTAACTTGGTTTCAAAATTGGTCATGAGTTTTCTCGTGAACGATACCACTATGCCCCATAAGGTAAGGACTCTTTAGATATTAACATCAGCACCGACACTTTCTTACATTCCGGACAGAGTGGTGCTGGTACTACCACTATGTCCGGAAATATAAAGAATGGTTGAGTACGAGTGTCAAAAATCTCTTACATTTCCGGACAAGGTGGTAATATTTCTGCCGTACTGCTGCCGTTGAAATTTGACGGGAAACGCGTCCTAGCCGCTGCAAGCACGGGGTTTGTCCGCTGCTGCAGGCCAGGGACAGAGCTCGGATTGACGGAGACGAAATTACTGCTGCTGGTATGGTAGTCTGGTGTAGGTATAGCTGTGGTCTGGCTACGCGCACGCACTCAAAATTTGCGCCTGTCACCTATGGGCGGATGATGGTACGAAAGGGACAGCAGGCTGCGCAGACCCCGACTTTCTACCCTCTCACAGGGACAGAGCGTAGGCTCCGAGACACACAACAAAAGTATATGGTACAGGGGGAAGACACCGCCATACCAGCATGGTGTTGGGCCGCCCTGTGCTGCGTCGATGGTCTGAGTTTGCGAGCTGCAACAGAAGGCTCTCTCTTCCTCGCGCGCGCCACCTCTCGTCTCGTCTGACAAACGCGGCGCGATCGTGGTGCCAATCACCGACGTTTGTCCCTACAAAATCCCTACAAAACTCGTCGGTGATCTGTGATTGGTGCTATTAATACCTGGCAGAAAATTCCGGAATTTTCAAGATAAATCCCGACAAAAATTGCCACAGGTATCAAATCAGGTATAGGCGCTGTGCCTTTTTTTAATGAAATCAAATCCAAATTGGATTTATTTTTTCTAGTTTGATTCTTGCTTCCTCGTTAATATGGGCCCTTACACAGAAAAATATTAACTTTATTTTCGGGAGTTATTATACTGACGTTAGTTTATAACGCACCCATTCTCAAATAAGAAATCCAGACTGGACCAGCTTTCCTGCTTCTTACCTGGTACGCATTATCGTAGGTGCCCGGTACTAACTGCACTATTAACACTACAGTCTGTACATCAGTTTGGCATTTTTTTTTACAAAATTATGAAATACGTGAGGTTGACTCTTATGGGAGCCGAAACCGGAAAACAAAACAGGGTTTATAGAGAGATCCAGGAAGAATTTCGTGCCAGATCCGACTTATCGAATCTTATTGATGGCCAAAAAACAGAAATCTCGAAAATGTTTTCTGTATTTCGATTGGAAATGGCCTGGCCAGACGAAACCAGACACCAGTTCTGGCCGGTCCCAGAGCTGGCCGAAACTGGTTTTGAACCCCACACAGGAGGCATAACGTGGCGGGCCTAATACTTGTACATATCATCACTACTACTGCTGTACTCTCTCGCTTTATCTGACACGGTATCCCGGCATATAGAGGTAGCTAGAGACTCCAAGCTCTGGTGATGACGAACAACCGACTACCCCGCATGGTCTTGGCGGTTGCCGTTGTTGTGTGCTTGAGCTTTCTGCAAATACCTGGTATATGCCAACGCACTGCTCCTTGATGCTATACAGCAGACTGCCGAGCTTGAGCACCCTTCGTCGAAGGAAGCCAACCCAGTCCAGGAAGCTCAAGTCTGCGAAAGCAAGCCCCATGTTACCCGGCAGGTACCAAACAGGATACGTGGGTGGGTGCTGTGTACTCCTACTGCTGTGTGTTACTACGAGTACTGGTACTGCTGTGCCGCTGTGTGTCCGCCGAATTCAAATATTGGGGCAACTCCTCCCTCCAATGTCCTCCCAACCCACACGAAACCCCGGCATAGTCACACAAAACACCACAAGGTAGGAAAAGACGAAACTCGATATACGAATCTGGGGCATACGAAAAACAGAAGTGCATGCCAGTTCTGTTTTCCGGTTTCGGCTCCCTTAAGATTCAGCCTGACCTGTGATTCTGGTACACTGCTGTCCCGGTACTATTTACGGGGGACCATATTAAATAGGACCTACGGTACACCCAAAAACTATATACTTCGGTATTTTTACTAAACTATGGTCCCCCGTTAGAGATTGATAGTGCTGGTGCCAAAAGAGTACAGCAGCAGTATTAATCTTAATATTAATAGTCGAAATGCGGATGTATCATTCATGGCACTCAATCACGTACCGGGTACCTCGGGTAAGTAAATGATAATTTGATTCGATTTGTTCAACAAGGCAGAGGGTTCATCATCATACTCACTTCCAACGCTCTATCCGCGCGTTCTTCCGGCGTCAGGCCGCTGATTACCGCCCCTCCTAGTTTAGAAGCATGGTTGAAGAACACCTCGTACTCGTTAGGTTGAGCGCGAAGCTTTGTCGGTGCTGCTCGGCATGGCGATATCGACTTTGCCGCGTCAGGCGCAGCAAGCGCAAAGCTGGAACCAGCTCGACCGTGGTGCACCTTGTTGTACCCGAGAGATGTCCATCCCCCACAGAAGGCGTATGCCACCCCTGGTGAGAGTAGGCAAATCACTCTAGATAGATACATTGGGCGTCGACGGCAGCAGCAGCAGTGGAGTTCTCTTGTTGCTCCCACGGTCTCGAGATCTGCAATCTGCACAACATGATACCAGGTACGTGATCGATGTTGTTGTCATTCTGGAGTTGCATTTTTGAAGGTGGCGTACACATACGGGGCTACTTGTATGACATTTGGGGAGATTTTGAGATTTTGACTCTTCCTGCACGTGCAGCATCCATCATGCGATCCAATAAGATATTACATCATGTGATTATTATTATTGCTTGCAAATAAGATTCGTAGTCGCCGCCCGTGGATGATCCCACGCCTCCCTGCGTTAGCAGAGCGTTCTTTCGTATGCCAAATGTGTTTTCTGGTTCGGCGTTTGCGCATCATCCAGGTATCATGCGTATACTTCACATAGCAGAGAGAGGGTATCATAGCTTGTACCTCCCACAATAGCAGGTACATATTGCAGAAAAGGGTAGGGCCCGACACGCTCAATCTCGAGTAGATTTTTATTCTGCAGGCGTCCCCGGTGGCTTGGTAGGTGGTCCGAGTGCCTATCAAGAACAAGTTCGTGGGTTCGAGTCTCACCGAGTGCATGCTCGTACTCGTAGGGACTTTTTCTTGAATAAAAAAAATGATTAGCGGAAAGCGCGAGATGAGAGCGTGAGTTAGTTACTACATCGATTAATCGACGAGCAGTGGGAATGCTGAACCCTATGCGCGGCAGAAAACTAAAAGCACGTACCGGGGGGGAGAAGGGACGACACCTGTCACCACGGCTTGTCCAGAAGATCGCTGACGAATCAGGCCAAGGTTAGGCTGGAAAGTACATGAGTAAAGTGATGATAAAAAAAAAACAAAAACGGTTGGTACACGACGGGGACAGACTTGTGCAATCAGATATTTTTACTGCTTCAAAATGATCCACGCCATCTCCAAGAAACTTGTTTCGCGCAGTGGCAAAGGGCACCAGTACTCGTATACCTTGGTACGAGGGACTGGGCAAAGAGCCACGGCTTAGGGTAAGCTGCGTGACACAAGTTTGCGCGTTCGCCGACATCTGGTGCCTGAACTATAGAGCAGTACAATAGTAGTATTATTAATAGCATCACGAGTCGACTATATTTCAATACTCGACGGACCGATGAGCGAGCGAGCGACACGCGCATACATATACCTACAACACATGCAATGTGCGGTAAAAATGACCGGAGAAAAGAATGACACCACATACGTAAATAAGATGCTTATGTTCGAACAATACATACGAGGTATTACCTGGTGCTTACCGTACGACTCGAAAGGCGTCGATCGGATACCAGGCGTCATTGACGTGGTTGATCACGCATGCATGGATGCATGTTATTTTCAATGGTCGCATCACAAGCTTGCCAGGATATATGATACCCACGCAACGGGCACGAAATAAGTCACGTGCACAATGCAGGCAAAAATACAGGCACACGGCGATGAGCAGTAAGCCCTATTTAATAGGGACATTGAGAGTGTACTTGCACATACACGTACGACGAAAACATAACTTACCCACCTGCTGTGTGTACCTATCTCTGTACGAAGTACCGTTGAGACCGGCGAACCCAGAGGAATTTTAAGGTCGAAATCCATTCAATAATGATCACAGAACTTCAAAATACAGCTATACCGTTCTCTACATAGCAGCAAATGACCCGCCCCCGTCGCTCGGTCTGCGTTGGCGTTGCGGTGGGATGCCCTCCTTCCTTCATTCTACTACTCTACTCCCGACAATTATCATCGCACGAAAACATACAGCACGTCCAGCCCATGATGCTGGCCCAACAGAGAACTAAAACATCGCACAGCCCACAACGGAGACATAACACCAAACCGGGTACGCACTGGCCCACTTTTTTGATTCACAGGTAACTATCAGTCTAAGTAATGGCTAGCTCCTCCCAACCCTAGTGCTCACTGACCATGATACCGCCGAGGTTTTACCCCCCTTGTCGTATTCCCGTCTGTATCGTGACAGCTCCAGTAAAGTAGTAGGATGGCGTAGGACAACAACACAAAGTATAACCGTAGAAAATATTTATCAAAACGTCCTGCAGGCTGCGCCAAAAATTCTACGGGATCTATGGGACGCTTTCGTTGACGACTGAGATGCCTGGCCGATAATCACGAGACCACGGCTGACAACCAACGTCCCTCTGTCGCCAGAAGAAGGGATGGCGAACGCCAGCCAGAGCAGCTACACATGTACTTGGTATACATATATATATGGACCCTTTCCGCCAACAATACGTATTACGTATGGTAATATGGCGGAACGTGGGCCACTGGAGGGCCGGTCGAGAATATGTTTCCCTCGGTAATTTCGTCAATATGTAACCATTTACGGCCCACTATCCTAACTCATGACTATAACTATAATATTCGCGGGTATTGCCTTAAGACCGGCGCTGTTTCTTAGTACTGCTGTCGTCATGGGGGGGGCGTTCCATAAAGCCTCTTACTCCATCATCCCGAAACTGAAAAAACTTGCAGCGTGCATTTCGGTCGGTCGGCCAGTTGCCGGCCGAACGGGCGCAAGTATAGAACCTCCTGTTTTGATTCGGTCCGGCCTTGAGAACAGTCCGCTGTATGGACGGTTCGCCGTGCTCGCAAATCGGTGTGCTCTTCTTCTGCTTAAATAACGCCTTCCAAGCCTCTGCGCTTTCACTATTTGAGCTGCTGCCTGGTCCTGGTTCAACCCGGCCCACCGTCCGAGCGGTACCGGAAAAAGCGCTAGCCCCTTCTCCGCTTCCATCGAGCGGAACATCGCTTCCTTGCGTCTCGTCCCACCTGCCTGAAGGCTCCGCGGCATTCGCACTTGAATTGACCGCGCTGGAAGACACGGAGGAAATAGCCGCCTGGCCTTGCCCGCCGTTCGTGAAGCCTCTCACAACGTCACCCGCAGCTTCTTTTCTCTCACCTTCAGCTGCAGACATCACTGTCCGCAATTTGGCGGCAGGTATGCTGGAAGACCTTGTCGCTGCTGAACCGAATGTCAGCTTCCCCTGAAGACGCGAGGTCGATCCGATCCCGCGCCTCCTTGCGGCAGCACAGCTTGACGAACGACCGGCAGGTGCCAACGAACTACCTCGCATCTCACGTGGCTCAGGGCCCTTGGAGCCAGCTTTTGTCTGCGATAAAAGAGTCCTCCGTCGTACTGCACCCGCCCTACCATTCACAAAACACGGCGCCAGGTTGCTCCCGTGAGTCCCCCCGCCGGTTTCACCCACCACCCCCCCGTTCTCCCGCTTTCTGGCGTCCTCCGGCGGCGTTCGGTCAGAACCGCTGGCCACAAAATACCTGGCAAGCTTGGCCTGCTTTCTGGCCAGCTCGGGGTAGAAGCAGGAACATTCTGGGGGGTGCTCGGACCATTCGCGATCATCACCGCCCATCTCGCCCACACTAGTTGTACTGTCGGCGATCTCGCCGCTGTCCACCCACGACTTCTTCTTTTCCCCCGGGGGAAGGGGCAGAAAAAATTTCGCGCGCACGGGGCAATGATCCGAGCCCAAAAATTCCGGCATGATATCGCAGGCGCCGAGGGTTCGGTTTGCGAAATCTGCGCTCGCTGTGATAAAGTCGATGCGCGTCCCGTAGTTGTTCTCCCTTGCCCCTGTCTGGGTGTTCCAGCACGTGAAGGCGTCCTTGCGATTGGGATGTAACCGTCGGAAGCAGTCCACGAGCCTAGCATTGGATAAAGTGCACGGGTCGACGCACAGGCAGGATTATTTTGTTACGTTTGTGGTATTGCAACATCAAGTTAAGTTGCCTACAATACACGACAGCACTTCAGAAATTGGGAGTTCGTAAGTTTTGGCTCGGCTTTTGCACGAAACAAGGGAAACCTAGTTTACAATACTGAAATTAGTGTTGAGCACACCCTGCCTCACATAATAAGTCTGGCCGAAAATAATATTTACGTACGAGGTGTCAGGTACAGTATATCACCACCAGGTTTACGCCCAACAACGCACTTGGCGAGCAGCGCGCCAGCAGCGTACGACTTAACGACAACAACATAAGCGAGAAAATACCACCGATCAGGCCGAGGCAGAAAAAAAAAAACAGTCGAAAGCAGGCATCACACAAGAAGGAGGTCACCCCCTCTAATCCCGGCGCACGACTGCAGTCAGCTACAGGACTCCGCAACGAACACCATGCATGCCGAGTCACTAGCTCCGCCCAACCAGAGATCCGTACAGCACACAGCAACCTCCCCCTGCTCAACCCTTCCCGGAGAACAAACTTGTTTCCGTCATCCCATATTTTGATACTGTATAGCTGCCACCACAGCGTGAGGCTGCAGAAGTACAGTACCAACCTAGGCGCATCCGAGGAGCCAAACCCCAGCATTCCGCGTATCCACTTGCTCCAGTCAGAGGCGAGAAAATCGGCGTCGGAGATGGTGAAACCATGGTCCAGCTGGCTGGCGCACGCGTTCAAGTCGCCCACCTTGGCATGTGACGTCAGCGGACGTTGTCAAGCCGAGAGCCAGGGCGAGACATCGATCAATTGACCGTACAGCAGCAGAAGAACAGTCGGAGTTACAGCATATGGTATAGCTTGTTTTCGGGATACATGGTCTTCTTTAAGCATACTGTTCCGATTGTTCAGGGCATGCCGATGGGATGGGGGGGAGGGGAGGGGTAACCACTATCATCGGGAGGGGAGGGTGAAACTGCCTTTGGGCTGCCGGCATGCGCTCTGCGCGGGAATGCGTCTCGTTGCCGCCGGACATATATACGATAAACTATATCTTCGTCAACCATCTCACCAGAATGACATCTCGTCCGACGTCTTGAAGTTGAGACACCCGCGCCTCTAGCAAGGCCAAAAAATCACGCTTGAACGCGCGGCGCTCATCCTTCTTCTCGTCCTCGTCGCCAGAGCTATAAGGCGTCAGGGTTGGGACGGTGGCAGGAGATAACACATATACAACTTTTAGAGTGAAGATGGCACCGCGAGGGACAGTACCATAAAACACACCAGCTAGAGTTATAAGGCCGATACTTTCGGGAGCAGAAGGCGAACCTGAGATCTTCCTTCGTATTATATTAATGGGCTTGTTCGCGACAGAAGATGTACTATCCGGTATTTCAGATTTCGGTGTTGCACATTTCTACACCGCTTCTCGCGCGAGTATGACGCCAATTTTGTGACAGATATCTCGGCCGTCGACACAACATGCGGATTTTTCGCATCCGGATCCGGATGCCAACGGTGACCAAATACGTTGTCGTTAGCCCGCCCCCGCCGCGCTTTGACACCATGTTAACACTGAATCAAGCGGCATCATACAGCCCATCTTGCTGTGATAGTTACAGCGTTCGTCGCACCGTTTGGTCGTAAAAAAACTTTTATGAAAATATTACTTGTGTTCCTTGCTTATTTCACAACTTGTAGGGAACGCAAACATCTTTAACCGGCGTGCAAACTGCCCGCGAGGGAGTTTGAGTGTGCCCACCAGGCCTTCAGGAGGTGTCGACGCGAGCGTGGTACGCCTCGCCTTCGGTAAAAATGTCGACGCAAACTCGATGGAGGCGCAACAACCATTGCCGCAAGCATCATATTGTTTCATGCGAGGTGTCTCGTTGGCAGATGTGCAGCGTCGTGACACCCCCACCCAGCAAAACGGCACTCTCCACACCTCGAACAAACCTGACATTTGTTTTCGTGGTTAAATCTCGTTGTAGCACCCACAAGAGCTCTGACAGAATCAGAGGAACTAGCCCGAAATATGTAGATAGGCTTGGTTATGGACAAATATTGGGGCTCAATAATCCCCAACGAGCGCAAATGCAGTACGATGGCGGTCCCAGAACTGTCGGGAGGGAGTTTACAAGAACTCAAGATTCTTCCTGCGCTTTAGTAGCCCGGTAAAAAATACTCAAGCCGATAAAAGTTGACTATCGAGAGCACGGTATATACTATTGGTTTTGGTCTAACCACATTACTATCTTGAATAAACTATCAATAGTCGAATACCTACCTTGCATTGAACTCTCAACACCTGTCAGTTGAAGTTGGAGTTCCACGTCATAGAGTCGGAGGCGTATGTCACATAGTTGGAGTACTCTTCCATTAGTTGGCCATGCGCTAACGGTTATCGTCTTGTTCTGACAAAACTGCAAGCGACTCAGTGATTGCCTGTGGAAACGTTAAAACTAGAGACGTCCGTAACAGCAGTAACGTGAACACTACGCAGATCTGTGGGCAACGTGAGAACGGTGGACAGAATTTAAAAGGCAGCGCACCTGGTGCAAGGAGCGTACACGTTGAAGAGCACGAAATGCCCATGATCCGTCACGAGCACTCTACCCTCAGAATCAAGAGTCCCGAGCCTATCGGGGCTCAGCCCAGCGGAGAAACTCCCAGTATTACGATAAGAGTGGAAAAAAGCCGCGTCTGCGAGAGATTTGGTCGATGCCAGCGTCTTCAAACCCGAGTCCGATCGGATGAAGGTTGCCACGCCGGAGTAGGAGGCCTTGCGGGGCACTGTGCAGTGAGTGAATAAGCAGTGGTACCCTTTCGCTTGGGCTAAGTCGCGCTCCACTGCATGCGGTGGGAGAAATCACGACAAGGAGGCATCCGGCGACAGGCAGCACACAGATAGATAGCTGTGAGGGGTGGTGTGGTGGCAGTGGAGGATGTTACGTATGGTACATACCAGTATGAGATATTAATAGGAGTTGGTTGCGGTCCCTCGTGTAGAAAAGTGTTTGATCGGACGGCGAATTTCAACAGCAGTACCAGCGTGTGAGCGCACAAGCGCGGCTGTGGTAGGAGGACCGGGTGCACGTATTGCGGGCTCTGATTTATGTCCGCGTTATATACGTATATACGTACACCAGTACCGGTATAATATTACGGGGGTCCATAGTTAACAGGACCAAATATTGTTAGTAAAAATACCTAAATATATAGGTTTTTTATGTACGCCATAGGTCCTGTTAACTATAGACCCCCGTAATAGTTGTCTCACCAAGGTCTCTCCTCGTGATCTTGATCTCTTGAAAGCACACTGACCGGTCCGTTGGTACGTGGCGGGGTGACACGGGACATACATCGTACGAGGCAGGAGATGAGAGAGAGCAAGGGAGGATGGCGTTAAATTCTGTCGCAGCGCACAACTACAGCTCATCTTCCACAGAAAAGGATCCTGCGTCAACCCACCGGCGGAGCGAAAGGTAAATGAGATCAGCGGCGAGGTCAATACACCCTCCAACACGAGCTTGGCATGACTGCTGGTCGTGTAAGCATGTTCGCATACCTCACCGTAGCAGCGTAATACAAAATGCGTATGATAGCAGCAGCACTCACGTATGTCGGCGTCGAACTGATCCAAAAGTTGCTTCATCCCTCCATGGTCCACGGCTACCTTCCTCAGCCCGTTGATGTTCCACGTCAGAATACGTGCTGTACACCCAGCAGCTCCTGCTTTATTCTCAAGGCAAGCAGCCACATGGACAGGCTGGGTCTCATCCATACTCGCTCGTGCTGAAGCACCGAAATACTTAACGTGCTGTACAACTGTACAACTGCTGTACGATAACAACTTTTTGGCGGCTTCAACAGCGAAAATGCATCCCAACCAAAATTGTCGTGGTTGAAGCTCACGCGTAAATTGACGGCTCTTTTGCAGAGCGACTCGGGTAGAATCCCTTGTCGTGTGATTAATGGCGAGATAAGGACACCCAGCCAGATGAGACACACAGAATACGGGGAGTCACATGGACGGCATCGTCGAATCCTGGATAATCGTGAACCCCCTCTAGAAACGCCACAAAAACAGATATCAAACCTTCCGACGGCACACCAGCGTAAATAGCGCTCGTATCGAAGCTTGCGACGCCAGGGGGCAGCATGAATGCATCAGCGGCGATATGTGTCCTGTTTCTTTCTTTAATGCAACCGGCGATTGCAGAACACCCACCGCTCCTGACCTGGGTAACACCTCTGGCCAGTCCTGCCACTAGCCGCGCCGCCCGCTGTTCAGACAACATCCGTGGAACAACAACTACAACAGCAACGTCAGCCCGGTCAGGTCGATTTGCGCCTCGCACACGCAAACTCTCCACAGCCACTGCACGTCGAAGACGCGCTGCCACCACCCTTTCCTTATCCGACCAAAAGGAGGCTGAGGTCGCGGGAAAGTCGCTGTTCATCTTCGGTGTGGGCTATGTCGCTACAGCGGTCGCGTTGACGTTTCTGCGAAAGGGGTGGACTGTGCATGGGACTTGCACTGACCCTCGCAAAGTCAAGACGCTTCGAGAGCAAGGGATAGAGGTGGGTGTGGGTACTCGTAGAGGTGCGGGTCGGTAACGGGGAATGGCTGAAGCGTTGCTCTAAGCCAATGTCGTCTGTGGCGCGATATAGGTTTAGCTCCTGCCCGTATGTGGTAGATCACATTGGAACTACTTTGACTTATTGTCAACCCGCAGTTGCTCAACAGTTGCGTTGTTGCTGCACTTCTTCCTTGACGTACTTCGTTCTCATTTACTACGAGTATTCGTATGATACACCACGAATGAATACGAGCACGTAAGACCACGACTGCTGCTGTTGTGGGCCCCACACCACCGCCCGTTCGCTTGTGCTCTTCTGCTGTGTGATCACCCGAGGCTGAGACTCGGGCTGTGTGGGCCTCTAGACCATCACTTGAGATGAACAGTTTTGTTGAAGTACGTGCACACCAGGTAGTAGGCAGTATGTGTAATTCGTTTCTGTAGACTACTGCTTGCTGCGGGTACGGCTACTGCGGCCTCCTTTTCGTCGTGTTTCATTCCATTCTCAATCATCCTCAATCCGCACACCAACACACACCGACACCCCCCCGCTCTGAATCAGCGCGGTACCCAGCCCAACGAACTCAACCTCGAACGCTGTCGTAGTCATAAGCCAAACCCAAGCGATCAGGGCGATAAACTCTACGCACGGGTTTCCACCTCACTCACCCGCCGCGTCGCCACGCAAAACTAAAGCTCACCACCAACCACACCAGCACTCGCCTCGGTTTTCCCTTTACGTTTGGCTTTTTTTTCTGGATGTTTCAGACTTACATCTTCGACGACTGGAGCGGGCCGATGATGAAGCCGGAGCCCCTGGAGGCGCTTGCATCCGCCACTTGCATCCTCAGTACAGTGCCGCCAGCTCTCCAGTAAGCGCATCCGGATGGACTCACGCTTTCCGCAAGGCATGATGCAGTCAACGCACAGCAGTAGTCGTGGAGAGACGTACCGCCGCACGGCATGATTCAGTCACAGCAGTACTGCCGTATGTAGCAACTCGAGGTGTGAAACCATTTCTATTTAAAATGGTATAACGTACGTAGAATCCTTCTTTTTTTTGCAGCAATGGTGCGATGATGACCTGCTTCAATGCCTATGATAGCATCGGCAAGGCTTCACACGTCGAACAGATCACGATGTACCAGGCATCTATCTATCTACAGATAGATCATCTACAGATAGATCCTCCACAGACGAATAATCTTGAACATCTTAACCTGGCGTTGTGAGATGTTATGCAGGATCTTCCGTGTAAGGCAGATCATCAAACCCAACCCAGGAAACATGTACATGTTCCTATATACGTCATGCACACTTTACGGCTCCCACCCAGCAGCATAAGCTCGATCATAAAGATCAGGAATA
Organism: Macrocystis pyrifera; assembly: GCA_031763025.1. Classification (NCBI taxonomy): domain Eukaryota; class Phaeophyceae; order Laminariales; family Laminariaceae; genus Macrocystis; species Macrocystis pyrifera. The sequence continues at coordinate 958,809 of JASSKH010000003.1, forward strand.
TATCTGCCCTGCAGGGATCGATATCATGAAGTGGGAATGATCTATCTGATCTATCTGATCTGTCTGACGTGTGAAAAGTGTGCGACGGTCATACCCAGAATGGCGCCGCTTCGACCGATCTCGAAACCATTCACGAACCCATATTAACATTTCTCTTACGATTGTACACACCGGTGCTACTTGTTTTACAACATCTGCCGGGACGATACGCAGCGATCGTTACTTTTTTGTAACAGCGAAAACAGACACCTCAACTGTGCGATACGAACCCTTCGTAGAAGCTCATATTTGCTAGCTGCGTGGTCTATACCAGATATGTTTTTTCATCTCTACTTTGACTCGCGGGTATTACACGTGAGTCGTCTTTTTTTAACACTCCTTCGAAAACGCCTGTTTTATGCCTCTACTGTATTCAACGCCGGGCAGATCTGGCACAGATCCTGTCCTCGCGGGGCACATGCCGGAGCTGCAGTGGGCTCACAGGAACGGCAGTCTAAGATGGCTAGGTTATCTCTCTTCCACCGGTGAGCATCGCTCGCAGGTCCGGTAAAACCCAGCGTTTCGGGCTGCGCCAATTATCCAATACACACATAAAATGTGACCACGCAAAAAAATTACGCTCTACGAAATTCTCGACCTCTCAGCCGAGGTGTGGTCTCTCCAGAAACAAAGGCAGACACTAACACGTAAACATGTAATCCCCAGGTACCTTGTTTTGCCAGCACGGTGTGCGATGCTCAGCTAGCTGGCTCACCCGACACGATCTCCTGTTAAATGTTTCGTTCTTCATCGTACCTTCGCCCCTTTGCCCATCGCACTCACTCATACTGGACCGGCTGCCAGTTGAAGCAGATATACCTGTGCCTTACCCTACGTTTTTCAAAAATCAAATTCGAAAGGAGGCTCCATCACACTATTGCGTATCAGGTACAGCACGAAGTTGTAGGTCACTACGGCTACGATAGGGGTTGCCCATTTTGGCGGACATACTTATGATGGTCCTCCTTAGCTGAGGAATCACCCAACAAACCATTAAGGCATTAAGGCACACGTTATCGTAGGAATTTCATTTATTTACTTGAGGCCATCGTAGTGCTCAACGAGTCAAGCGTGCAACATTTATCCGAAAAACGATTTTTGGGTGAGGCATGGGAGGTTCCAAGCCTTTTTTTGAGTTCTACGCTATATTAATGAAATCCAACGCTGACTCTAATGATTCCAGTAATTTGTCCCCCAAACGGGAATTGTGCAGTCCTGGAAGGGGTGAACTGATGAAGCTCACGAAATTTAGGCGCCACCCCCCACCCCTACCGTAGCGAGTGTCCGACTGTAACGGCTGTAACGGCGGCAAGGACTGGAAGTAACGACTGTGTTGCCTGTCTTCCGCGGCTGTCGCAACTAACTGTCTGCTGTCTGGCAGGGGTCTACGGTGACAGAGGCGGGGGTTGGGTGACGGAGGAAGACGAGCCGTGGCCAGCTGCGCCGCGCACCAAGGCTAGGCTAAAGGCGGAGCGGTCGTGGCTGCGACTTCATGTGAGATGCTAACGTGGAGAGGGGTGCGGGAGCGCCGCTGTTTGCGGATGGGGGAAGAAATATTTAGGGAGGCGGTGGGTGTGGTTGTGATGTTGGTGGTCGGTGGTGATGGTGGTGGTGGTGAGGGTGCAAGGTCATTCGGAAGAGAGGGCGGAGCCGAGAGCCCCCTTGGCAATTCGTAGCTGCCTTTCAGATTCTGGGGTGTCTTTGTTTTGGGAAGAAACACTTGAAGATCGTGGTTTCCTTCTCACAGATGCTCCGCTAACGTTTGCGTTTGCGTTTGCGTTTGCGTCGTGGGATGTTTTGGGCGAACGGCGTGTTTTTTTGTCGATCAGTACTGCCGGCAGAGAGGCATGCACGTACACCTCAGTATCATCAGACAATTATTACGGGGGACCATAGTAAATAGGACTTACGGTACACACAAAAACCTATAAATTTACCTTTTTTTTATCAACAATATATGGTTCTATTTACTATGATCCCCCGTAATAGTAGACTACACTATAGCGAGCGAGGGCGCCGGAGGTACTCCTATGCCCGTAGGTGGGTGTGATCGCTAGTAATGTTAATAGCTCGGGGCGCTATTCCCTTATTTCGCAATTATTTCGAAATAGGTTTTATGACTCGCCCTTCGGTGAAGACAGTGGCGGCGGGTTCAAGTTTGCTCGCGTCCCCGGGGTCACGCTGCAAATGCTGCTTTCGTATGAGAACCGCCTCCGGTCTGTCCCCCTGTGACCGCCAGCTCCACTCGCTGTGGCTGCTTCCCCGTCTTACGATGCCAGGAGACCGAGGGAATCCCCACGCACGTGTTGAGGCTTGCTGGCATCTATGGCCCTGGCCGGAGCGCTCTCGACTCCGTGGCAAGGTATTTAGGCTTTCGCTGTGCCCGACATGGTGATTGCATTGGAACGGGTTGGCATGGTGTCATGCTGTCACGGAGGGGGGGAGGGAGTTGGAGCTTGCCAACAGGAGGTAGTGCGTATCGAGAAGGGCTGTATGCGCCATGTTTGTCCTGGCACTTATCCAGAATACGTATCTCCTCTGCGTTGCGCGGCTCTGTCGCTGAAGTGGTTTTGGGCGAAGGGTGTTTTGCTGCTCGACAACACGTGTGTCCTTGCATTCTTGCCAGGTGCACTATCTTTTTTAGAGCTGTACATGGCAGGGGGCTGTCTTCAGTACGGTCGGCCAAGTCTGGCACACTTTGGAGTATAGTTAGTGGAGCTTGTCTTGTATCCATAGACTAGATTATGTCGATACAAATAGAAATGTAGTATTAATAGCAACAAGTATTCGCTTGCTGCTCAAGGTTTTGTGTGGGTGTCGAGTAGAGCGCTCGCTGGCCGATTTATATTTGCAGGCCCGTGAAGCCAACAACAAGCCAGTGCTCCCCTCTTTTTCCATGGTGTATTTTGTGTGTGTGCGCGCAACGGGTTTGATTTAGCCTTCCTCGCAAACGCTCCGCTTCCATCGATTCAGGCACAACGGAGACATTCGGTTAGCCGGGTCTGACGACGGCACGATGGTATCCCGAATACACGTGGCGGATATCGTTAGCGTGGTGGAGTCATCGATCGAACGAACGCCGGAGCCCGGCATGGTCATGAACGTCGCTGACGATTTGCCGTCCACTAGATACGAGGTAATCGCTTTCATGCTGCTATTTCCTACCGCACTACACGCCGTGTCATACACATACCGCAGTATGTATGACAATCTCTTTCAGAGGGCGCGTTCGTCTGGCACGGAATCGGAAAGTTATACGAAGTACCAGGCAAAAAATACAGCAAGTACGTACGTATATTGTGTATGTATCCCACTAACCGTCTGAAAAGCAACACATCGGCAACACGTCTCTAATCCGTGTACAGCACCATATTAGCGACATGCCACTCTCCGGATTGGACATTTGCTTTTGAGGATGTTCGCGAGGCTCCTCTTGCCCCGCACCGTTCAAGATGTGAGGTGAAATTTTCCCCTTTGAAGGGAGAGAACTGTGATGCCGCCGGTGGTCGCCAGGGTTTGTGCTCGCGTTTGGTCATAGCGGAGCATGCATGTATGACTGTATGTGTTTTAAACACGCCTCATTATTGTTGCGCAGGCCCGACTACCGCGTGAAGAACGTCGGTGATCCAGGCCGCCCTTGGAGATGGCGACTTAGACTTGACCTTTTTCCATTGCAAAATATTTTACTACTCTAATTCCAAGTAGTTTGTGCCCGCAAGGAGGGGGTACCTTTTCTGAAGTAGTCAAAAAAGGCGCAGGCAGCTTTCGGGTACAGTCTGTGTCTGCCACCAGTTGTGGCGAGGCTGCTGCCGCCTTAGGTCTGAGATTGACCTTCCATCCGGCGTTTGTATCCTGTATCCTCCTTCCCTGCCGCGTGTACCTTCTCGCCCAGACACTGGCGTACGGGTGCAAGCTGTTGGGATACCCTCGCCAGGATCCTGATCCGAGCGAAAAGTACATCAATCGAAGGTGCGGAGCTACAGCTGTTATTAATAGTGGCAGCGGGCATGGCAGTGGTAGTTTATTTCACTTTTTTCTGTTTTTTTTTCTATTGGTTGGTTTCCACCGCAGTTTGCATCTTTCTAAAGTCCTCTGCAAGTATTACATGTATTTTCAGCTTGCTCTTGAAAAAAATAGTCGGCGTGCCATTTTTTTTTTCCCGAGTTTCTCTCCACCGGGAAAAAAAAAATCGTTTCGGTGGCGGCATGCGCGTGGCCCGCCAAAACAAAATGTGCTCTATTTACGGCAAACACAAAAACCTATATATTTCCCTATTTTTAGTAACAATATTTGGTCCTATTTATTATGGTCCCCCGTAATAGAGCAAGACTTGACGGCACGCGCGTAAACATGTGTTGAACGAAGTCACGAGCACGCGACACCGTGCCCAAACCAGCTCAACAAGAGTACGCTCGAAACAGTCACTATTGTACGAACCTTTATGTCCCCAAGTATATATCACGGGGGTCCATAGTTACATTAAAAACTATACATTTACCTATTTTTACTGGTCCCAATAACTATGGACCCCCGTAATAGACCGTTTTTATCTTTATCTTAAACCCCCCAAAAAATTGTATTTTGGGACAGAGTAGAGTGTAGTACCACTGCTTTACGCAGCAGTGTTTGGGAGCAGTTTTCGGTGTGAGTTAAATGAGGAAACCGACCTGCCTCTAATGATGAAATACTTGAAAAGCACGTACGTGGCTCTTGCACGCTTTCCTCCGCTGTATCGGGCAACACCACGTTTGACAATCCTCATGTATCGTGTGCACATGGTGCATTGTGGGTCGCTCGTCGCTCGCCGTTCTTTTTTATTTGCCACTGATGTGGTCATGTACATGCGTATGCTATCATGCACCTCCCTCATCTTGGTACCTGGCAAGGGGCGGGGGGAACAAGCGAGTCGACAACGGCAAGATGCGAGCTCTGCTTGCGGCTAGCGGCCGGCCGCTTCTCTTCCCGGATTACCGAGTGTGAGTACTGTACGACCAGAGTAGATGTACAGGGTGCCGAACCCACACAGCGGTGTATGCTGCTGCTGTACACATTGATCCCGAACAGCGGTATATATGCTGCTGCTGCTTATCGATCCCGAACAGCTTTTGATGCTGCTACCAATAGTGCTGCTGCTGCTGCTGCTGAGCCCACACAGCTTCATGATGCTGCTAATGGTGGTGGTGGTGCTGCTTATTGACCCCAAACAGCTTTGTGATGCTGCTGCTGCAGTAGTGCTGCTGCTGCCTCCTTAATGCTGCACGTGAATCCAACAAAACGGTGTGTCGTTGTTGGTGCCGCCGCTGCTGCTGCTGCTGCTGCTGCACATTGATGCTGAACCGCCGTCGTGGGGTAGTTTGATTTTAATGGTGCTGTTTTTCGTGTGAGCCGACCGCTACCAGTTTTCCACGCGTCGTGTCAGTGCCGACCTTGGTGGACATTGCGTGCCTCAAGCCGCGATGTCGCGTGCATCTACAGCAGCAGCAGCAGCAGCAGTATTTCGAAGTAAGGTTCCTGTTGGCACCTTTGCCCGGCCAACTATGTGCGTGCGTCTTTTAGAGCGGCACATTCGCCTGCCGTTGCGTCGAGAAAACAAAACAAAACACACAGTATATCGCATGTATGTATCGATCGATACTTACTGCTGCAACAGTTGTGAGAGCTTCGACCCCTTGCCGCATTAATTCCCTCTCCAACTACTCTTACAGCATCATTGGCACGTACCAGGTATGTTCAAACGCGTGGTGAGCGGCACTTTTTTTTTTTTTTTTTTTCTATAGTTTCGGGGCAATAATTCGTTTTTCGTCCTACTGTACGTACGAGAGACCCCGTATTATGATAGGCTGGCACTCACCAGTAGGTAATTACTGTAATTATCCTCGTGTACTTGCACGAATTACCTTATGAAATTGCCGCCCCCCGCCCCCGTATTGTACATAGGGATGCGAGGGTTTATGGACATACGACTACAGCCATGTCATGCATGACGCGAGTACCCCCTTTCCCCCCCCCAACTGTTGTCTCCCCCTTTCCCCCCCCCCTCACTTCCCGAACACACTCGCAGGGGCCTCCGGGCGCTCCAGAAAGGAGACAGCCGCCCCTTGGCACACTGGGTCGGTGCCACCGGTCAAGTAGGGGATGACGCCCTGGGGACAGCATTCACCACTCCAGGAATTCCGCCGTTTGCTACTCCCTCTACCAGAGAGTATGGCGAAGGTGCAGCCCGTGTCGAGGCGGAGCTGCAGGCGCTCTCGAGACAGGTCTCGCGTTTGGAGGCGAGCTTGGATAAGGTTCTGGCCGCTGTGGCGTCGGGGGTAGGGGGTGGGGTTGGGGAGGTGTCGGTGGGTGGGGTGAGAGCGGGAAAGTTTGCGGGTGATAATGATGGTGAGGGTGGTGCGGAGGATGCGGCCTGTGATGGGTCAGGGAAGCCTGCTGCTGGGGAGGACGGGGAGGAGGAGGTGTTGTCGCAGGATAGAGGCAAGCAGGTTGACGACAGCAGCGGCAGCAGTAGTAGCAGTGTAGGCACAGATGAAGCATTGTCGATGGACCAAGCTGGGGGCAAAACCTTGAACGAGTCTATTGGCATGGTTGATTGATGCGCTTATTTTTTGTTGTGTGTTTCGGTGGCCACTCATAGCGTGGGCGTTCAGGCGTCAGCATCAAGGTGAAAGAAACTATTGGTAGTTGGAATTACAGTAGACAAGCAAAATGTTTCCAGCAGTGAAAGAGTAACGTTGAAGGGAAAAAAAAAACGACGCACGGAGATTCTCAACGGCACGACGCGACTCAACAGCACGCTCGTTTTGTACACTTTGTAATCCAAAAGCAATGCTGTTGAAAAAAAGTTTACCGCTAAAGCGACAAAAGGAAATCTCCGTTGTTTGGTAGGGCGGGGGGGGGGGGGGGGGGGCAAGCGCGTGTAAATCCTCAAATCGCCCCGTTTTGAGGGTCTAAGTCTTGTACTGTGCAGTATGTGACGCAACAACCGCATCGAATCACGTTTCCGGAACGTATGTATCATACTTGGAATAAAACTTGGATGAAAAAAAGGCTGCACAGCAGTGCAAGGGTGCACACTATACTACCTACTTGCAGTAGTGTTGGCGACAGACAGACAGACAGACACGTTTGGACTGCCCGTTAGAGAACACAGCAGTGAACTGCTGTTTTACCACCAGCTCCCCGGTAGTTATTTACAAAACAGGGGACTAGAGAGACAACCGCCAGCTTGATTTAGGCGATGAAGCTCTCACGACTTCACGCGAAGAAATATATCATGGTTGGTGCTGTGATAGATTCATTTTCTCCTCGGAATCAGGCTCTTCCTTGAAACCAGCTAGCTCCCCAGCCCGGCAACGATACGCCGCACATCGCACTCCACACCACGGCCGCTTTCCCGAAAAAGGTGTGCCGCCCAACTGCAAGTAAATGTACAATTAAATTTGACACCTTCGACACTAACGAACGCATTTGGTCTACCGATCCTCAACATTACTATTGTACCTTCGCGTCAGACGCCTCCTCTCCGGACGACAGACAAAACGCTCATCAACCAATTATTAAACAGAACGAACTGGCCATTCAAAACACGTGTCGACTCACCAATGCACAAACGTACGGTCAGCCAGGTACGTACCTGGTATGTACTGGTATGTATCATCAAGATGGTGACCGCGCCAGTCAGCGATCACGCCCCAATGTACTAATTTCTCGATTTTGCCGACATGGTGACTCGACACTGGAAAAAAAAGGAAAAAATACATCGCGGCTCGGGTTGTCTGTTCCGACCAATACCCCACCATAAAACAAATCACACCGAACGCCACCGAAACAGAACCGAACCAAACCGAACCGCGCAGTCACCCATCGACAAAACTGAACAACGTCCGATCCGGGCGAGTCGTGCCCCCCCCCAATACTCCACCAAGTTATCACGCTTGAACGCGAGATAAACTTGCTGCAGACGAACCTGAACCAGACAAAAAAAAAAAACATCGATCTTTTCTGGGCTGCGAAGCCAAGGAACGGAATATTGACGAGCACGAGGTCTCGGGCGGCCCAGTTCCGGCACACATAAAAAATAGAGAGAACGAAGCCAAGCCCGCCTGCGCCCCCGCCCCCGCCCCGAGCAGCGTTGTTTTTTTTCGCTTTCACCGTGCGCCCCCCCCCCCCCCCCCCCCCCCGACCAAAATCAACTGCAACACAAAAACTGCCAACAAACAAGAAAAAAACAGCACACTTGTTTGACTGCAACACGCACGCAGGGCGTACCAAAACCTCCAATGCGTTATCAGGCACGAATTCAAAGTCGGTAAAAAAATAAAGATCGCGCAGTGACTGAGCGGGGGACCTTTCTACTCCCCCCCCTCCGTCCCCCGTCCGTTTCCCCCCAGTCCCACGCTCCCGCCTCCCTCGCCGTCACCTCCATGGCTTCACCATCTTAATGGGGCGCGATTTCATTATACGCATTCCTCCGGCCAGGAGCGACGGGTCTGCCGCGGGCGAGCCCGCCTCAGCCCCGGGACCCCCCCCCGCCCCCCCAGTAGCCGCCGCCCCCCCTCCGGCTGGGAACCCACCAGAAAGGCGTCCTGCAGACTCATTCCCCCCAGGCTCTGCCCCTTCCTCCTCGCGCCCGGCGCCCGGCAAAAAAACGGCCAAGAATCGCGACGGCGCGCCATCTCCCGCGGACAGAGCATCGCCGCCCCCGTTCGACTGCGAGGCTAGCCCGTCCACCGCTAGCCATCGCAGGTGTCGCTCCAAGGTAGGCTCGAGGCGCAGCAGCCACTCCGCCCATTCCCGCCGTGTCCCGGTGGCTCTAGGCCTGCCTTCCCACGGGGACTCCCTCATGGCCGCCAGCAGCTCCGAAGTCGTTGCTCCGTCGGGGTGAGGCGGGATAGGCGCTGCTCCAGCGGTGGCCTTGTCAACGCCACCCCCACTACCGCCGCGATCGTTAGCTCCGGCGTCGGCGGACGTGGCCGCCCCAGGATTACCCGGTCGAGCGCGAAGGAGAGTAGCAACCGTGAGATAGTGCAACACGGAGCTCCGTTCCTGGTGTTCCCGCTCGTACGTCCCGTAGCGTCGGCGCAGCGCCGGTAGCCGTCGGTCAGTCCCCGAAGTACCCGCCGCCGCCGCTCCGGCCGGCCGCTGAATGCACAGCGTTCGTCCCGTTCGAATCCCGCCATCTCTCCGCCCCCGCTGCTCCAGCATGGTCCGAAGCCACCAGCCCTCCATCTCGACGCGCTTCCCCTCTCCTACTCCCAGCTTGAATGCCCACGCCGTACGCCCTTGCCGCTTCCGACCGCTGCCCGCCCGCCGCGGGAGGGGGTGCCCACGGCGGCCCCATGCTACCAGCTCCGCCCCCACCTCCGGCTCCGCCTCTGCTGCGCGGTCTCGTGGGAGATAGAGAGAGCTTATCGGTGAGCTTCAAGGAGGCTGAGAGGAGGACCTGGCGGCGAGGAGGTCGCTCCGGTCCCGTGGCCGGGCAGTATTTCTCGGAGTAGTGGAAGCCGGTGCGAGGTGGCGCGGGTCCCTGGCGTGGATTGGCCTCCTCTCTGCCGAAGCAACGAAGCGAGGGGCCGAGGGGGTGGAAAGAGAAGGAACCATTAAGTTTCGTTTCCAGTCGACCGTGAGCAGATACACCAGGTATATAACATTTGTCTCTTATCAAGCTCGCGCAAAAGACGTCCATTCCAACATTTTTGGGCAGCTTCTTGAACAAGATCAAGTTAAGTTTGCAACAATAGGCGGTGCTAATCTTGGAAGGAAGGAGTGACTACCTAACAGTCACCCCAGATAAACAGGCATAGTTGAGAACATCAGAACAACCAGGAGATTCGCAGACCGACGCACAATGAATAATGGCACGTCGACTGAACACTTCCAACGCGTTGCCCCTCTTCCCCACCCCTTCCCCCACCTGAAAACGAAGCGAAAACGAAAGTAAGCAATTCCCCCACCAGGCTAATAGACACACAAGCCCACCCCACCCTCGCTTCCCCTTGTCCTCAGGTTTTGGGAACAGGCAGCCGATAGAAACAATCTCGACCCCCATCCCCTCCTCCATCGAGACAAATAACGTTACTTTGCGACTCCGCGACCCAGCCACAAAGCCACACAGCAAGCCCTGTCGCTCTGCCTTGTCCTCGGGTTCGGGAAGAGGTAGCCGGCAGACGGAGCCCCGTCCCGCACCCCCTCCTCCACCTCAAACAAAAAATGCTACGCACTTTAAACTCCACCCGCCATATATGCCACATAGGAAACCCCTTTAACCTTTGCTCCATCCTGTCCTCAGGTTTCGGAAGCAACTAATCTGAAGGGGAAACCACCGCTAACCACTTCAAAACAAAAAAGTGTTGCTTTGAAACCCCCCACAACAGCTAGAAACGGCACACGGCCAACATACAATACCTCTCCACACAAACACCTTCGCTCTCTCCGCTTGGTCTCCGGGTTCTGGAAACAAGTAATCCGAAGACGCAGCCCCCCCCCCGCCCCCCACTCCTGGCGAAGAAAAAAGTTTTGAACTCCTCCATCAGCCACAAACGTCACACAGAAAAAAAACTACACCCCCTTCCTCACCTCCGTTCCTTCGCCTAGTCTTCGCATTACAGGAAGTACAGTAGTAACAGGACTATGTACGCAACCCTCGCCTCCCACCTCGAACGAAAAAAAAAACTGCCTTGCAACTCCTCCACCCGCCACAAACGCCACAGAGCAAACAGCAACCCCCCTCCCCTCCCCTCACCTTCGCTCCTCCGCCTGGTCTTCAGCTTTCGGGAACAGATAACCGGCGGACGCGCTTGCGCACGGCCCGGCCGAATACTGCGGCCTCAACTTGCCGTCGTTATTAAACAATATCTCGCGGTACGACAGGCGTCCGTTGGCCTTCTGCTTTCCGCCGCCCGCACCCCTCGCCAGCAAGCCTCCCGCAGCGGTGCCGCTAGCCCCGCCGGCGCCCTCGCTCCTGCCCGCCGCTGACGCTGACTCTCGCTCGCTCTTGGCCTGCTTCGTTTCCGCGTCGTACTCGTCCGGGTACGAGCAATGGTTGGCTATACTCCAAGTGTTCATCTCGCAGTACCTGCGCGGAAGGGGGGAGGGGAGGGGATGAGGCGCGGATGGAAAAGGGATTAGTGGGGGGGGGGGGGGTAACGCCGAGGGAGCGAGGAAGGAAAAGTGTGAGAGGGGCGATGATCAGCAAAAAACCCGACAACGCCTACGGCGGGCGGGCGAGCGAACCGTCGAGTCGAACTGAGGGAAACGTGGCTTCTAGCAAGACGGGAAAGGTGCGACCGGCCGCCTTGCTTTACACGGCGAGTCGGCAGCATCGAGCGCGCTACTGCTGACGGCGCAGCGTGCGGGCTGCCCATCTACAGTATGAGAGCTCATGACATGAATTTCGGACATGGTTGCCAAACCCGACATGCAACCCGTGGGTGACTATGGGCGCTTTTTTCAGCCGCAGCGTGGGCACCCACCCACCCGCCTCTTCTCGCGCCTGCGGGAACAGAAGTGAGCTCGAACCCGTGACTCGAGGGCTCCCCTGCTAATCCTCGCATTACTGCAAACGTTATCCCAGGCAAATTCCAAGCAGTACTGTACGACCCCAAAAATGTAGGTGCGCACTTCTCATAACCCCTTGGAGAGCTTCTGATAAGAGATCGCACCTGGTAGCGACCAAAGCAACGGTTGGATACTCTGGTGATATCAGCCATCTATGAGGAGCAGTGTGAGCGCCGCCCCACAACTAGGGGTGAGGTCATGTTGCTTGCGCCCGTGCCGTACGACTCCTTGCATTCAACCATCGTCACTCGGACACCAACCATTGTATCATCCCCCATATCACGCGGAAACCGTCGCTGTAATCATGGTCACTTTTTGATATGTCAATTTCCCCCCCCTCAAGTCCTAGGAGGCTGAAGGGATTCACGCACGCTCGCTGAAAGGTCCTTCTTCTATGTAGCAGCCCATTAGGGGTTCCAGCGGGGGGGGGGTCGGATCAAACCTCGTGGGTCGGGTCGGATTACCAATCCCGACCCCGACCCGACGCGTGAATGTCGAACACACACCATGATTACAGCCTCGGCCAGATGAACCAAGCAACCCGTGCAGAACCCACGACGGACCAAAGCACCATGTATCCCCCTATGCTTACATACCATATTTGGTTCTGAGTACGGACTTCCTTCGTAATAGCTGGGGTGAGGCAAGCGTCGGTAAGTGCAACGTAGGTGCAGGTGCGACACGCGAGCAGCCTGGCTCTACCTGCACTGACTGTAGCACGCCCTTGCTAGGTAGATGGTGAGTAAAGCCGCACATCTCGTTTCCAGGTTGCTAGGTCTCAAACGAGGCTACAGGTACACCGGTAGTTTTTTTGTATACAGCTGCTTGCACCCACGTTTCGGGCACGAACTTACTTGGAATTGGTGTAGATACATTCCACAGTATACATCATACCAGGTCGACCAGAAACATAGGGTATACCTTTACGTGGACGGCCACAAAAATGTACAATTGCACCTCATAGTTTGCGGTCAGAGTTCGATCGGTGTCATACGTACATTTTCTTACATAACTATGGCAACAGGGACATAAGATGAAAGGCACACTCACCACTTGTCGGGCAGATCTTCCAGGAGCATCCCAAGCGCCAGCTTCCGCCACCGCAGGCACTTGTCGCATTGCACCCACACCACATCCTCCTTCTTCGACCTACCCCTTCCCCTCCCCCCCCCCCCCCCCCCCGCTGCCGCCGCCGCTCCCCGCCACCACCCCCCACCACCACTCTCGCCCGTGCGTCTCTCGAAACTAGTCCCGCCGGAGTCTCCATCCCTCTTCCAAGACCTGTCGTCGTCTCCACCCCCTTCGCTTGCGTCGAGCGCCACACGAGCTCGAGCGCCCAGCCTGCGGCCGCCGCGACAGCTAGCACCCCCACTTCTGCTACCGCCTCCGCCAGCGAAAGATCTCCCGCCACCGGCACCCGCGACGGGGATAATCATGTCGGCCAAATCTTCTGGGTGTTCGCAGCTCGCGGTAGCTGGGTTCCACGTGGCCATTTCGCAGTACCTGAGGGAACGAGGTGACACGAGTGGAGTCGTCGGAATCGGTTCAGGCGAGGCTTGTGTAACCGTGGTCGAACTAGCGTGATCTTCCCGCGTCCTTGAGAGGTTTAAACAGAGTAGGCCAAACACAAAAGAGGAGCTTACTGTAGGTGGGTATGTGGGTAGGTACGACAGGAAGGAAGAACAAGCTCAAAGCGAACCAAGAGTAAAGTAAATGGTAAGGTCATAAATAACAAACCAAGGTGAACTATCGTTAATACTTCGTATATTAATAATAACAGCAGTAGCATACATGCAACAAGGGGTCAACTACAGTAAATACCCCACAACATGTAACTAACCGCGGAGCGATCTACAACAGGTACTATTACGGAGGACCATAGTAAATAGGACCAAATATTGTTGGTAAAAATAGGTCAATATATAGGTTTTTGTGTGCACCGTAGGTCCTATTAACTATGCCCCCCCGTAATAATAGTACCTGATACCTATGCACCTGATGCAACGACCAGCTGCACAATGCGAGCGTCCCCAGACACTGTTGTAAATACACCCGACGCACGTCCAGCTCAACATATCGACCATCGTGCCGTTCGAAAACAACACGGATATCAGTACAACACGCCCGCCCGCCTCCGGTGTTTCTCGGAAGACCAGCCTTCCTCTCAAGCAACACCGAAGTGGCGTATTGTACGTCGTGCAAGCCTCTTCCCACCCGAAAAAAAAATGAAAGCAACAACGACACGAAAGACAGCAACATTGACACCGGCACATGACACCGACATCCATGTCCGGCACAGAAGCCGCGCGACGGCAGGCAGGTAGTGGAGTTAAAGGTTAGGGTCCAAACCTTTCACGCCTAGAACAGGCCATCGGTTCCCACAGTTCATGATCTAGATTTTCAGGGCACATGATCCGTATGATCTACCAGGTAGCTCATGCTGCCGGGCGGAAGCACCCGTATAACTTGATGATCTAGCACCACGTTTTTTAGGTTGGCTGGATTGAATCTGAAGCGTATATTTTCACCTCAGATCCTGCACCACATCTCACAACGGCAGTTTATGATCTACTGTAGATGATCTGTCCGAGCTGTGAAACCTTTCCCACCGACGGGGTTCCTCAACTATTGCTACTGAGGAGTAACCCGAACACTCGTACCTTCCAGTCCGATTTGTGCTTTAGACAATTTTTTCGTTGAAAACCTAGCGGGTGGAATCGTGTTTCTAGCTTTTATCTCGAAACAGTTTCTCAAAGTCTTCTCAAAGTCGATTGCTGGGTGAGGTTCATGGGAAAAAGTTCTTCAAACGCGACAAAGGAGCATCAGAAAAGTTAGGGGCAACGACGCACCCGTGACACCCTACCACAGCACGCGCCCACAAGCCAAAACTCCCACTCACCACTTATCGACACCTTCCAAGCTCATTCCCGGCGGGAGCCGTCTCCACTTCCCGCAGTTCTTGTGGTCGCACGAAACCCACTCGTCGGCCTTAATCGGCTCGTTGGCGCTGCCACCACCACCACCACCACCACCACCACCACCACCACCGCCACCGCCGCCGCCGCGCCCACGAACCGCCACCCCATTCTTCATCCCCTTCGGCTCGGCCTCCGAAGGTGGCGGCGCGGGGTCGCTATCCCGGCGCGACTTCGACGCCTCCAGCAGAAACGCGACCGCCTCGCGCCCCACTCCGCTGTTTTTTCTCCCTCTGCCCCTCCCAGCCGGCCTCGACCCGGCGCTAATGCTGTTGGCCCGGGGCCTTGCCTCCTCCGGTTCGGGGTTCACAGATGCAGCCGCCGCCGCCGCCACCGTCACCATATCTCGGGCGCGACCACCACCATCCTCGTCCGAGCTTGAGCAATTTGGTGCGCCGTCCCATCTCCTCTTGCGTCGCGAGGTGCCGCTCGGCTTGTCCTCCGAAGGCTGTTTCCCGGACGCGGGTCTCCGATCGACGTCTCCGGAGGCGGCGGGCAGAGGCAGAACTTCGGCTTGGAGTCGAAGCGCTGCAGTATCCTGGGAAGGGTGCGCCGCCGCCGGCGCTTCGTTTTTAGCTGGAGGCTCGTTGGTTGGGCGTGCGGCCCTCTTTGGGGCTTGGGTCGCGGAGTTGAGCGGTGCGCCTGGCGTCCCGCTAACACTGGAGGTCCGAGGGGGGCAGCTTTCTTGGCCATGTCAGCTGCCGCTGCCACTCTTGCCGCCGCCACTGCCACCAGTATTGCCGCCGCTCGTGCATCTGCCTCCGCCTTCGCTTGCGCTTCTGCCTCTACCTGAGCCGCCGCAGACGCTTTCGCAGCCGCCATAACTTTAGCCGCCGTCGCCGCCGCCGTCGCCGCCGCTTCCACCGCCTTTGCAACAGCTTGAGCTTGCGCCTGCGCCGCCGCTGCAACCGCTGCTGTTTCTCTTCTAGCTGAAGCTTCCGTTGCGGCTGCTGCTGCTGCTGCAGCCGCTGCTGCTTGTGTTGGTGCATTTGGCGCTAGCTTCATCGGCGACACCGCCATCACCGCTTGTGTTAGCCCTACCGCTGGTGAAACAGGGCTCGACACCGCAGAAGAACCCCGTCCCGCCGCCCCACGACCCGTTCGATTACGATCAAGCTGCGCCCCACCTCTCCCACCCTTCGCGACGGGCCGGGGCGGCTCTTTCGGCAGGAAGCAGTCCACGACCGGCTTCCCCCAGTTCTGCAAGCGGCAGTGCCAGATGTCGGGAAGGTCGTCCGCGCTGATCGAGGCCGGCAGCGTCCACCACTCCTCACAGTTGTCGCACTGAACCCACTCCACGCCCTCACCATCCTCCTCGTCGTCATCGTCATCATCCTCCTCCGATTCCGCCTCCTGCTCTTTAACAACCCCCCTCGCCCCGCGCCCCCCTCGCCCTCCCCGTCCCCCCCCCCCTCCCTCTCGCGCCAGAGTCTGCCCCTCGACCACGGCTCGCGCGTCGAATCGGCGCGCTCGCGGCCAGTCGCTTGGTCGCCAAAACCGCAGCCTGCCGCTCGTGTCGTTCGGGCCGATGGTGTCCCAACCGATTTCGATCTGGGTTCATGCTTGGTTCGAATCGAGTCACGCTACTCCTTTTACGTCCAACGTGACGAGGCCCCTCGCTTGCGCCATCGCTGCCGTCCCCACCGCTACTGCTACCACCACCGCCACCGCCGCCACCGTGCTTCGAACCTCGGTGCTGGTCGCGCGCCTTCTCCTCGTCTCCTCCTTCCAAGTCGTCGGCCTTGTGCCCCGCTTTGCCAGAGCTCACCGGAGGTGAGGTGCTTCTGCCGCGATCCCGTACCTCAACCTCGGGCGGCGTCGGCGCCTCCTCTCCCCTCTTCTTGCCCTCGCCCTCCGTCGTGGCAGAGGTCTCCCTCTCCCGCGGCTCGGGCTTCGACTTCGCCGACGGGGGTGAGGAGTGAGAAGAATGGCGTTCGTCCTCCAAGCCCTCGGATGCTCGGGGGGTGTTTACGGCAGCAGCTTTTGCGGACTCTTCCTTCGACACAGCTACCGACGGTCGGCTAACAGGTGATACACTGGCGGTCGGTCGGGTGGCGGCCGGCAGCCCTTGCTCTTCCACCCCAGCGTCTTCTCTTTTCTCGATGTTCGCTGTCACCGCGGCCTTACCGTCCGGGACGCCGCCGACGCTCCCCGAGGAGGGGGCCTTGACATCGTGCGCGGCACTTCCGCTCCCTTGCTTCGACAACGCGCACCCCTCCTCTACTCCGCGACACGCACTTCCTCGGCCCCGTTCACGTCCGCTTCTTGGGTCCTGATCCTGCTCCTGGTGTCCTCCGCGCTTCGCCCCCTCTGTACCGCTGCCACCGTCGCTGCGCACCGCCGCCCAAGTTTTGCTTGCGCCAACACTCGCGCTTACCCTCGCCACGTTCTCGCTGACAGTCGCCCTCGTGCTTTCGCTCATGCCTGTGGTTGACTTGCCGAATGCGCTCGAGCTTACGCTTGCGCTTTTGATGGCGCTCGTGCTTAAGCTGGCGCCTTCGATTGCGCTCGCGCCTATGCTTGCCATTTCCACCGTGCTCTCGCCTACGCTTGCAATATCGATTGCGCTTACGCCTGAGCTTTCGGCTGAGCTCGCGTCTACGCTCTCGATTTCCATTGCGCTGGCGCCTACACTTGCACTTTCGCCTGCGCTCGCGTCTACGCTTTCGATTTCCATAGCGCTCGCGCCTACGCTTGCGTTCTCGATTGCGCTTGCGCCTACGCTTGCACTTTTGACTGCGCTCACGCCTTCACTTGCGCTTTCAACTGCGCTCGCCCTGACGCCTGTCGTGTCGCTTGCGCTCGCGCCGGCGTCTGTCCTGTCGGTTGCGCTCGCGCTGGCGTCTGTCCTTTCTGTTGAGCTCGCGGTGACACTCACGCTCGCGGGAACACTCGCGCTCGCGCCATCGACCTCGCTCGCGCTTGTACCTTGGACTGCGCTCGCACCTACACCTCGACTTTGTTCGCTCGCGCTTACGCTTGCACTTTCGATGGCATCCACGCTGACGCTTGCACATTCGACTGCGCGCGCGCTCGTGCTTGCACCTTCGACCGCGCCCGCGCTCGTGCTTGCACCTTCGACCGCGCCCGCGCTCGTGCTTGCACCTTCGACTGCGCCCGCACCTGCGCTTGCGCTTTCGATTGCGCACGCGCTTACGCTTGCACTTTCGGCCGCGCTCGAGTTTGTACTTTCGATTGCGCTCGCGCTCACGCTAGCACCGTCAACTGCGCTCGTGCTTACGCTTGAACTTTCGACTGCGTTCGCGCTCACGCTTGCACTTTCGACTGCGCTCGCGCTCACGCTAGCACTTTCGACTGCCCTAGCGTCTACGCTTGCGTTTTCGACTGCGCTTGCGCCTACGCTTGCTTTTGGGATCGCGCTCGCGTCCACTGTTGGCCTTTCGATCGTGCTCGCGTTGACGCTTGAACTTTCGATTGCGCCCGTGCCTATGCTTGCACTTTCGACCGCGCTCGCACCTACGCTTGCACTTTCGATTGAGCCCTCGCTAAATCTTGCACTTTCAATCGCGCTAGCGCTGACGCTTGCACTTTCGATTCCGCTCGCGCCCACGCTTCCACTTTCGACTGCGCTCGCGTCTATGCTTGCACTTTCGGTTACAATCGCGCTGGCGCTTGCACTTCCCACTGCACTCGCACCTTCGCTCGACGCACCTACGCGTGCGCGTTCGATTGCGCTTGCTCTGGCGCTTGCACTGTCGACTGCGCTCGCGCTTGCGATCACGGTTGCAGGTGCAGGTTCCGGTGAGTCCACTGCGTCATCTGTAATCGGTCGCTCCTCGGACGGCGTCGACGCTCGGTCGTCTGCTTCGCAACCGCGCCCTCGCTCAACCCCCGCGACGGCAGACGCTGAGCCCTCACCGACTCCAGTCTCCACCGGCGCCGACGTCGAAGCTGGCGCAGAAACGTCTCGTTGGACGGCCTCCGCTGCCGGGGGAGGGGCACTCGCCTGGGCACACGGCTCCGCGAGTCGCGAGCCTCTTTCCTCGTCCACGTCGACCTCCATGCTATCGGAGCCGACCCGGACCGAGCGCGAAGGCACTGGGGGGGGCCAACCGCTATTTGCGCCAGGGCCATGCTTTTGCTCGCTCCGCGGCCTCTTGCGCACGGGATTCCCTCCCCCTCCCTCTCGCGCCGTCCTATCCGCGCCGCCCGCCGCCGCCACCACTGCCTCCGGCCTACGCTGTGCCTTGGTCGTTCTGTTGCCATCACCGCCCTTACCGACACCTTCGCTTGCCACCTTGCTACCCTCATCACCGTCTTTACGCTCACCGGAAGGTCGAGCAGAAACGGGTTTAGACGCCGCCGTCGCCACCAGTGCCGCTGCCACTGGCACCGGCACCGGCGTCGCCGCGGCCACCGCCACATGCGGTTTAGCGTGAGGCTCTTCTCCCCTGCTAACCGAAGTATACAACCGGCGCTTGACGACCGTCTCCTTTCTTGGCGAGGGCTCATTGGTAGTAGGCGCGGGTTCTTCCTCCATGGCGTCCCCTTCTTCTCGGTGAAAAAGAGACGTTGCCGACGGCAAGGCGCTCGCCGTTGATCGGAAGGCTAGAGGAGCACCGCTTTCAGCTTTAGGCTCCGCGGGGGGCTCGTGGACGGGGTCAACCTCCATCGCACCGCTCGCGGCATCTCTGAGGCCGCTTGTCGCTATGCCCTCGCTAGCCTCGGCGTTCGACACAGCCAACGCTGAAGGAGGGGTCGGCGCAGACTCCGACTTGTCGTTGTCCACGGCAGCGACCGCAGGAGCGGCAGTAACGGCGCGAGCTGGACGGGAGGCACGGTCATCCTCCGGTCGGCTGACCTCTGCTGACGGCGTTGAGGGGAGGGTGGCGGCAGGAGCGGCGGCGGTGACGGCTTCTCCCGACCCCTCCCTGACATTCGCCGCCTTCTCCTTCGAACTCCCTTTGCGCGATGATCCTTTCAACGAAGCTGCCGCGGAGACAATGCTGTCGGTAACGGGTTGGCGATGAGCCTTAACTCCCTTGCCCGACGATCGTTTCGACGGAGCGGCCGCGGAAAGGGAGCTGTCGGTGTCGGATGGGCGTCGCGCCTTCATCTTCGCCTCCTCCTTTGCTTCTGCCTTTCTCTCCGGCTTCGCTTTCAGCTCCGGCTTCGCTTGCGCCTTTGCTTCCCCTTCCGCTACCACCACCTTTGCCTTCTTTTCAGCCTCGCCTCTCGGCCGCTTCACATTCGTCGACTCTTTCCGATCCGCCTCGAGAGGTGGCGACGACCGCCCCCCCCCCGACGTACAGAAAACATCCGCGCCTTGCGACGCCCCTCGCTCCCTGGACGAGATCCCTGCTCCCGCCCCGCCATCTTTCAACGCGGCCACCGCGTTCCGCTCTTCCTTTGCGGCGCGCTTCGGCTTCGGCGCCGCTACAGCGTTTCCCTCGCAGCTATTCTGCCCGCTGTCCCCCTTTGAGCGAGCGCCTCTCGGCGGATCATGGAAGCCACCACTACCACCACCACCACCACCACTGCTCGACGGCTCGCCGGCTGCCGACAGACGGGGAAGCTGAGACGGGGCGAGGGACACCTTGGCTTCTGCGACGTCGGGTGCCCCGCTGAGTGGAGCTACCTTTTCCTCCGCTCGTCGGGAAGAGGACGTCTGCCATGCATCCAGGGGGTATGATACAAGCGCGAAACAAAGCCAGACGAACAAATATTCCAGTTAAAATCTCCGAAAGAATGTGGACACAGCGAGGGGAGGCGGGGGCATGGGAGGGGGAAGTTGGGGTTGCTTCAATAATCCCGAGCGATGTGATCACAACGGTTTCCACCTCTGCGTACGAGCCCGACAACCCCGCATCATCCAGTCCGGCGTGGTGACGCGCTCGCTGTCTCTACCCTGCACCGGCGAAGAACAAAGAAACTTCTAAGAAACAAGCGTGGGCTTCACAACAACTACGAACAGCACGTCGGTATCGGGGCGATCGTCACGTGGGTCCGAACGCTCTCGCGCGCGATACCGTAGCTGCTATTCATGGAGTCCATGAACAACGCCGTGCAGACGAACACATACCAGTGCACGGTGCTTTGCTTGCACATTGTCACTATCGACGGCCACCGACTTCGTACAACATGTTGCTATGGCGGTGGCAAGATCCGAACAAGAGGGTGACCAGGCCCAACAGCAAACGACCCACCGCCCCCCCTCCCAAACGAAGCAAGCAACATCGTGCGCACCTCCTTGCTGCGCGGGCTCTTCCTTTGGCTCGACGACGGGTCCGGGGAAGACGCCTCCTTCTGCTCCGCGCACTCTTGCGGCGGCGGTACAGGCGTAGAAACCTTTTCCTCGTCACCGCCTTCACCACCACCACCCCTAGCACCACTACCGTCGCTCTTCCGGCCAGTTTCCACCGATCGGACAGGAGCAGCCTGAACCAGGACGGGCTTGGTCGACCTCACCTTCCCCCCACCCCCACGCCAAGCTGTTCGACCCCCCTACTCCTAGCCTTTCCCCCTGCATCCGACCCGTTGGTGATTCTATTCCCAGCGCGAGCCGCGGGGAGCTTGTCCTGGGGCGGGGGCGAGGCTTGTCGCTCGCGAATACTGATACTCTCCTGCTGCCACCCGCATGAAGAGAGGATGGAGAGGGGGGACTTCGTTACCTTCGGCTCTGTCTTGACGCTGCTGGCTGCTTGGGTGACCTTGCCAGCTGCCACAGCTTGTGTCTTCCCTTCCTTGCTGTGCTTGGACTGTTCGGACAAGAATCGACGGCGAAAACGGGCAGGGGAGTGGTTAAGGGGGACGCATGGGGTGGAGCGGGCGGCACGTGGACGACCATCAAACCAACGAATGCTATCACATTGCAAAGGATCAACCGCCTGGGCATCGTCAAGCCACGTCGATCACCGTTCCTGACGACTACATTCCACCGAACAACCAACGCGTTTGTTGGAACTACCTATACAAGACGTGCATGCCGCGCTTTGTTTCTCGCGGAATCTCACCCCGCGGCTACCTACCCCTAGACGGGAGGCACACACTTCGTAAACCCGGGCCATACGGACCCTGCATGTCTGCTGACAGCCTTGCCGGGTTGCTAAACACTACTGCGGCGAAGCGATGGCGGGACACATAACCAAATGCACCTTTTCCTGCGGCTTCTGGGATGGTCGCGATCCCTCATCCGCCCGCCGCCTGTCTTTTCGCTGCCCGACCTCGCCGGACCCTTGATCTCTCCCCTTGACACTCTTGAACCTCCCGTTACTCAGTATTCCCCCCCCCCCCCCCCGCTTCCTTCTGCTCGCCCTCTCTCTTGCTTCCCTCTGTCGGCCTCCTCTTTCGGGGCAGCGGCTTTGGGTCGGGACTGAGACCGAGCGGGCTCGGAAGGCGGCGCGGCAGTCTTGCTCGTCCCGCCCCGCCCGCCGGCGCCTGCAGCTCGCGCACGCTCCGAGCCGCTCTCCGAGGAAGAAGACTCCGACGCAGAAAAGTCCGAAAAAGATGCCACAGGCGGAGCCGAAGGTGCCGCCGCTGCCGCCCCTCGCGCAGCCCCTACTACCGCCGCCGCATCCTTAGCCGCTCCGTCGCTGCTGCCGGCCCCGGCGCCTTTGCTCTTCGGCTGCGGGACAGGGGCTGACTTTCGTCGGGGGCTCGCGCGCAGGCCTCGCGCTGCCTTGGTTTTGATGCCGAGAGACATGTCATCCAGCTCCTCTTCTTCCTCTGAGGCCGCCGATCCGGACTCGCTCATGTTTCCGCTCCGGGCATCGTTACCTGCTCGGACGGATGGGGGGGGTGAATAGCCCCAGGTTGGCTTTTGTACACCCTGCAAAGCAGTATCCTAATCTACGGTTAATCCAAGCAGTTTGTCATCGAGAAGGGTGTCACCCGTTCACACCTCCGACAGACCAGGCATCATCTGGACCATCTACAGTAGATTCTATCACCCGCCGTTATCAGGTGTTGTGCACGACCTGTATATTAATAGTACAGATCCAACCCAGGGAACATGTCATAGATCACGCAGATTAGACGGCTCCCATCCGGCAGCGTGAGCACACACATAGGTCAGGGCTCTACCTGCCCTGAAAGATCTAGATAATCAAGTGGGAAAGGATGATCTGTAGATGATCTATCCCACGTATGTACCGTTTGCACCTCAAACCCTAATTCCACCTAATTTATAGCAGGAACGTGGGTGTAGTAGTTATTGTAGTGTAATCCTAAAGCGAGATGTTATACGCAACACTTTACTTTGGGATAAATAACAGAGGGCATGCAGTGTCGAAGCAACAGGACGATTGCAGTACATTAGCCATGGTCCCTCTATAGTGCGCGCCAGCCAACAAAACGGCACTGTAGCGGGAACCGGCACTGTTCCGTCCGCCCTCTACCACACTGGTGAATCCCATCTGTCTGTGCCAAGCGATTCCACAGGCACTACAGCAGGCAACCGGCACTATGGAGGGACCACTACTCTGGTGTCATTGGCCACTCGAAGCAGACGGGGCAGGGCTGCTGGGGTAGGCGCTGTCTGTATCCGGAGTGCATCCTAAGGAGATAGATGCACGCCACGCGCGAAGCATGATAATACCTGTGTGCTGTACGCTCTTTTGGACGGTTGCACACCTAGGACATAGGATGATCTTTTGGGTCTCTCTACCGTAGATCGTCTACATCCTAAGCCTACGTCATGTTGTGCATGATCTGTGAACACGTCCTACTTAATTTAGACCACGCAGATTATTCGGGTCCCACCCGGTAACATGAGCTACATGATACATATCATACAGATCATCTGCCCTCAATAATCTAGAACATGGAGCGCGAATCGATGATCTGTCGGAGGTGTGGACGGTTGAAAAAACAAATGTGACTTCTCAATTTTCAGGGAGCTATTTATATACTAAAATCAAGCCAAAAGGGTTTAAAGTCGCTCGCTGGGTTGGATGAGAAAAATGAAACGTGTGTCGTTGAGGGCGGCGTGACAGCTGCGTCCGGAAGGGCGTGTGTGTGGGGGGGGGATTGGCGAGGAGTGTGACCACCGAAAAAAAAAGCACCCACCCCCAACCTCTAATTCGCGGTGCAGTGCGAGCAGCACGGTCTGCGGCTGTGAGGACTATATACCAGGTACGAAAGGCCGCTTGTGCCTGATCTTCGAGAGCCACATACGCGACGAGTTTGCTTGCAAGTTGAGAGCAACAACGTTCTCGTGACGGGCCGCTTCAGCCCACCGCCCACTCCTACTGCATGCTTGCAGGGGGTGGCCTGGGCCACGTAAAATAACACAAGAACGGTCGCCGCAATCCGCGACAGCAATCCCTCGCTGCGTACCGCAGCCAACCGCAGCCAACCGCAGCAACCACGCTTCGCGTTATTGATGATCAAAACACTACCAACAAAGCCACGAGCAACATGGCAACCCAACCGATAGCGTATCCCCATGTCGAGCCGCAAAGTACCACCCTCGCATCCCCCACAAATAGACAGGTTGGTCGACCGCCGAAACAAAACAGACTCACAAGAGTCCGAATAAACTTCTACCCCGCCGGAGGCATCATATCGTTACCCCTCTGCCAGCTGCATCACCACTCCTCACCTTCTCGGGCACCAGCAGCACCACGCCGACGCTTGGGAGCGCTCCCGTTTCGCCCGTGCCCCCCCCCTGCTCGTTTCCGCGGGGCTGACCCAGGCCGCGGCTGCTGCTGCTGCTCTTTCTGCTGCTGCTGCGCCGGCGCCGGTGCCGTCAACGACGACGAAGACTGCCGTCCCCTCGGCAACGGCTTGACGATCTTTTGCTGCTGCCAACGGCCGATCTTTCTCGAATCAGCCAAGGCCGCGGCGGCGGCGTTGGCAGCAGCAGCAGCGGTAGCAGCGGCTTCGCCGGCGCCGGCTTCCCCGCCCCACCGCCCCCCTCCCTCTTCTTCTTCCTCCTCCTCCTCCTCCTCCGCCTCCGACACGCCCATGCCTCCCTCGTACGACGACGACGGCGAAGACGCCGCTTTCGGCGTCCCTCGCCCGTTGCCTGAGCGAGCTCGAGAGTGCTTACGCCTGCCCGCGACGTTCCCTCGGTCTCGACCAGCAGCAGCCGCCTTTGAGGCGCGAGGACACCATTGAAGCCGCGGTTCCGACTTAACCCTATGCTTGCGGGAGTTGCTGCTAGAGTTGTTGCCACCCCCCCCCCCCCGCCACCGAGCCCTTGCCGCCCGATTCCTGCGCTTGCTGCAGCTGTGAGAGGGGGCGAGGGCGAAAGCGCTCCCCCGGGGGGCGCCAGGGATAAATAACTACGTCGCTGTCGGGAATGTCGGACATCTCTTCCGTGCCGTCGTCGTAGTCTATGCGAATCATGCCCCTGACCAACGAGGGACACACGCAAGGACGAGGTACGAGGGCGTGGTGTATGCATGCATGTATTGCGGGCGGTGGCAGAAATCGGCGGATGGGATCAGTGGGAGGAAGGTGGTGGAGGAGGCAAAGCGAAAAACAGCCCACTCTTGTGCTTGGTATCGCCCGCGCGACTGCTTGCGCTGGTTGTCCGAGGGCGGGCTGAACTCTTCGGCATGCCCTCCAATGCGTACAAATTAATCACTCTGGTAAATCACCAATGTTCCTTCATACGTTAAACCCCATCGGACACCAGGAATATCAAGGGAAGTAGGTACAACAAAAGACTCCCGTACTGAAGTTGTATCTGCAAAACGATTTATATGCTCAAGAGCAAGGCGAAATCGGGCGCACGGAGCTTGCGAGAGATTTCGGGGCGAAAACGCGCTGTGACATCACACGTATCGTATCGTAAGGCTTCGCGGGGAATGACACTTGATAAAAACTTGAGGGAACGCGCTATCGAGAACGATCTGGGTAACAGCAGGAGGCAGGCCTCTCTCCACCCACGACGAGGTTGCAAGTCGACGCAAGCCAAAAAGCGCGACCTGTGCGATGGAAAAGGTTTCAAGTATCAATATTAACCTTCAATCTGAACATAAATATAATTGGGTACGTCCTGCCGCGTTTGCCGTGTATATACAGACAACAGCAGCGTGCCGGTAACCACCACGAGCATCGACGAGGTACACCAGCAGTAGCTCTAATATCCAGCAGCAGCGACAGCCAAAGAAAGCCAGCCCGACCAAGGAACCAAAAGTGCAGCAGCTACACCACGTATGTACTGGTATTATAATAATATAACCTTGGGTATACTAACAACAGCAGTAACCAGTACAAGGTACCAGGTAATCACCCAGACTGCGAGAACAAAAAAATGCGAATTTAATTCCACACGCAACACGCCCCCGCCCCCGCTACGTATTTCCAACGCCCGACGAACCCACGACCCGCACCTGAAGGCCGGCCACGATCTCACGAGGCGTCACACACCTCAGCCCCCCCACCCCCACCAACAAACCGCATCAAGTCGGAGCGGATCGAAGCAGCAGCAGCAGCAGCAGCAACAGTCCTCAGCAGTCCCTCACTCACCTTTGGCTGTCCACGTCGAGGATAGTTCCGCCGTACCAGTGGCCGGTGTCGAACTTGACCTTGATTTGCGACCCCTCCTCCGCCTCGTGAGCCGCCGCTATCACGCTTTGCCTCGGCGGCGACACAGGTACCGGCTCTCGCTTCTCGCGCTTCACGACGCCGCCAGAGCTGACCCGCCTGTCCGTCGAGGCTCGACCTCGGCTGCTGCCGCCGGCGGCGGGCGCATCCGAGTCCGATGCACCGCTATTGCCGCTGTCCGCATTTTCGGAAGAGTCTTCGCCCCCATCTCCCGAGCTGAATCAAAGCACCGAGAAGTCGGGGGGGAGCCATGAACATTTATGTGCTGCTGTTAGGAAAGTCTGGAAAATACAGACATTCGTTTGGTGAATTCAACGTTTAATACCTGGTACTGGTATGACGCACGTAAGCTCACGGGGCAGAGGAGAAGGAGAGGGGGGGGGGGGGGGATGAATCCGAGAGCCAGGTAGCGCCCTGCCGAAAATGCTCCCTCGTAGAAATCAGGTACTCGTACTTACCCAGAGCACCAGGGTAATACGTGCCCTCACCACTATCTACACCAATAAACGACCCACCCGCCCCATCCTGTCCCTTACCAGAGACACCTCGCGAGGATGGGGGTGGTACACGATGACGCTTCGCCACCACTCGAGGTCCTCTGTCAGCAATCAAAACAATACCTGGTACGAGTTTTCGTGGCCCATGATCGTTGATATAACCGGATCGAAGGAGCGGCTCTACGAGTACTACGTACTGCTGTAGAATGAATACCAGGCCTGGTGTGTACCAGTTTATACGTGACTGAACTACAGCAGTAGGACCTGGTTGGTACATTGGTACCAGTCTCCCAGCTACCA
Organism: Macrocystis pyrifera; assembly: GCA_031763025.1. Classification (NCBI taxonomy): domain Eukaryota; class Phaeophyceae; order Laminariales; family Laminariaceae; genus Macrocystis; species Macrocystis pyrifera. The sequence continues at coordinate 985,693 of JASSKH010000003.1, forward strand.
CTCTGTCCCGAAAAATAAGGAACTATTTCATATTAAAATAAAATAAATAAGATATTTATATTTCGGGACAGATTGGGTATACTACGAAAAAAAGGTGAAATGTCAGATTACCCGGAGACGGTACGTATTGTCCTGTCGGATAAAAAACAACTTCGGTCGACTACAACAAGGGATGGTGGGACAAGCCCTCCTCCAAGCGTTGCTCAACCCATACTCAGCCAGCGCGAATCTAGAGCTGTCTACTAGACCGGCACCTATCACCCAAGTGGCTACACCTCAAGTAACATCCAGAGCTCGAGCCAAGAAGCAAGCACGGCGAAGATAAAGGCGGACAAAAAAAAAAACTCTCCCCACCTGCGGCCTCGTCTTGCAGCAGCAGAATTTTGACCCCTAGAGCTGCTTCCGCTTCCGGTGCGACCCCGGTCCGCGCCGGAGCCAAAGCCATGGCGGTCTCCGGCTACATCATCGGCATGCCGCCTGCATCGGCCAGATGGAAAGAGCACGCGGATCTCAATCACGGTGGACGCATACACAGCGGGCTATCTATACAACCAAAAAAATGGCATGAGAGGTTCCGCCCGCTTGGTTGGTATGGCATCGTCCGCCGTGGAGCCGTGGAGCTCACTGCTCAAGGCACGCACACACTCGAAGAGGCAGGTCTATGGTATGGTACATTGTCATCTCGTGGGATATGCATCTACTACTGTTCCGCGCGTCGGCTTCTTGGGCGAGAGTGAACACACCGTTCGAGGCGAGAACCCTCCAGTCCCCGGTGGCACCAAACGAGAGCACGCGCAAGAGCGCCTCGCCGCCATGGCCACCCTCTCTCCTTCGACGCCCGCAGACAGATAGATGCCTCGGGCCTCGCCAACACGTGGAGGAGAAATATTTTCGGTTTTTGTTGCTTCGCCATGGGCAGGTAGAAAGGTACTTGATTTCGTCGAGGATTGATGGAGTGAACCGGTGCAACCCGTTCCAGGAGAAGAGCAGAGCGGCCAGAATCAACACCATGGAGGCAGTCTGGGGGATTAGCCCTCCGCAGGGTGATCTTGCTCCGGCCGTGGTGTGACGCCTCGGACACTAAGGTTCAAGCCCGCCATGTACTGCTGCTGTAAGCTGGTAAGGTATGCCAGATCGTGAGTCTTCTAGTAGGCGGGTCACCCACCCGCCGAAAAGCATTCGAAGTTTAAGACCTCGGTTTCTCGGTTTTTATATAATGCTAAGACGAAATGCCGTACCGTAGAAAAAACGGCCCACGCACACAGAACACGTTTCTGTTATCCGTTTGCAGTAACCAACGAGATAGAAATCAACGCAAGCGGTCCAGCCATCGCGGTGCGCCACCAGCCCCTCCTCGAGAGAGGTGCGAGCGTGACGGAGGAGTGGGGTGCAGAGCCGATTCCCGGCCAACAGCAGTCATCAGAAACAGAAAGATTGCTTTGGGAGCTCGTGCCGTACAGATAGAAAGGCAAAACCTAGATGACTTTCAAGGGACAGTACAAAAAACACACCGAAAAGGGCCGCGGGTGTCTTTCGCTCAACCACGGCAGTGACACCGCTGCCAGGTTATCGTGTGTGCCGCTGCTACCACCGCATCAGGGTATTCATCCGACTATCGTCCATCGTAATCTTCGCGGTCCCCCTCGGGCATTCCGGAGCCTTGCGCTCGTAGTGGCCTTAGCTCACCTGTGTTGTCGGGTGGACTCGTCGCCTGTGCTAGACCCGGTCCGGCGGCCTCGGTGGGACGTCCTCAAGGAAGGCGGCTTCTCTTCCAAATTCAAGGACGCCTTCAACGCCCTCCTGAGCGACGTCATTCCATGTGGAGGGGACGGGCAGGCAGTCCGTTGGCCCCACCGCAAGGCGTCTCCAGCTGGACCAGATGAGAAGCTCCGTTCCAAGACTCTTTTATGTAATAGTTTTCGTTCCCGCCGCACCTGACAGCGCACGCGGCGGAAGTCCGACTTCTTCGTGGGCACCGATCGCACCCGGTCCGGGCGCAAGCGGAGGGAGGGGGGGTGTCGCGCGCGCTGACGGCCTCGCACTCGTGTGATCGCCCTGGCCCCTCCCGCGAGAAGGGGAAACTTTGACTTTGTCCTCGAAGGTGAAGGCACCAGATTGCCGATCCGAACGCCTACCAAAGTCGAACTCCACCGCTGGATCAAAGGGCTAGAACACGGCGTATATACCTTTTTGTTACTGCAGCTACTCCAGGCCTGTAGCTAGAGGTAAGCAGAGGAGAATCGACCAGCGGTACAAGCACCAAACGAGGCTGCCATGTATGTGACCGCCGGTTATTTACGCGCATATGGTAGCTTTCGAGTGCTCAGACATCACACTCTGGTTGTTTGTTTTGTCCGTTTCTTCGTTGCACACGTGCACGAGGTTTTCGCTCTGATGACCTTCCTTGCCGCCCGCACCCCTCTTGACACACGCATGCAGAATTTCGTCAGTCTAGAAGCTATCCGCATAAATGATGAAGAGCGGAAGGGCCGTAGCCACGGCGCTATGTGCGCTGGGCACCACTTCTGCCTTTACTGGCCCGTTGGCCTCGAGCTTCCGAGCGGTAGGTGGAAGTTCGGCGTGTTGTGTGCCCAAAGAACCGTCGTTTACGTGCATGCTTGCATGCACGACATCGCAGCATCCCGCGTCACTCCTCAGACGATATGGTATCGGCTTTCGACGTACCAAATTGTCCAAAAATATAAGGACCGTTTGAATATCATATTATAAATAAAACGGTCCTTATATATCCGGACAAAATGGTAAATTTGTTGTGCGGTGGTTCTTCGACTGTTAGAACCCGTATAATTCCGTCCTCTGCGAATCCATCTCGGCTGATCGCGTGACGGCATCCGATGAGGTTGCCTGGTTGTGTCTACCTGCTCTCAAGCTGGTGCGCCGGTGCTCCGCCGTTGCTGCCTCGCTTGTGCCTTTTCCCCCCCTATTGTAGTCGAAGAGCGTGACGAGGCATGTGTCCCGCAATGCTGGAAGGCACCTGCGAATGGCCGCCGTGGTGAGTCCCCTTACTGACTTGACTATTTGCACAGCAGTTAGTAGTGGTGCTCTCTGTGTGTAGACCATGACAGCAGCCACTGGAGCTCAACTGCAAGTTGCCAGGAAGTTGCTGTTGGCTTTGCCTTTTGTTGCCTGCACCACCCTGTGCCTACGAGTAGCATCCGGGCTTGGTGGTGGGTCGTCTCATTGTCATCTACCAGGTATACGAGAAGACTATACGTGCACTTCGTATTCCTCCTCCCTACGTACGTCGTATGATATTCAAGTACAGGTACAAGAGTAATGTTGAGGTACGAGCACCCGTAACATATATAGCGCTATTATTTATCATCAGTCGTAACAGGTAATAGTTTGCTTTACGTGTAATTATATTATTATAATATACCATAAGAAGAAGGAGGATATGTGGGTCACGGGGAGGCGCGGGCAGTTTCGAACACTCATGAAGACATGATCACCACTTTACGTTACAGCAGTATACTCGCACAAAGAGCAGTAAAGTACCAGGTATCTCGGGCGGGTCTCTGGCATGCTCTACGTACAGACCTACCTGGCACAATGCAATGCTGCAGCTGTACCTGTGGCCGTCCTTAATCACGAAGGGGTACGAATACTTTCGTACGTACATTCATTTCCACAAGTACAGCAGGAGTAGCATTAATAGGATGTTTCGCAGTATGTGCTGCTGCTGTTGGGTGCTGCTGTTGATTGGCGTCAGGTACCAGGTATGTCAGTAGTTGCTACGTACACACTTCCTTGGTAGGGCTGACAGTAAGTCGCCGACTACCTGGTAGGAGTTATTGGTTGTCCACCTACGTATAGGGTTAGGGTTAGGGTTAGGGCTGTATGTAAAGTCGTCGACTATTATTAATATACCTGGTGGTCATTATAAAGAAGATGAAGAGGTGGGTATTTTTAGGCCACTCTGTCCCTAAATACAAAGGCCGTTCATATTTTTATATCAAAATTAAACGGTCCTTACAACGCGGGACATACCTGCTACCATGTACCTGGTATAGTAGTGGCTATACTTTTGATATAACAGGTGTTGCAGTTATTGTTATTTGTTCTCCCCGAATCCGGAAAATAAATAATAAGCTAGCTATTATACGTTCAAAAACGCAAGGTGAATGATTTCACGTTAGTTACTACTGTCTGTAGTTGTTGCAGCGCTGGCCACGACTGGTGCGCCAACTTTTAATCTTCACATATTGATAATTAATAATAGTGGAACAAGTCGTCTATCGTCTAAGCCAGTCGCCACAATCTTGGATGTTTCCAGAATGTTTATATTTCGTCCCTTAGTCCCTCAGGTCTATTAAGTGCCTGGTATTTTTACGGGGGCAACGGGTAGACAGCAGGTTCCAAGTGATTCGGCGATTACAATCAATAGCTGCTTCCCAAACTAATTGTCTGGTCACTTGCAACTTAGGCAGTACTACGAATATCAATAGTGTTAATTAGAGTTGTGAGTTAGATGATTGAAAGTCGCCAGCTTTCTCGTGTGTGTTATAGCTATTAATAGTGTAGGGGTGCCAACTATTCGAGTATTTGGGTTTCCTTGTTCATGGAAGGCTCCTTTGCTAAGGGGTGTGCCTTTCTATCCCCGTGAGACCATGCGCCCAGAAAGAGAGCGAGAGCTAAAAGGTCTACTGCAACTCGTGGCGCATGAAAACCATGATGGGTACTGACGATTGTTAATGGCCGGGACTCACAATGTTAATAGTAGCGTCCGAACTGTACGAGTATTGGAGCGAGCGGATAATTCCAAGCGAGCGACAGCAGTACGAATTGAATGTCCAGGCAACTGCGATTTGTGGGCAACCTTTCGTTTTTGCCTTATAAATCAAGTGAGCACCTGTGGACGATTCCAATGTGCGAACGACCGGTATAGGAAATTACTTGTCCGGACAATTCCTTTCCGAACTTTCTTGTGGGCGTTCTGGGAAATCAATTGCCCGCGGCAGATTCAATTGCTGTTATACCCGTCTCTGGGCATCCTGTGATTTCAATCCGATGTTCTCGACAATTCCAATCAGTGAACATCCTGTCCGGTCATTTCCAACTACAGCAGTACGACGATCATCAGCCATCCTGTTGAACCATGTGTCCAGGATAGTTCCAAATTACTATTGGAAGAAGACACCGAACTATCGAAATCAATTGTTCGAACAAATCCTACCTATGTGGCTCGGAGATATTTTGTCGGGACAATTCCAATGGTAGACATCCTGGGGAGTCGCTGATCCGGACAAAATTCCAATTAATACCTCTTATTAGTAAGTGCCAAAAGTGGGCAATGAACGCATTTGCTGGACTGCACGGCTACTAGTTTTGAGTTGGGTCGCGGAGCAAATCAACTCACTGGCTTGAGTCGACTAGAATCAGGACTGCGCGGCTAGTTTTAAGTTGGGTGGCGGAGCAAACGAACCAACTCACTGGTTTTTGTTCAAATAGAGTCAAGACCCAAAAATCCCCCCCAATTCGACTCTGCATCCACATACTGTACATGCAAGAAACTCCGCCTCACTAGCAGTTCTTAGTAGGATGCAGCTCACCCTTCATGTGACTCGCCAAACACTCCACGTTTCGCTTCGCGCTTGGCGCAAGTATTGTCTGCCTGGTCGGCGATCACCCGACGTGCTCCGTCCCGACATTGTAGGCATGTCAGGGTCTACGTTTACACGACTACGGCCATGCATGACATTAGTACACCCCCCCGCCGCCCGGCGAAGGGGGTCCCTCGGGAAGCACCCCCGGTGGTCCGGCGGGAGGCGTCTCCGGAGAACCCCCTTGAAGCAAAGTTTACGCTACGAGTAATACGCTTGATTTTTGACACCAACAGTATGGTTACACCAGACGAGTCTTTTTATTGCACGAACTAGACCCCAAGTAGTGTCGACGAGCCCTATTAATAATTGCAAACCGGGTATGCGAATAAACTTTGCACACCTCTCCACCCTGCTCCCGCTTGGCACCCTGATCCCACCCCGATCTTATACCTGTACACCAAAAACGAGGGTTTCCACCGAACGGCCAAGGCAAAGAGCGAAGTACACTACAACCAACTTCTAAAAAGGTGTGCGGGATTTGTTTTGCAGACGCGATGTGCAATTAGGGTTCTCCACTAAAGTGGGGGGTTCTCTCATCTACATTCCACACTGTAGGTGTATCCTCCATGTGATATTTGGTATTGAATAAATTAGTTCGGCGCGCCAAGCGAGCAGGGACAAATCCTCGGCAAGACTACGTGAAGGAGCTACACATATGTATGAAAATATGTATTGGCACGAAGTGACGCGTGCAGCGATACGAATAGCTACCCCACAAGCACCTGTGGCTCCCAGACATCGGCATGGATCTATATGAGCGAGAAATCTGGGTCAACGCAAAGGCCAAGACCACCCCCACGGCTGTCACCTGCGAACGGGCACCGCCGCCTCGAGTAACGCAAGCGGCAGCCGTGGGCATGGTCTAGTCCATGCGTTTTATCCAAGTTGCTCGTGTGAAGCCCTGCCGATTTCTGGGAGTCACAGGTGCCGGTTGAGGGTAGCTAGCGGTAGGGGATGAAGGGTGCGGGCTAAAAAACGCGTGCGGGCGGTGCAGGCGCTTTGCAGAGTTGGCTGCTGTACCTGTCCCTTGTTCCCCCCGGCGGAAGCTCGCAGCTCGCGATCGGGCCGGACCTATCGCTCGAAATGTGATAAATTTCACAATGGTGGCTGGGTGGGTCTCGTCCATTTCTTACGCGTCCGTGGGATCCATTCACGTCCTCCGGACAAACGTAAAATCCAAGAACCGTACGTACAGTACCTGCGCCCAGCTTGACGGGCTGTCTCGGAGTTTTCTGGGATGGCGGCTGCCGCTTGTTCGCTCCCTCGTCTATTGAGCTTTGGAAACTTGGTGCGGGACTTGTTGCAGCTCTACAAATCTGAAACCAAAAATTAAAACAGTAGAACTATCTTGACAAACGACGGGTCTAGTGAGCCACGCTTCTATAGTAGAAAGCGCGTTGAAGTACTCCTACTCCTGCCGAGGCAGGGAGGGCTGCTGTGTAAACCTTGGGCCGTGGTCGACAACATGGTTGGCCTCGTCCTAACCCTGACCGCTTGAGAAATTTCTCGGAATATATGTCATGAGGAGTTACCGTGGGCTATCAACCATTTCGTCGATCAACGATGGGCCGAATTGTGTAAACACTCGGACTGCGCCACCCATCGCAGGTTGGGGGGGTCGGGAGTCGCCATAGTCGCTCCAGCACGTGTAGTGTGTATGCGCTTGTATGTGTTCACATGAGCACCCTTAACTTTATTTAGTTCCTGCGGATCGAAGGAGAGGAGAGCAATGCCTGCAAGATTTTTTTACGCGTGTAGCAGGTATTACGTGTCACGTTGCATCCACTCGACAAGTGTAGTGCAGCCGCCGCCCCCTGAAACAATAAAAAAATCGGGCTTGCCCTCAGTATTTATTGCTGTAGTTCATATTAGAATATTAGACTCTTCAACGACTACTGGTATATATAATATATAGGCGTGAAAACAGCAAAAGTTGTCACCTTGTCATTCGTAGCGTGTTATCATTTATTTGAAGATTGAAAATGGTCTGAGCTTCTTGAGCGGGGCAGCAACCCCAGGCGAGGTGTCGTCGTCGTCGCTGTTGAATATACCGGAATGGTGCAACTGCTCCTCTCTCATCCTGCCGAGGCTTCGTCGTACCGGCGTGTTGGATATCTGGAGCTCTTGAACCGCTTCACTACGCCCGATGTACCAGGTAGACCGCGAAAAATACAGTCGAACCCACAACTCTTGACATGTGTGTGGGTGTTGTCCTTACGTGAAGCCGTTGTTTCCAAGGCTCTTACACGGGTCCTGAGCCGATGCGCGGGTCGGGTCTGTTCTTTTTTTAACCTCACGCGTCGGGTCGGATCGGGTCAGGAGGTTTTCAATATCATCCGGATTGGGTCTGGTCACCCTGACCCGACCCCACCGACCCAACCTGACCCCCGAGGTTTGACCGGACCGGTGAACAGCCCTTGGTTTTTCTACCCAGCTACATCAGCACCAGTGCACCTAGTGGCCGTCCTAGAGATATCCAAGAGTCTGTGGCCACATACCGTGATACCTGTACTATATTACTTGATTGCACTTCAGGCCCGCCAACAAGAAACGCCCAGCATCAGCAAGCCTTTGAACGCAGAGCCTTATCCTCAAAAATCCTTGAGCATAGCCTATTTTATACTGGTTGGATGTACTGTAGCGCTCATTTCTCGACCCAATTTTCTTGCCCCCCCCCCAAAAGTGCCTCATGTTCTTACTTTAGTTGAAGTAGGTTATCTCTTATTGAGTAAAGCCTGTGCTGCTGCACTACTGCTGTACCTGGTATCTAATAGAGAAATAACAGTGAGCGTCGTACAACCACGCGCAAGATGTGTGATGGCTGCAAGCACCGCTGAAAAATAGGATAGCGGCATACCAGGTATGACAAGAACTAACATCCGCTCTCCAACGCACCCTGTCTCCCCTGTTTTGCGAGGGGGGCGTGCTCTTGAGCATGTTGAGGTAAAAGATGTGGAGGTTTATCCCGGCTGGAAAGTTCGCGCTGCAGCATCTTCGCCAGGCCTTTTAATTGTCCAACACTTGTGTGGGGCTTGGGACAGCTTAGCCTTTAATGTGATGCCGTTGAAGGCCACTTCGAACGCGCGCTGTTGATAAAAACAGTGACGCTATTAATAGGTGTCAGTGCCAGTACCAATAGGGGGGGGTCAGAGGGACAACGCGATCGGTTGACATGAGGAAATAGTACTACAGTAGTACGTGTTGGTAATGAGAACTCGATACCTGCAGTAGTCTAATATTTCGATGCTGGGTGAGGAGAGTCGAGTTAAAATCAACCGCGACTACATATGTATAATATGCAGATTTGTCTGTGTGTCCTTGTGCACATTATTACCGAGAGGACTCAGGTACGTCGACGAGCATATTATGTCGTACGCGTGATACACAAACGTACACAGCTGGGGGTATGCTCTGGATAGTCGATGACGTTATTCTCTTGTAGAAAATATAATTATCGTGTTGTGATGCGAACTGCTGACACCTCGTCTATGGGTATCGCGAGAAGTATACCGGACACAACCAGCGAAAATATGAGGTGCAGAAAGACCGTTACAGGGCAATGCCCTACAACACGCTCGAAGCCCAAGCGCCCCGGAACATCAATCGCATGCTGGAGGACTTGGTGGCCTTTGTCGATGGCCTCGTCAGTTATCCCCACACTGCTACTTCCCACTTCTTCGCGCCCTGGACCGCTGGATGTGTAACGTACCAACGAAAGACCGTGAAAAAGTTGAATGTTGCACGGAACTTCATGAAATTTCCACAAAGGACATGCAGCACTTTCACCGTGTTTGTTGATACGTTCAACGTCCGACTGTCCTGAGGGCGAAGAAGTGGTTTTTATATGATAACGGTAGGCTTTATTGACGAAGCTCAGTACATCTTCCTCGGAGTTGTTTATATTCCGGTGCGCTTGGGCTTCCGGGCATGCTGTAGGGCATTTACTCTACAGAGGTCTCCCACCTGCCCCTGCAATTTACCCCAATATCTACTTTACTCAAGGGTATGAGTTGGGTGACCATGTACTGGTATGACTTTTAGTCGCCGACAAGACGCGTGACAGACACGATAGCAGTACGTAGCACTTTTCGGCCAGAACATTGCTGACTGACCAGCCCCTTTAACCCAATTTCGTCTTACTTATTTTTCGTGGTATACCTATTAATAGGTTGTGAGTTCATCGGGTTGCACTTTTAGTTTCTCCCACAATCATTTTTTGGATGAGGTGTGGAACTCCTGCATTGTACTGTAACGTGAGGAGCCTCAGAAAAACTTCTGTAGGTGATATATACCCCTACCGCCGTAGCACGCGTCGAGTATTGCAGTAAGTCGCGTCCGGTAGCAGTTACAGGTGGATTGGTAATACCGGTAATCTGTTGTTGTATCTGTTTGCCGCGTTTTCTTGTGCTCGTCGTGCGTTTTTTGGTGATGAAAAAAGACCGAAAGTCAGTTTCAGGTGGTTGGTTTGATTCGCCACCCAACTAATCCCTACAGTAGACGTGCAGTGCAGTCCACCCAATTCAGAGCACTGCCAAGCGCCTATTATTAGGGCTGTAAATCCACAGGATTTCACGAGCTACAACTAATCGGTAGGAGTGCTTACCCAACTCACTGCCGACTGTCGAACCCAGCCGGCTTGCCGACTTAAGGCGAGCGAACCGAGCAAAGTCAGCCTTCCCTATTAATAGCAGAGAGAGCCCTGCCCAAAATTATAATTCCATCCGCATTCAACGATCCCTCCTAACAAGTATAGAAACGCAATAAGTCGGACAGTCAGCACCCCCGGGAACTGTTAGTCCGACTAATATCTAGTTGGGTGACTTACGTCGTGCCGACTCGTAGCTCTACCAATCTCGGTGTTGAAAATGTCTTGCGTTCTTTTCGTTGGTCCGAGAGCCCTAAGAGCATCCTGCCAGGCGATTAACCAAAGACTTGGCGTTTTCGCTTCTCGCCCGTGGAAATATGCCCATTCAGGCCCATAGCTGCGAAGGCGCGCCAATAAGAAACACCTATGGAGTGAGTGTCAGACTCTTATTCGTTGGTTGCAGGTCCAAGACCAGGCACTTTTCTATTAATCCGGTTTCTGAGTCGCCGAAGGTGTTGAAACGCGATTCCATTGCACGTATCACATATGTACCTCATGCGGGTACGTAGTTTCTTAATGATGACGTTTATTCTGAGAGGGTGCCCTGCTTGGTCGAATTAATTTTGCGAGGTGCGGGGTGCTGGCAGATGAAACGAGGACCGCCGCCGATAGCAGCCGACTGCGTACGTATCTTCAGTATGCTCCACCTTCGATGGTTGCATCATACCAGGTTGTACATACTGCAAGAAAAGCAGCAACGCAAAGAAAGTGGGCAATCCGCATGTTACGAGTGTGCTTCATCCATTACCCAATCCGCACCTGGCGGTATTTCTTGTCTGCCGACTCGGCATGTATGTTGCTCTTGCTTATCTGGATCGCCCAAACGAGCGCACTTTCGAAGGGAACATTTATTTACGTCATCGAAAACGCTATTAATAGCCGTTTGCTATTTCTTATTCGTCGGCCTATACTGCTGTATCACTCTGTCTGGAAATAAGAATCTTTGGATTAACTAGTAATGGAGAAACAGTCCTTACTTTTCAGACCAGTTTGGGGTATCGTACCAGAAAGCATCGCCACTAACTGTTCTCGAATAGTTCTGCACGCCTACGGACGCACGCCTCTACACTTGCTGTGCTCGTACTCAATTCATGTGCTCATGTGTCCTGGGTGCCATGTTGCTCTCCATTCTGCATAGCCTTTGGCTTGGAGCTCTGCTGCTTGCGGACCAGTCGGTGGATCATTATCAATCAGCGAACGCTGCGTTGCATTCGCCCGCCGTTCGCGCCGCGCGATGTGATGCGGGCCCGTCGCTCGCGATCCCCCCGTCGACAGTTTTTCGCTTCTGCCAGACAAGGCCACTCCCCTCGTCTTCGTTCTGAACGTGGCCCTGCTTGTCGATGACGGCACCCTTCTTGTCCATCCATTCTCGGACACCTCGACAGTATCGTATCACACGTGTGATAACATAGCACATGATGTATCACACGTGTGATAACATAACATATGATGTATTACACGTGTGATGTTATATAACACATGATGTATCTAACACACGTGTGATACGCCAACACGCTGAAGTATCACACTACGGTGATAAGATACCACACCCCCTCGGTGAATCTGGAAGGTGGTTTTCTCGACAACGAGGAGAGTGAAAAGTGCCGAGCGCCGCGTCTGTCTACCGAGAGCAAGGGTCTCGACGAGATATTTTCCAAAGCCACCATGTTCGGTTCTGTGTACCGCCCATGCTGTGGAGAAAATCGGCTTTGAAATGTGTCGCAGGAGCAGAGTGTGTTATCTTGATTATATTATATCGCGGTCTACGGTTGATCCCTGTGTATTGTATCTGCTGAAGGCGGCGAGCAAAAAGAAAAGAAAACTCGAATCCCGCGGGGACTTTGCTGTTGGTGTATCGTGGTGGATGTGTTGACCGCCTCGAGAACATTTGCGGGGAATTGCTTCTTCTCAACATTCTGGCTTACTGCATCCGTACGACGTATGAGTATAATGTATAATCCCCGTTTGGACTCGGGTGTCAGTATCAAACGGAGATTATATTCATGCAGTAGGACAGTTCTAATACGCAAAACCTTCTGTGTCCTAGACAAAGGGAGTAAAGCTGCAGTAGGACAGTTCTAATACGCAAAACCTTCTGTGTCCTAGACAAAGGGAGTAAAGCTACGGAGCCATTAGTTGATTCGGTCTGATCGGCTCACGGTTAGGGTTGGTTATGTTCTTGTCGTACACAGGGTGTGTTGACCATTTCTATCGAATACCAGGTGGTGAGTGGTAAGCTACCGTTCATTCTGGCCGCATCGCTCTGCCTCCCATTCAAAGATGAGACATACGTATAGCAGTAGTAGCTTTTTTATACCTGCAAACCGTTCCTCCGCCTCCTGCGCATCTCCGAGGAGCTCGTCTGAAGAGAGTGTCGACCCGCTCGTACACTCGACATGGGCACGAGTGGTCCTTCGCTTGACCTGATTACCAGTGACAGAGGTGGTGGTTTTTCTTGCATCCGTTTCGTTAGTGTGGTAGCTTTGGTAGGCCGCAGCATGCCGGTACGGCGACTGCTTGCATCCCCTATAAGGTGATGCGTGGTGCACTGGTACGCTGATACGCTGCTGCAGCAGCCGATGATGAGGGGATGGATGTCCGTGTTGCCGAATGTTACATGAATCGTCAATATTAATAGTGTCGTTGTGTCGTACCTACTGCTGCACGCGTTTTTGGCCGTCGGAAACATTGCGTAGTCCATCCAGTCTGTGCAATAGTTTGTATATTTCTACGTATGACAACGTATATTTGCACCTGGTAAACTCGGTCAACTCCTTGTTTTATAGTAGGCGAGCAAGTCGACGCGAGTCGGCGAAGGAAGAGAGGAAAGTTTTCTGGCGATGAAAATGCAAGGCACATACCGTAGCGGGCAGGGATCAGGAGAGAGAAGAGCCTACTATTGATGTCAATGTGACCCCGGATCTGAGTTACGACTGGGAGGGAGCGAAAAAAGGTACCGACGGAATTGTACCGGTACCTCTCGCGAAAAGCCGCTTGAAAAGGTGGACTACGACTACGAGTATTCGCAGATAGTGGAAGAATCTGAGGGTCTCTTCGTCATTTTTACGCATAGTTTTAGCCTCCCTCAGAAGTGTATCGTATGACAGGTCGTATATATGTACTTAACAGGATCATGTCGTATACCGGGTACATGGTAATTTTTACGATTGATTGCGGATAGTTTTAAAAAATAGCAAAAAAAGAAACCGCATAAAGCTAGAAAGGGTGTTGGACCGTGGTTCTTTCTCCATGTCGCCACTCTCTAACGTCTACCGACTGCAGACAGGTGCAGACACCACTTCCATGAACGGAGCAACCGAATCTCTCAGCCGTAGAATGCGAAGCACGTGTGATCAGATAGCACACGCAGGACACCCCCCCCGGGAAGAATTTCGGAGCCGACTCTTCCCCAAAACATGATTTAAAGGGGGCACACACCACGGAAATGGTGCCTTTGGAAATATCTCGTTCGGTCGCTCGGCGTTTTTCGCTGTCCTCGTTGTCGAGAAAACCAGCTTTGGTATTCGTTCGTGGTGTGTTATCTTGAGCGCCGTACCGGTATACGGTAATTTTGTATATTTTTGTATTATTAATAATAGTTCTTTTTTCCTTTTACCCCCTCGTAAATGCGGTTATTTTCGTATTTTGTAGCGTATACTGCTGTCGGTTTTCACTTATTATGTTGTCTTGTGTACGTGGGTGTATTATAGCTGATGCGTGTGCCGGGCATGGTGTACCAGGAAGAAGGCACAGCCGCAGCCGCGCGTATGATAGGTGTATGTACATTGTACCGCATACGGCGTTGTCGTTGTCTCAACTCTGAACAGGCAGACACCATCGTAAAGAGCTCGATTTACTATGGTGTTCGGTTCCAGGTATTAAGTTGAAGTGAGTGATGAATAAATAAATAATCTAGAGCTCGGGTGACGCCGCAGCTGCTGTTGCGCAGCCCTTACGACATACCATACCTGCTGGATGGGTTTGTCGGCTCTCACTATTTCTTCTGGCCTTCATAACTAGCACACAGCTGGCATCAATAGCAAATTGCTGCACAATCTGCCAGTCCAACTTGGTAGCTTCTTTTCAGGTGCATCGCCCGGCCTCAGTATCTCGCTCAGCGACAGTGGTACATCAGCATTGTCTACAGCAGCAAGGCCGCGGAAGGAAAAGGAAGCGCCCTACGTACGGACCGCGGATCATTTTCAATCTGCAGCAAGCAGTATTTTCCTTGTCCCGCGATGAACGAAAATATTGGGATGATCTGCAGGCGGGTCTTCCCGGATTGTCTGAAGATTATCTTCCCCCTCGACAAGAGCGACGAATCCCGACATCCGGTACCTTGTTGGTTGGTTAGTCACGTTTGGTCATGGTTCGCGTGGCATACTCGATGGATCCTTGTGTTGACGCAACGGGCCGACGAGAGCACCAGCGGAAATAGGACCGGTATACACGTGGATGGCAGGCGTAAAAACTGTACACAAGGTCTCTTGCGGGACATGTTGTATGACATGCAGTGCGTCACTCTGGGCGAGAATATTAGCACCGTTTTGGCTCTAGTGTGAATATGGAACGCACCTCATACGTTGCAAAGCATGTGGCCGACGTAGCGTAGCAGGTACCAGGTATATGTTCCGCCCGTTGCCCAGCTGAATACCGACATAGCGATGACTGAGTCGGTCGAAGTCACACCTGACGAATACCTGGTAAATGATACCTGGTACCTGGTATGATATGCATAATACGACGTACATACGACGGAAAAAATATACAGACTGTCTTGATATCGTACGTACCAAACACAACATTTGTAAATAGTGTATACCTGGTATAGTCAATACCTGGTATAATATTTCGTCGTTCCGACCGGTACTATTAATAGGTGTTCTGCCCCACGTGTTTTTTTGTCTGTCTCCGTCCTTAGGCGGAGGGATACGAGCTGAAGGTTAAGGGCGAGGCGAACACCATGGACTTCCGCGCCTTCTTCCGCCAGGCAAGGCAAAGGCAGGCTGCTCGCGCTGCCCCCACTCTATTAATAGATGTCGCTTTTGTAGGAAAAAAACTTGTGTGTCGTACGTAGCTGGCCCTCTCCTCGAGAGCACTCTGTCCAAGCCCCGTCGCGGAGGTATTTTGTATTTTTACCAAAGGTGAAGGACGGAAACCCTCTCTTAATATGATTATTTTGATGCGCTGTACGACAGACCTACTTTTGAGCCGATTTTTTTTCCCCGTTTTTTTAGCTACTGGACCAGTTCATGCTTGGCCTCAAGTGTGTCGGGCGCGCGATGGTGGTGTGAAGTGAATCGTGTTACTCTCAAGTGTGGACTCCGACCAGCTTCACGCGGATTCGGTCTTCTGCCTCCGTATAGACGAAACCAGAACGGCTTGTTGGCGATATTGCCGATGATACCCTTTGTTCTTGAGTATGTATCTGTAAAACGCTCAAAATAGCACACACCCTGGGACGAATTTCAGATACGAGTTTCTCCGAAACTGGGAGGGCACACACAACGAATGTGCCGGCGCTGCAAGAGATCTTTGCATAGGCGCATCGCTCGGCGTTTGTACCCTCTCCGTTGTCGAGAAAGTCAGCGTGGAAAATTCTCCCGCGTGTGTGTGGTATGCTGGGTGCCATGTGTACGGTATCCTTGAGGACAACGTCAAGCTCTCGTCACTCGCTCCGTACCAGATATAAGACAGCATGGAAAGCAAGAGTAAATAAAGTTTCATACTGCTGTAATACTTGTTCGAAGTTGAGGTGGAACGTGGCTTTTGGTCTTCTAGACCATGGTTTGCCACTACGTGGTGCGGGGTTCCGCTTCTCTGTGTGTCTCGACGGCCCGCGCACTGGTCCCGCATCTTTCATGCGTATATATAGATGTATCATACCCATGCGCGTCTTTCCCTTGCGGGGCTATGTACTACCGATGCGCGATGATTGTCGGGATCTCCCTCGCCGCCTCTTTGCCTCGAGCGTGGCGCGAAAAACGTATATAAGATCGATCCCGGCAGGCTCGTGGTTCGAACCGGAGGCGCCCAGTTTAACCGTTTGAGGGTATCATGAAAAGTACATGGGGCGCTAAATGTATACGACCAGGAGTAATGTGGAGGGCTCAGCTCCTGGTGGGATTAGGGTGCGGAGCGGGTGAGTATTAGTGTCGATTTTCTAAAATGATCGCACGGCTGGCGTCTACAGAAAGTGTGTATCGTAGTAAGGACAACGAAGGAACGCCGCTGAAGACTACCAGGTATACACCTCCCCTCGGTTGCTTGCGCCGCGAATGATCAAACTATCCCGCTTTTGCTCTTGTGTGCTTGATGTTGTGTTTTGTGCTTGTGCGTGCAGGGCGGGAAGGAGGTTTCCCCTTGGCACGACATCCCGCTCAAGGCGGGCGCACCGGACACCTTCAACTACGTCTGCGAAATTCCCAAGTAGTGAGTTTCTGATTTGTCGCAATGGCTTGAGGTGCGTCTAGTCCACACGCACGTAGCAAGCGCGTCATCTAAGGCTATGGAGAGGAGCGAATGCGCGTAGGCAGCGAGCGCTCTTTGTTTTGTCGGGTGCAAGGTTGTTGGGGAGCGATGAAGCCTACCTGCGGTTTGTTCGTTGGTCGTTTTTTTTTCATGACGTGGAGTTAGCTCCTCTGTACTAACGTATACGACGGTTTTCATAAAATTATTAAATACGTCAGCTGTGAGTTCGACTGATTAAGCAGTTGATGCTCAACTTTGCAAGCTGCGTAATACGTCTCGTCTGTTTGTATCGGTGTACGTGCTGGTTCCTACTGTGTACTACAGTAATGATACTGCTGTGTACTGTAACTGGTGTGTTCTGTGGATTCCGTAAACCTCTACTTTTTCCCATCGCGTTGTATGCTCTTCGCCCTTCTTTCTTTTCTCTCACCCTCCTAGTCGTATCTCAGATCAACCATTGGGTCGCGCAGCAGGCATGCCTCTTATCCTCCCCCCTCCCCACTACGGTTGAAGCTTTGTTTTTTTCAGTCGCTAGAAGATTTGAGCCCTATCTTCCGTCCATCGTCGACTCGCGTCTGTATCCTCCTCGTGTCGAACTTCACACCACCTTTTGGCCCTCCGTCCTCGCCTTGCCCGTGTGAACGTGAAGCTCTCTGGCGAAGATGGAGATTGCCACGGATGAGCCGAGCAACCCCATCGCCCAGGTCTGTAGAAACGCATCACTACCGTATCACTACCCGCCCTCTCTCTCATAACCCCCCCCCCCCACACAAGGAACCTCTTGTCTAAGGTTTGCGGGGAAATGTTGAGAACTCGGGGGCGATCTTACTAAAGTCAGTGTGGGACGCACGCAACCTTGCTCACACAATAGAACTAGCCTCTGGGCCAGCGTTGTGCTGCTGCCGTTCAAGTTTCCTTGTTTGCGGCTTCAACCAGCCACCCCGCCAGATATGTAGATACATTTTCGAGATATCCAACCTATCACTCACTCACTTACTCACGCATGCTGCTGCGCTGTGGGCTTCGTTTTCCAGGACACGAAGAAGGGCAAGCTGAGGTTTTACCACGGCCCCATCTTCTGGAACTATGGGTACATCCCCCAGACGTGGGAGGACCCGACCGTCAAGCACCCCGAGGTAACTTATCGTGTAACGACCGTTTTGCGAACCCCCCCCCCCCCCCCCCGTCTGATTATAGTCACCCTGCTGAACATGGAACGGAATATCTGAGGCAAATGGCCGTCCTGCGCAAGGGTTGGCTGCATCTGTTGCACGCTTGACCTGAACGTGTTGAAACCCCTACATCTATTGCTCATGTCGTATTGTACCCGTATCTGTAGTATTCTTCAGGTAGTTTGTGCGCGGTCGTCTATTTGGTGGTGGGGGGGTTGCGCCGTTTCCTTGACGACAAATGTGGATGATTCGCCATTCAATTTTCAGTATGTTTTTTACAATTTCGTGGTTTGAAACTATCACGGCTACTGGGCTATATATATATATAGGTGGCCCATACCACGGCGGCGTCAATTGACAAATGACGCCGCTGATATGTTTGGGTTGGTTGGGCGATCGGACTGTACCTGCCGTTGCAAAAATTGCTGGCTGGTGCGGTGGAACAAACACAATCATTGTTTTTTGTTGTACAGCTGGCGCCCCCGGTGGCTCAGCAGGTGGTCCGCGTGCCTACTATTAATAAGATCAACTTCGTAGGTTCAATCAAATCTCACCGAGTGCATACTCGTAAGGATTTTTTCTTGCATAAAAATTGATTAGCGGAAAGCGCGAAAGCGTGAGTTAGCTACTTGAATGAAAATCGACGAGCGGTGAGAATGCTGAACCCTATGCGCGACAAAAAAATGAAGGCTCGTACCGGGGGGGAGAAGGGACGACACCTGTGACCACGGCTTGTCCAGAAGACCGCTGAGGGTAAAACCTCCTACGAGTTAAGCTGGAAAGTGAAAGTGATGATTTAAGAAAAAAAAGAGTATAATATATCATTGATGAGGTATTGAACAACAACCGAGCTCGTTTCGATATCGATAAACGAAAGTTAAAATCGATTTGACACGGTTTGAATAGTCGATGCGTCAAAAGTTATGGTTCAATACGAGCATAAGAAATACGGAGATGTCAGGGAATGGCTGGCGAAACGCGTGCTATATCATAGCGAGGCATCGAAAGTTGGATATTTCGATGAGTCGAAACTATCGATGCGACACGTATCCAGCACTACTGTAGTTTCGTAGTCACCCCATGTCGAGATTACTTCGTTTCTACGATTCTCTAGGTGGCGCAAGGATGTCTAAAGACTGGTGTCTGCCTTTTTATTTAGTCAAGTGCCTCAAGACTCTTCGCGCTTGTGGGTTTCTTTCGGGAGGCGCTGTGACGTCTCAGCCATCCTTAGATATCCTAGCCGGTTTCCTACTGATATGTAGGCATGTATGCAACATGGATACCTGCTGGGATGTCACTACATATTGTCACCGTCTCTTGTTTCCGGCGAGTGCTTATTGAGTCTACCTATCTAGCCGGGCGCGCAGCGATGCTGGCCCCGGGCCTCTGCTGAGTTCAGGGATGTAAGTGTGGATGTGTGTGGGTGACCGCTTCTTCGTGTGCCCCATGAGACAACTGAAAGCATTCGTGAACCCAAGTCATGGCAGGATCCAGTGTCTACTCGCTCGACATCAGCAAAAAATACCCCCGTAACCAGCCCGACCCCCATTCGCGCGTGCCTATCCCCCTTTTCGGTTCAACTCCTTGTAGCTGGACGTTTTCGGAGACGGTGACCCGGTGGACGTCGTGGAGATCGGATCGGCAAAATTGGCTTCTGGGTGAGCGTTACATGTATTTTATTCTCACCGTTTCTTGTGTATGTATATGTACCCTACCACATGACACATCGTGCGTGCGTTGCCCTTGATGGAGAATGGGGTTCATGGATAGCGCGCGCGGTTGTGGGTTGGCGTGTTGCAACGTCCAGACTCGGTAGGATTTTATTAGGTCTAGGATATGCTCGGGGGGGCGCATTTCGCGGTAGATCAATTCGAACTCATGTCCTCCCCAACAGCAGGACGTGATGTTCTCCATGTGGAAAACTGGCACCTCGTTTTTTCAAGGGTCGAAATCCTGATCTCGTCCCCCCCCCCCCCCTCTCTGCAAGTACAGTACTGTATCTGAAATACACGGAGGCGTTTTGAGCCCCTTGCGCTAGAGATGTTTGCATCGTTGTACCGAACCACGGCTGATCCAAGTTGGGGTCATGTATATACGGAAGATTACAAACACGTGCGGCACGGAGTATTGAGGAGCATGAGCGATACCGGCCAATCATCCCAGTTTACGTCTCCAGATCGTTACATTTGTGCTTTCTGGTGTTACCGGCGATACCCTGCTATTATTTTCTCGTTCACATTCAGGTCCGTGAAGGCCATCAAGCCTCTGGGGTGCCTCGCCATGATTGATGACGGCGAGCTTGACTGGAAGGTAAGGCGTGTGCCGTATGCTATTAGTGTGTGTACTTTGTTCCGTAGCTTCTCGGCCTGAAATATCGTGCTGCTGCATAAGCTCTATATATCTGCACGGGAGATTGGCAGTCGCATGTCAGCAATACTCGCATGTCGCGGTGACAGCAACTATTTCTGCTTTTTCCCTGCAATGCTTCACGCCACGGCTGGTGGTGTTGGTTCCGAAGTTTCCTCACGATTCGACACCGAGTAGTCTCCGGCTACGGTGCAGCGGCACTGCATTGCTGTTTGCACCATTATTTGCTATTAATACTGGTAGTCGATAACCACGAGCACAACGCTGGTTCCTTTCGAAACGCGGCTGTTCGGTGCTCCGTTCATGGAATTTTAAATTGCGCTGTTGGCGCTCTGTGTTTTAGACAACCATCCTATTAATAGGCGGCTCGCCCTTGTATACAGTGTGCCTTGTCTCTACCGCCCATCAGTACCTGCTAGTTTTATCTTGGGTTGTCTTCGCCGTCTGCTGAAAAAATTTGCCGCACTATTTATACTAGATACTCGTATGATGAGTTTCCTTGTGTGCCTCCATTGCCGCCGCCTGAAGAACTACAGTACTACGGCTATATGTTTGCCTCCAGGTGATTGCCATCGACGTGGACGACCCGTTGGCCAAAGACCTCAACGACATCGCCGACGTTGAGAAGCACCTGCCGGGTTACATCTCCGGCATCCGCGAGTGGTTCCGGTGGTACAAGACCCCCGATGACAAGCCCCTCAACGGTTTCGGCTTCGACGAGAGGGCTTTGGGCAAGGTGAGGCGCCATGGGACTTTTTGTGCGATTGGATGCGACTCGATGGAGTTGCCTGGATGCTCGACGAGCCGGAGTGCTTTTTTTCGGTGCTGTGTCTGGTGTCTTGTTTTGTCTCGGGAAGTCGAGCACAACGGCAATGCCAATCCCGTATTATATACAAGGTTCTCCTTCAGGATGTGGTTAACTTGAAACTCCGGGGGTGTCGCAAGTCGAAAAGGGGGAGAGAACACAGCAGGCGTCCCTTCAATGTTGCTGCTGACGTTGTAGCTCTGCTGTTGAACTACGAGGGTGCTTTCGAAACCCAGAGGAAGTAATTGCCGGTTGGAATCGTCCAACGTGTTCAGGATGGCACGCCCACAGAAGTACTCACAAGCACAAACACAGTAGCACCGTTCGTAGTTATGTCACGAAGATAAGACTTCGAAGTGCTGTTTTTGCTGCCTGTACCATGGATGCTATAAGGCCATCTCTTATGGGAGGGTTTTGAAAACCGAAAAACTTACCCGAAACTGTGTTTTTTTTTTTTTTTTGGCCGTGCTTTCACGTATTTTAGACCCGGAGTCCGACCGAATCAGCTCGCTCTTCTCTGAAAACTCGCAGTCTTTCGGGGAAAGGTATTTAGATCCGTTTTTCTTTCCTCCAGGGGTGTCGTTCGAAGTTTTTACGATGTTGCCATTTTCGGACGAAAACATCAACAAGGCATTTTCAGTTATATATCGACGTTTCAGCCGGAAAATTTCCCTCTTGTTCAGATAAATCGCATCCGAACCTGAATAGAGGAAACTGGAGTGTATCGACATTTTGTCAAACTGCTCTCCTGAAGAAACGGCAAACGGCGTTGCATGCCTCTCGCAAAACGGCTGGTGGGACTCCGAGAAAAGCGTGCCCGATTCGCCCGTTTCCTGGTCAAACACGCCTGCGATGGTGCTGAAACCTCGATTTCCCAAAACCGAAACCGGTTTGCCTAGGAGATGGCCTAACGTCAAAAGCTCAAGCTTACAGCAGCAGTGCGATGCCTGCACAGGTACACAACACAAGAAGCAGATATTAGTAGCATGATAGCAAAAAACAAATGAGGCTGAAAATGCACCTGACTTCTCCGTTCCTACTTGCTGTAGGATACACACGCGCACACGCAAGCTCACACACACGCAGCAGCACCGTTAGTGGCTATCACAAAGGGAAAAGTTTCAAGCGCGGCAGTTGTACCGTGGCTGCCTAGCCTTTGAGGGCTGCTGGGCACTTGAGAAACAACAGCAAGCAGCAATCTGGTGAAGAACAAAAAATGGAACCATGACAGTCGGGGGGTTTCCATCGGCTGCTTGGCTCTAGTTGGGTGGAAGACCTCCCCGCGATTGCTTGCCAGATTTCGCGACATTGAACGCCCAGAGCACGCGCCACGGAGCCCGGCCGGGACCCACACTTGCGCCGTGGTGTACACGCGAGCCCCCTGCGTGCCCCACAGCCAAGAGCTCGAGTAAAGACCCGCGACCAGAGGAGAAAAATAAAAGTATTGCGGAAAAAGTCAGCTTCGTCCACAGTAATATTCATACCTCAGAAAGCTTACCATATACCGGTACCTGGTACTACGATACTTTCAAACCCACAGCAAAGCTTTCAACATACGCGGTACAATATAAATGATCGAGAACCACGAGCAATCGAAAGATTAGTTTTTTTTATAATATAGCTACGTTTTTTTTCCCCGCTTGTGGTGAGCTGGCGTGGCTTTTTACGCCCCCTACACGCGTTATATATGACTCGGAGGATAAATTACTGTAGGCAGTTCACCCTTTGCTTCTCGGCCATGTATCTCCTGAAAATCCGCGTAATCCCGCGTTTGTTGCAAAACAGGCGGAGACCATCAAGGTCATCGATGAATGCAATGGCCACTGGAAGGCCCTTGTCGACGGCAAGACGGAGGCCGGCAAGATGTGGATCAAGTAAAGGGGCTGGGCAACTTACTTCTGATTTACGTGCCGAGTTTTTTAGCGTGTTGACTGGACTGTGCAGGGTGCGGCGGCCCCTCCATCGAGGAGGCCCGAAGTAGAGGATTGCTGCTGATTGCACCCGCCCGTCCTTTATTTTGCTGTTTCGGACTGCGAGCCGGCGACAAGAAAAGTCGAAATATTTTAATCGGCAAGACTGGCAGATGGTTATGTTTACTTGTCATGGTAACAACTACAGCCAGGGCAAAGACGTGTCGTCAGGTCTCCCGGGCGCTACTATATACAAAGCAGCAGTTTATGAGATGATATAACCCCCCAAGATTCACCCGGCGCCATTTGCGCCGCGAGGACAGTTCATTGGGCACCTACCTTGCGTATGGTGCTTCTTCACATAGCATAGATATGTGATGACTGTAAAATAAATGACGAGTGCATCACCGCAAATGTCGCTCCGACTTGTGCGCGAACCAGACCAATATTAGGCGCGCAATATCCGTGTCACATGCGTGCCCACAGGTCAGTAGCAAACCCGCTAGGATATCCTAGCATGGCCCAGACGCCACAGCAAAAATAGAAAAATAGTGTCTATGTTTGATTTACTTGAGACATCGGGTACGACTGTTGTGGCCAGTATGTTCATCTCATTATGCTGTAAGACGCGTCGCTTGTTGGAGTTTGCTGTTAGCTGGTAACACCTTCCGAATTGTCAACTGGGGTCTCGATTATCTAAATTCAATTTGTGTCCGTCGTGAGAAAACAGTCAACGGGAGGAGCAACACACGCAACTGCGCCATCCACCGGCGCTGCATTGTTACGCGTGCAGAGTATTCATCGTGGGACCTACGACACAAGACGTACCGTCGCAGTTCGTGTCCGCGAGCCAGGAGGCGAATGTAATGAAAGGGTTCGTTGTCAGTCATTATTTCCGCCCTGTACTTTCTGGCTTTGGCGGCAGTTTGTTCTCAAAAAAAGAAGAGGATGAGTGCACTAAGACCTTTGTCAATGGGAAAGCGAAGTATCAATAAAAAGTTTGAATTCCAAAGATACCCGCCAAAAAAATTTAGAACACGATTCCTATGGCACGTTTAGAAAAAAAAAAGTTCCCAACTTTTGGAAAAGCCCGAAAAATGGAAATATGGGGCCAATGTTGGGCCAAGATCGGCTTGAGAAAACTCAGGCCGATCTTTGGTTAGAAGCGGCGAGATTCCGAGTCCTCGGCATCGATCGACAAAACCAACGATTGCGTCATGAATTCTGAACGGAGTGCGCTCGTTAGGGGCTCCGACCCACCCTTGGGTCACCGTCTTCACACAATTGCCAGTGACGTGTGGCGGACACTGGCCAGGCGTACGATAAAAAAACAATTAGCCGCTGGTGTGTACAGAAGACAAAATTTCTCGATCCGCCTCGAATGGCCAAAAACACAGTCTTTTTTTCAGGTTTGGGAGGATACCGCAGGACGCCGCCGGCAAGCTCTCGCCCCCTAAGGCGTTGTCCACTTTCTATCTTCGATGCCGTCATTTATACTCGTTGGCCTTGCCCGACACCAAGCGGGTTGGCCGTGGGCTGAGTCTATATCGAGATCGAGCATCTATCGTCGCACGAGCTGATTTTTATCAGCGTGTTGACAATTTCCAACGAGAGGATACAAATTTGCGCCGCCTGCAGCCGTTAGAAAAAAAAAAAGGAAAAATCAAACATTTTTTGCCTTTTTTCCCACAGCAGCGGTACGAGGATATTTTCGGCTGTTTTTTTAAGCAATACCAGGTACATTTGAAAGAAAACTTTTGGACTTCGCGTTTCCATTGGCATACCTGGTAGCACTTAATACGGGTATCTAATGCCTGTAAAATCGTTTCTCAGCCTGCTCCTGGCACACATCAGTATTACGGCAAATCTACGAGTGAGGGCAGGTTGTGTGGATGATTCTTCAGTGCGAGTGCAGGTCGTGTGTTTCCATGGTGATCTCGTGCGAGCGTCCAATCTTCACAATTTAGCACACTACACAGGGAACAGCAGGGCAACTGCAGGGCAACATTCGTTGGGCACAGCAGTTCCTTTCAGTACATCATTTATTTTCCAGTGCGGCTTGGTATTGTTTGCCCCCTATAGCACCGTACCATTATGCTCACGAATCCCCTTACGTCAATCCCCGGTTGGTCTACAAGTACTCGTACATACGAATCGATGCCTACCTGTGGGCTTCTCGTTTCTGCAACATGTCCGACTCTATTTCCAAGTCATTCCCATGTTGTGTTTTTTAGTTTTAATGTACTCGTCAATGGGAATCATTCCCATTTGGTACTCGTACTTCAAGTCTGCGGAGGGTTTCGTGCCTGTGAAAGGCATTTTTGAATTGGGCCCCACAAAGCCTACCACCACCAACACACCTGGACACAGCCCAGCCGTGGCGCACCTCCTCCTCTACCGATCGACATATCACGCTCTGGCCAGGAGCAGGGTCGGAGCCGAAACGCGTCTTGCCAGCCATGACTCAACCCAGAGTGACCGTTACGTACACAGGGAACCTGGTAGATGCTTCTCGAACAGACGGAAAAATACGGTTTGCTGTTGACGGACAAGCGGTTCTGTCTCGCGAGCTGCGCTATACTCGCGACGTCCACGACATGCCGGTGAGAGCCTGCCATAGGGTCGCCTTGTCTCCCATTGACCATACGTATCTGTACGAAGTGAAGTGGCAGTGTCGGAGAACAGTTTGCGGCCCGTGCCGTGTCGGACGACGGCGAGAAGCCGATCGCAACCTCTCACAAACTCGAGTTGTTCTATGTACACGGCACCAGGTCACATTCATTTTGGATAATTTTGTCTGTGGCGCTCACATATAGCAGACACAACGATAGCTGCTGTTGTATTTGATTTAGTATACCTGGTACCAGGTACAGCGGTCTACTTATCCGTGGAATCCTGACTCGTATATACCAGTAAACACAAACCCCATTCGTGCACGTTTGTACGTACGTACTGAAAGCGCGAGGTTGTATACCTCTGTCTGTACCTCTGTCTAAGACAGCATTGCGTGCATACCCTCTGGACCCTATCCCCAGCAGGGAGCTGCTAGCCACGGTATAACGGCCTCGGTCCACGCCGTATCTGGCCGGTCTAACACAAGCGCCCAGTCTGTGGGCGGAGATCCCCCAGCCATTGCGTCAACAGAGCACACATCGCTCCTCGTCAAAGCAGCACAGGCTGGGAGCTTTGCTCCAGCAACGGCGCTCCTTCCAGGGATACATATCATGTGCCACGCAGAACCTCCTGCCGACGATTTCGTAGCTTCACAGCGTGAAACTCTCGCCAAAGCGGACCCGGTCACACCTTCCCCAAGGTCAAGGGCGTGGTCGGCATTGTGCAAAGACCTTATTGCAGGCACCGGTGCCGCGGAAGATGCCGAGCGCCTGGCGTGGCAGGAGCCGTGCCTGAATCTCGTGGCTCAAGCAGCAACAGGTCTCGGTTTTGAAGCGATATCCTCGATTGTCCGAGACGTAGCCCCTAAGGGATGGGCGCTTGTGCCGTGCGCACCTTCGAGCGACTTGGTGTGTTCGCTAGCGCGCGGTGGTAGGACAGGAGGCGGAGGGAAGGTCGCCTGGTTTCATCTTCCCCAAGAAGCGACGGAGGAGGCAGCATTAGCTCTCACGGACAGCTTGCTTATCGCATCGTGAGTAGATCCGCACCTGTGCGGGGCATGCAGTTAGGTGGAGTGAAGAGATCGTTCTCGGGCGAAACTATTTGTAGACACGAGCGTGCGGGAGAAAACCACAGATCAAACACTACGTAGTATACCTAGTTTTTATCTTGTTGCCGTTTTTTATGTGGCCGTTTTAGTGGAAACGATTTTGGTGGGTAAAACTGCTTGGGGTTGGAGTGCTTAGTGGGCCTTTTACCCGGGGTCAGTTTGGAGGTCTCAGGTCCGGGTAGAATCAGGGTACCAAGTGGGAGCAGCGTCGATGAAAGCGTCGACCTGTGAATTCTTTGACAGGTTCGTGTCTACGAATATTAAGAGTTCCTTTCATCGTTTTTCGGCATCGTATGCACATGAACAACGAAAACCGGTGTCGTCGTGTGTGTTCTTCCTTTCATCATGGCGGATGGAAAGTGGCCTCGCTTGACTCGACAATTTGCCTTGACAACAGTAGCACCACTACGCAAGAATTTGTAGCCGGAATTGTTTGCACGTACCTACCGCGTCGGTGTGGTCTCGCGTGATTGCCACGGTATGATCAACCGCAATTCGTTTTCCCCCGGCGCCGTTACGAGTGCGCCATATGGTCGTCACCACGTCTTTCTCATCGCCTTCGGCTCCACCTCTTTCTGTCTACGTGCATCCTTTATACACCGTGTGCACCCACCAGCGGTACACATCTGGAGCCTTCATTCGCATCCGTTTTGGCACGGGTGGAGGATCACGACGAGATCGAGGTCATCGCGGAGGCTCATCGCGTTCTGCCCGGGGGTGCCCTCTCTGATTACGACTTGAGCTGGACGCGACCAAACTCGAGGCTGGAATCCGAAGAGCGACTTGAAGGAAGGGCGGACGATCCGGAGACGGGCGTAAGTGATGCTCGCTTTGTGGATGGTTCTGCTGACGCCGCGGCCGCAGACACGGATGCCGATGCCGTACAAAGTTGGCGAGGGACGGTTTCGACGCAGGAACTCCCGGGAGGCGGGCTTCACAGACATGTAAGGTCCTTTTTGTACAACCTGCCACAGCCGTACTCGTCGGTTGAACGCGAAGTCGCCACATATTTGACAAGCGGCGGCATCCCATGAGCGACGCAACAAGACTAGGCTGCTGTTTTGGGTTGTTGCGTCGTTGTCAAGTCGCAAAATGAAACGAGCGGCACGGTGCCGAAGAAAACTATTTCGACCAGGCACTGACTGGCCACGGACTTGGTGCACCTTTCCGTAACCCTTTTACTACTGAAAAAATTACCGCACACTTATTCCAAGTATTTCGCACATAAGACAGATCATACTTTTCCATGAGATGATCTAGATCTTTCAGGGCAGATGATCTGTGTGGTTTATATAATGTAGCTCATGTTGCCGGGTGGGAGCCGCAAATCTGCGTGATGTAGGACGTCTTTCCTGGTTTGGGTCTATACTGTACAGATCCTCGACAGCATATCATATGGGCAGGTTAAGACCTAGATGATCTGTATGTTCGACGTGTTAACTTTTTCGTCCCCTAAAAGAGTAGATGCAGCTCTAAAGGGGTTACGTGGCTCTTTTGATTTTGCCAAAAGTGTTGCTAGCTCTAGCTCTTAGTGCTTTCTCCCCAAAACATGGGTACAGTACTAAGTGTCCAGCTGCGCCCACCTTTTAGGGGACAAAGTACTTAGGAGAAGAGTAGTATCATGTTTGAGGTACTTGACCCTTTTAGAACTACAGTCCAATTTTGGGGACATACCACTCAAGTTCCAAGTAGTTTGTCCCCAAAACAGGACTGCAGCCCTTGAAGAGTTACCTGGCCGTTTGCGTCTCGCCCCGACAGGTGAGGTTGAAAGTGGACGTAAGCTGCCTGGGTCACAACTGCGGCGGGGGAAAAGGCAAGCGACACGCGGTCGGCGACGAGTGGTGCGAGGTTCTACTCGCCCAACACGTCCCTCAGGGAGCGTACATCGATGTGGATGAAGTGAAGGTATGAAGGTATAGGCAAGCCCTGAAAGAAAGTTATTGTTTGCTCTACGTATTAGTACCTGTCGGGCGTGACTGAAGTAGCCCAACGCGGTGTTGACTGCGCATAGCGGCGTGACGTAGAGCCGCTGCCCGTCATGAACGACCAATTGCCGCTGCAGGGCTGTGGCGAATAGAGAGAACAAGCGGTGCTGCCGTGCGTTGCTGAATGCCTGGCCACATCCGCTTTACGTCTGTATTTTATTGTCTGGTCTTGCTCCTTCACGCCAATGCAACGTGGACGTGACGTCGTGTGGGAGAGTATCCATTTCCTTTTTCATCACCAGAGTGCGTCAAACGCCTGCACTAGTAGTCGCGCTCGGAGCGATCGGTATGCTGCGTTACACAACTCGCACAGGTTTCAACGACGGAGGCTTCTCTTACACGCCTCCTAATGCTCGAATTGATCGCAAAGATACGACCCGCGCTAACGTTGGCAACAATGTGTACCCCTGCCTTCGGTGATCGATGAACAGGCGCGGCACGATTTTGACGTTTCATCTTCGCTTCCAACAAAGGGGAGGGTGAGCGTGGAGACGTTTGAGGGAAAGCCGATCGATGTCGAACTGCCTTCCTCCGTATCAGGACAACATGTCGTCAACATGAAGCTAGTTGTCGGTACGCCAAGCAAGGACGACGGGCGAGGACAAGAGGCCCGCATTCGAGCAGAGATGACACTGCCCGTGCACCTCAGATATCCCGATCCGGGATGCGAGCGAAGGAGAGACAGCTGTGACGAGCACGCGTGGGTAGAGGTGAGCAGGCCGTGCAATGTTTAAAACGGTACGCACTCCACCCTACTCTTTAGCGTTTTTATTTCCAGCTCGCGCTGCGCGTTTACCATGTGCATGCTGCTACTGCACCTTGTCCCCACTACGCACTACTCGCTGCGAAGCGTACACATCACGATCTACAGTCGACCATCCAGATCATCTAGGTCCTAACCCGCAGTTGTATGTTGTGCAGGATCGGTATAGTATAGATCTAACCCAGGCACATGTGCTAGATCATGCAGACCATACGGCTTCCACCCCCGGGAACATGAGCTACGAGATCATACCAGGTACTAGTCAGCAATGTATCTTCTTCCCTGAAATTTCTGGTTCATTCACTCTTTTGGGACCTGGAGATAGCGACCGAAAACAAAAAAAGTTCGGTTCTGTCAACCTTCCACGAGTAGTGTGAGCGCCAAGCGGTAGCAGTAGTAGGGGTAGGACCATGCTGCGCCCGTGTCGTATCATGCGACTCCTTTCAACCATTGTACGTCGAGCATCAACTTGTAACATCCTCGAATCATGCATTGGCCGATGCCGTAGTCGTCACTTTTCATCGGCAATTTTCTCCTCTGAAAATGTCCCAAGAGGGTTGTAAGGGGGATACCGATCTGTGGAAGCTCATCATGTGTCTACCCTTGCTGTGGCCACGGTATTGTGTACGTCCTTCAGGTGCCTCCAGCTTTAGCGAGTGTCAGGTGTGGGAGCGCTGGCGAGACCGGGAAATTCTACCCCGTGCTCCCACTTGCACCGCCCATGGGAATCGCGCTGAGCGTACCCCGAGGAATGGCATGGCATAGAAATGTTGTGGCATGGGGCACCGTAGGAGCGGCCGCCCTGGGGTGCTTGTACACTGTGCGCACTCTGTGGGTTGTGATGTCTATAGGTATCGCTCGTGGCTCTGGCCGGAATCGTGGTTCGAAAGCTCACGTGGAATAGGCCTTGCATCAATGGACGATGTCGGATATCGCGAGCAATGACAATGTTCGTCGTCGTTTCTTCATTTTTTTGTGCATCAGCAACGTAAAACGGCCGAAAGCATAAGTATCGCCGCCTGTAAAACACAAACCCTCTGCACATGTTATATATATATATGTGCGGCAGCATCTGGGGCAGCCAATTATGCCAACACGGCTTGAAACGGTATGTAGCCCTTCGTGTACGACTACACGCCCCACTAGTTGCAAGACACACCATGCTTTCAGCAGCCGAGCAGATATATAGAGATGCATCGAGGGAGCAGTGCCCCTCCTTGAAAGGTAGAAAGCGTACACCTCCATGTACAGCCAAAGCGCGGAAAAAAAAAAACGACCTTGCAAGGACAGCAAGGCCATGAAATTGCGTCCATGTACATTAACGACTCGACTCCGGGCGACCAGCTGCAATATCACGGCAAGGTCATCCCTGCCCTGCTCAATACTTAAAGTTGCCATGTACCAGGTACGAGTCTTAGCTGGCCACTCAGGGTTGCCTTGGCGCTGCACTACCCGACTCCTACCCGAGCACAAGAACCAGCATTACCCGCTGTTGCTGTAGACATATCTCGCCATGCCTTCCCCCGTACAAAACCCTCACAAAATTGGCTCGTACTGGTTCCGTAGTAACACATGCCCTTGCCGTACTTGACAGATAAAACGAGTGTCGCGCGCGCCCTAGCTGGTGTATGTCAAGTCTTGCCGTATCTCGCCCACGGGTCTCCGCTGTCGGCGTGCGAGTATAGCTTCGATGAAATCCGAGCCCTTTCATCAGTGCGTGACTGGTTTCAGCGGATCTGCCCGAACTCTGCTGAGGTCCTTGCTTGCGTCCGCCACCTCGTCGAACTCCCCGATAACAGCGCTGGCGACGCCCGAGATAAAAATAGGATACGAAAAAAGAGCGAAAGGGTAACAGCGTCAGAGTTACAATGGCAGTAAAGCGGCAGAAACCATACGCAAAAGGAACTATGTTCGTTAGGAGCAGGTATCGTATGTCCTGGTAACACGCGAGACGACACACCCCCTCGGCCAGATTTCCAAGCTGACTCATCTCGGGGGCAACGGGGAGAGTCCAAACGCCGAGCGATGCATCTATGGTTCTCGACCCTTTCCAAAACCGTCAGTATAGTTCGGTGTACGTGTGTGCTCCCATTGGGTTGGAGAAATTGGGCTGGGAAATTCATCCCAGAGGGTGTGCTATCTTGATCATCCTGGTGATATCATACATAACGGCAGTGATTGAGGTAGACAGGCCAGCAGGTACAGTCGTGTTCGTTCCTTCAAACGTAACACGGACGAGCACCGACTCGACAGGCAAGGGACAATCCGACATACTCTCTTGTGTTTTATTATCTCTTGAGGCAATAGTTGTCAGCCGTTCAACTCTGAGGCCCCTTTGCAGGGCAAGCCTCGCGTTGATCCCCCCTCCCCCCGGTGCTGGTCAATGGTCAAAACGGCTAAGGCAAGCAGCACAAACGCGTATACCCCCCCTCTCCGGCGCTCCTAGTTTCCCGCAACAACGCCGCTGCCCCCCCCCCCCCCCCCCCCCCGCGTAATCGATCAGGTGGACGGTGCGGAGTACTCGTCGCTTGTCCGGGCACAGACGACGCGATTAATACCCTGGCGCCAACATGTAAATACATATAGGGAGCTGGCTACGGCAATTATTGAACTAAACGTACTTGGTTAGCCAGGAAATACACCAGACTTGGACACATTTTGCATGCGGGGCCATCGTACAGAACTTCCTTCACAACTTCGGTGCTAACTCCCTTGGGACCACGAGGCAGCGACCGAAACAATGAATAGCGTTGGTATCATCAGCCATCTAGAAAAGCGTGAGCGCGAAGCATCACAGGTAGGACCATGATGTGCCGTACGACTATCTTCAACCATTTTAACTCGGGCACCAACTTGTATCATCCCCCAATCACGCAGCAGCAGTAGCTGTAATCTCATTTTGATCGCTAATTTTCCCCTCTTATGTCCCACGCGGGTTCAACACCGGGGGCAACCTATGCAAGACCCATTCGTTTTCGGTGAGCGAAGTGAACTCACATGTTGTCCCCCCTGCAGATGTAAAGACCCAGTTGTACCTTCGGTTCGAAAGCAGAGCAAGGATGGGGAGGGGGCGGGATACTCATTTGTTACTCGCTTTAGTCGTTTGGGCATTGACCACGCATCCCTTTCGAGACGGAGGGGGGGCACACAAACAATGGAAGGGTCTGATAAATGTTACCATGATTTATGAAAAGTGCTGGTGGGACTGAGCAACGGCTACATGGCATGGGCGTATGGCCCATAGCACGACACAAGCAGCAGTAGTAGTTCAGTCAGGGTCCATGCTAGATGACGAAAGTTCCCCCGACTCGTACAATATGATACACCCGCCCAAGGTCTATGCGCTGTTAAGGTCGAATCCGGCTGCGCAAAATGAAAACACGATGCGGAAGCTACCTATTCACATGATATGTAGCCGAATCGAGACTCCGCCAACGAGTGATACCAGTACGAGCAGTCTTCGGCGCTTTTGAGGCGCATGTTCAAGGCTGTGATGTGTTTACGTGTGGCCTTTTGAGGTTGGGGCGCTCGATAGGAAGAAAAAGACGGCTCGAATTCCCCTGCAGATCGGTCATTCGTATCGTCTCGCCTGTTCAACTCCTCGAGCTTGAGAGTAGATCCTCTCCGAGCATCCTTCCAGGACGAGGTTGATGGTGTGGTCGTATCCCTTCAGATTTCCCTGAGGAGTGTTCGTGTGCATGGATATCGATGTGGGATTGTAGGAATATGAATAGGCTAAGTCTCATTCTTATCGGAGAGTTTTTTTTCCAGAATTTCCAAAGTTTGGAAATATTTGGAGATATGTATCAAGATACGAAAGCGTTCTGTCACTAAAAAAATCAGGAAATTCAAATTTCACACATTTGGAATACGAGTATAAATCAGGAAAATCTGGAAGATAAAAAACTTGAGCGAAAAAAATATGGAAATTCCGGGAAAAAAGCTCTCCGATAAGAATGACCTTAATACGATCCGTACAGAAAAATCTCTGTTATAAAAATCTGTCGGCAAGATTCGCTTGAAACAACCTCATCGCGGAGTTATTCCTCGGGCTCTTGTGCACGAACGAGCGCCATTATCGCGTCCTTAAGCAAGCGAAGGGACGCCAAAAGAAGGCCAATAAAACACGTGGTGCGCTTCAAGCAACTGAACAATGGCAGTCCAACTCTAGAGAGATTTTATCATACAGCAGTTTATTTACAGCAGTCCAACTCTACGAGAGCCTGAAGTTACGTGCGGACAATCGCAACGTCTTTCACGCGAAAAAGCGTTTCTCGTTGCCCAGAGTTACACGACCAGCACACAACAGCACACCAGCCGAGTAAAAGAGCATCTACTGTTGTATGCGTTCAAGATACAGGTATGTATGATTTAATCTCTCACCAGGATTTGTCGGCCATCTCCCGTTATGACGGACACGAGCTCTTCCGTCCCCAGCCACAGCCACAGCCATATGGGGAGCATTCAAAGTCGGCGGCGTTGTTGAGATCGATGTGAGCAGGAGCAACAAATGATGGGGCAAACACAGCACCAGGATGTTGAGGCGGTATTGAGGGGACAGCGGTTGGTGATGACGAGTCAAGCAAGAAGAAGCAGCAAGGCATTCAATGCCCACTGGTGTTTACGGCACTTCTCAGCTACACGGGAACGAATCAGGGTTGTCTTCGGGCAGGAACGACTCAGGGTTGTTTTCGGGCAGCAGCAGCAGCAGCAGCAGCAGCAGCAGCAGCAGCTACGTAGCAGTCAGCAGTCGAGTATGAGTGGTGTTTTTCATCACAAGTACCGCCCAAAAGTAAGACAGATGTCAATGTGTCACTCACTGCCCTGTAGGTCTTGAAGAGATGCTGCCATCGCCGCTAATGTTGTAACCTCGCGATCGAGCTCCGACTACCCGCTCAAAAGATATTTGGCGCTTTGCACTCCCAAGGCAATATGTTTTGACCTCACACACGTCGAGCAATACGTTGCACAACGCTTGGCAGTTGGTGTGGCAAACGCTGGGGTATCACCGAGAGCCAAACACAGCAGCCCCTATCCCATAACGCCTCCAGGAAAAATTGAAACCTGTAACTCAAAACAACTCAAACTCAAAGCTGATTGCTCTGTTTCATATCACCAACACAGACATATATGGCTGTCTCGTTGGGTGCCTGGAGCGCCTTCTTGCCGCGGCTGGTGCTTCTTTTTTTTTGCCTGGTGTGCGGTGCATTCTCGTCCGGTAAGGCCGGATGCAGCCACGTCTGTTGTGTTTCCTTCCATGTCGGAAACAGCTGCTTTACGCCTGCGTATGCATCTATTAATAGTTACCAACAGCTTAGACTTCACCCATTAAAGGGACAGCACCGCCGACGACACGTGCCGGCCTCCAGAGTTTCTGCATCTGTCTGATACGCAGATGAAACCCGGCCGTTGAACTGATGCAATTACAGTAGGGGTTCAGTCAGAGCACATCGATCGTGCGGTAGGGTTGGGCTGGAGAAGGTGTGAACTTGTGAATTCCGTACCTGGTATGATACGTACCGGTATGATGGCGCTTTAGTGTCGACAGTTCAAGGTTAGATCGCGCGGCATTGGATTGCGGAACACACCGCCGCCGCCCCTTTCGTAGTGGTTGTTTTTGTCGATCGCTTTGAGCTGAGCGATGGCTGACGAGCTACTGCTGTAGTCTCACGAGCTAGGCTGTATGAAAGAGCTATTCATACCGAGCTAACCAGCCTTCCAAAATCGCCCATCCGCAGAGATGAATACGCTTATGGGGGTCAGAGGACGCGACTTCGTGCTACTAGGAGGAGACAGCGCATTCTTCAGATCCGTGGTCATCATGGACTCGGTGAGACAACGTCAACACGCCAAGCCGTTTATTCGTTCATCCAGTGCCGCCGCATACAGCAGCAGCAGCGCAACAGCAACAGCACTGATATGAACAGGCCAACCCCATGAAACCATTGCAGGACTGCTGCAGCCCTGCTGTAGCCGTGCTGCAATACCTGATGTCGCTTTGAGCCTCTCGAGGTAAGGCGGTGTGACCGCGTCGAATGTCTGGCCAACCCGAAAAAAGTTTCCTGGTAGCCTACTCCCCGAGCGTGTTGGTGTAGGGCATCGACTGCAGATGCACGTGATACTGCGGCTGCTCCGTCCGTACCGAGTACGACTGCAACACTGCAGCTTATCGACTACCGGTAGTAGGTACCTGGTATTATGTAGCACATCATTTGCATTACAAGCTTAGTTTAACGTTAATATTCATGTTCACGTTTTATAGGTACCGTACGGAAGACTGGAGGAGGTCCGTTCTCTTCTAAACCCTGCTCTTGGGGAGATTTGTTATCATATTACTACACCAGTATACATTGCAGTACTATCACATCGTGTACATACATACGGTAGCCGGTGGGTGATGAGCCCAAAAAAAAGGATGAGGACTGTCTCAGGGCAATATGCCGAAATCGCAACGAATCACCAGGGCACTACGTAGGACAATCGATCAGGCTCCCAGTGGCGATTGAGAGATACAGGCGACCAGAGGGAGGGAAAGAGGAAACCACATCACCGCCGTTTAAAACGTCCTGCCAGTTTCGAACGTCTACGTCTTGGTGATGTGAGAAAGGAAAAAATCTCGACTTGCAATTGAATAACAATACCAGTTCCAGATAGGCCATGAGCCCGAGTCGGGGGGTACCCCAATATTGATGGCGTCTGTGACCAGTGCACACACGGGGGCAATCGTCGTCGATAGCCGCTCTAATACACAGACATATATTTTATAGTAGGCTGCGTCGCGAATTCCTAGCTATTGCGCATTTTACGTTCAGGAGAATTATTCCGAAAATTGAGGTTTCAGCACAACGGCAGGCGTGTTTGGCCCAAAAAGAGGGCGAATCGGACCCACTTTTATCGAATTCTAGCCACCCCTTGCACGAAGCGAAAACCAGCGCCGCTTGATGTTGTTCTTCGTGTAGGAGTTCAGCCTGAAGACGTGTCGACAAAACACAAATCAGTCAGTTTCGCTCCAATTTGGTTTCGAAAACGGTACGAGTATATCCGGGGCGGGAGATGGGATCGACTTGCTGTTTAGGGCGAGACGGGCCTAAAAAATCTCCATATGAGACTTACCGGTACTGAATTTTGTCGTCCCCCATGGCGACACGCGTGACAACGCCGTCAAGACTTCGAACTACGCCCCGGGAGAAAAATAAGAATTGGAGCATTCGAGTGTATAGAATGTTGAACAGTCTACCCATTTAGCACTGTTAAGACTGCGCTCCCGTTTTTGGCACAGACCAGTCAAATTCTGACTCGTATGTCCCCAAAACGGGACTGCGGTCCTTAAAGGGTTAAGTTGTGAAGGAGGCGTACACGGCATATAAGGTAAGAGGGAATCGGGTAGGCGAAGTAGATAGATATGCTGACAGATTACAGTAGAAGGGGTTCCCCGAACGCGCTGATATATGGCCAGCGGGCGTAAAAGGCGAGGCAGAGGGCATGGAAAGACCCAGCAAGTACGAGTACTTGTAGTGGTAGTCAGGCTTTGTTTTTTATTCGCAAGATGTCCAGCAACGGGAAACGATCTCGCGCTCCCAGGAGAAAAGCCGTCACCGCGGCAGCCGCCGCCGCCAGCAGCGACAGCGCGTCCCGAACACGGAGGGGGCGCCGGTGGCGGGGCAGGAAGGGGAGTTGGGCACGAAACAAGTGGTTCTAGACACCTCCTCGGAAAACCCTGCGCGAGCAACTGCTCGAAGCGGTGACCCTCCTCAGCAAGAACATGGCTCGTGTACAGGGGGGACAGCAGGTCTCACAACAGCAACGACAGGCTTTCCTTCCCCCCGATCTCAGCAAGCACACGCTCATGTTCAGGTTCATCGTGGACCCCAGCAGGCGTATATTTTTGGTGACCACCCCACCTCCGCGGCGAAGATCGACATGACAGCCTTCTCGCCGCCGGTCGAGCAGGGAACCGTCGCAGTTCCCCCGCGCACGGTGGAGGTCCATTTCTTAACATTTTGTCGCACTCTTTGTGGCGTTGATCGAACATGGCAGATCTCTTCAGGGGAGGTGTCAGGGCAGGAGGGACTTCTTCCTTCAGAACTAAAAGAGAATTTGGCTGCAACACTCAAGCGTGCATACGTCACCACGATTCACTGCAATCCGAATCGGCAGGAGATTTATTGTAGTGCGTAGTAGTCATGTACGCGCCAAGTGTGCATGACTACAGTACTACACACCACAATGCCCTCTTGTGGACTCGTAGTTTAGTGCGTAGTGGTCACGTAGACGGCAGCCATCGTCTGCAGCTCCTGTACGTGGAAGTCCCTCCTGCCCCGGGACACCCCCGTGGAGTCCTCTTCGCCATGATTGATCAACGCCACCGCTACCTCAACAAATGGTTTGAAACAAACCTACGCTGCGCGGGGTGCTGCAATCTGTTTGTCTGCTCGACCGTCCGCAAGAAGGCCCCGATGCCGACCATCCTTTACTTTCCTGCGCGCACTGGACGGATTGGCGCGGCCATTGCTGATCCCATGGCCGAAACGGGTAACAGCTTCGGTAAAACGAAACGAAAGGAAGGTGTGCGTTACTGCTGCTGTTGCTTCTCCGGGCTCGGGTATACGCCAAGCGCGGTGTCCATCCGTCCGTGCAGGCTTCCGCCCCAGCAAGAGGTCAGCTTGCGCAGAAAGGCAAAGTTTGGGGGGATCAGCCCTGCGCACACGCCTTCGGGGGGGGGGGCGGGTGGAGAAGTCACGGTTGATGGACGTCGCGGCGTCAATGACGAGACCGGTGAAATCGTCGACACTGCGATTGGACTCGATCACGTTAGTACAAGCTACTGCTTCGGCACGAGAGTGCTGTAGTGCGCAATAGCAGTCATGTACGCGCTGTGTTTGGTTAGCGGCTCCTGAACAAAGAACTCCCTCCTGCCCTAGGCATTCCCGTGGAATCATCAGAAACGGACAGTCGGTGGGCGGGAAGCTGCGGTGGTTCCTGCTCGACCGGCGGCGAGACGACGTCGATGTCGATCATTGTTTACGTTTCTGCACGAGCTGATATCTCGCGGGGACGGCAGCCTTCTTGGAAGCATGGGCACCACGCTCGACGTGCCCAACCCCAGAGGAGCGCAACAGCACCTGCGAAACAGAACGAAAGGAAGGCGAGCGCCAGCGGGTTATCGCTACATGTGACCTGCGCTCGCCTTGCTCTTGTGCGGTTTCCTGCTGCTGCTGCTGCTGCTGCTGCGGCCCTGGGCAGGTCCATCTCCATCTCCATCCGTCCGAGCAGGCTGCCGCCCCCGCGAGAAGTCAGCTCGTGCAGAAACGTTGAGGTTGGGGTGGTTCAGCCCTGCGCGGGGGCCTTCGGGGGAGGGGACGCATGCTACGACTGA
The DNA here is from genome assembly GCA_031763025.1 of Macrocystis pyrifera. Taxonomy (NCBI): domain Eukaryota; class Phaeophyceae; order Laminariales; family Laminariaceae; genus Macrocystis; species Macrocystis pyrifera. The sequence goes on from JASSKH010000003.1 coordinate 1,024,535, forward strand.
GGGAGCACATGATTTTTGTGGGGGCTCCTAACCTGCCCACTCAAGGCCCAAAACCGACTTTGATTTGAAAAAGACTAGCCTTAACCCGATGAAAAATCTAGGGCATTCCTCGAGACGCCGTGTCGACTCTTGGACGATATCCCGCGGGGTTCAGTTCCCCCGGGACTAAACGGTACTATATGTATGGGATGTGACCACCGCGGGACGTCTTTGTGTGCGGGAACGAGATTTACACTGTTCCGTGGCGCGGGAGCGAGATATTGAATTTGTGCGGGACTCGTTTGTGCGCGCACGGGATTTCACATTTATCAAGAGACCACGGGATTATCTCGAATTCCGCACAAAACCGCGGGAGAAATCCCGAGGAACGCCCTGGAAAAATCCCGTGGCCTAGATGCCTAGATACTATCAAAACACATATGCTCAGCATGAAATGGGATACCGGTATGATGGGGTTAAGGTAGTTGCTTACTCAGTGTAGGAACTTCCGTCAAGTCAGAAACATTTTTGGCCGAGAAGGGCTACTATTCCTTACCCCTATCCTACAAACGCGTCGGTGGCGAAGGCTTGGAACTCCCGGTTAACAGGTACCGCGGCGCCAGTGATGGAGCCAATGAAGTCGTTGGTATCGCGGTTATCTGCGGAAAGTATTCGCTCACAAGGTCGTTTCCCTAGCTGCGTACCTGATAAACTGAAAATCACGAGCGGTTGGAGCCTCGCAGAGAAACGGAGCGCAGAACGTCGTAGCGGACGGAATCGGGCCACAATATCGCAAGCAGCCTGCAGACAGTCGTGAAACGGAATGGAGAGAGTAGGACACAGGTGACAGTAGTGGTCGCGAGTTCTTTTTGAGACGGTCCTACAACCCGAATTTCCCACAGAGTGCATGGGATGGCAGGATGTTTGGAGGCGATGACATGGAATGCGGATTTTCCCAGTGTCAAAACTAACAGTAAGGCTCTCTGACACTCTAATAATATAGTATGTCTTGATGTCTGGCCTCTAGATCTCACCAGGTGTGACTCTCGCACCGAAACCTATCGATTCTGAAGCCGCTTAACCGTCTTGGAGCCCTGGTATAGCGACCTACGATACCACAAGTGCGGCCTCCTATAGTGCGGCCTTGTCAAGCGTCTAGGAATAGCGTGCTGCATTTCAAGTATCATGATGATGCGCGTACGTATGTCTAGACACGCAAAGGTGCATGAAACATTTCGGTTGAAACGGCGGGTGGATGGATGGAAGTCACTATGAATAGCGTTCATGGTCCACCTAAGAGTAGGAAAGAGGAAGGAGCAGATTTTGTGGCAGAAACTCTCAACAAGACTGCAGGCGGTGAGAAGAATAAAATCGGAAGTCAAGAACCCTGCGTAGCAAGAGAAAGCGACACAAAGAGAAACATTGAAAGTCACAGGTATTCGGGCTTTAGCCTCAAGGAGAACGGTGCGGCCAATCTTTCGTTTTTCGTTGGTACTGGTTTGAAAGTGAAGTAAAAGTGGGTTGGACGACAGTGTTTTTGGGACCATGGAGGTAACTAACCTCCTCAACTCCTTACACCTTTTGGTTTCCTCGCAGGCATAATATTTACTGCGTTACATTACTGCCATAAATACTGACCCAAGTATAACTAATTGGCATAGCGGGGTATGTAGGTATTTTGAGTACGAAGTTTGTGAAGGAGGCGTTCAAGAGTTCAGGGAAGACAGGATGGAGCAAGAGCAATGAATCGAGTGCTGACAGGTTTTAGAGAGTTCCCCCAACTAAGCTGGTCCATGATCAGCGGGCGTGAAATGCTGCCAAGGCGCCAGGGCGCAAACGTTGGATCCAGCAAGCACCTCTTAGTAGTGGTGGTCAGGCTTTGATCCCCCCCCCCCCACACCACCTTTGATCCCCCGCCATATATATGGGTTGGGTTGGCGTCGGTTGGCAACGACACTGTAAAACATGCCGCTCACTACGTGAGCTAGACATGCAGGGTACCGTTTTTGTTTTTGCTTTTGTTTCTGGCGGTTGCCCACAGCTGGTCGTCGAGTTAGATCATTTGTGCGAAGTAAAGAACCTTTACTCTACACAAGGGAATTGATCGTATCACGTGGTGTTCAAGGTAAGGCACCCAAGAGGCAGTTACATCGTACTCATTGCTGTCTCTGGAAGTGGCTGCACCGGAAATTAAACTAACTCATTGAAGCTGTCATCCATGTACAAGTCCGCTTCACAAGCGGTTCTTAGTAGGATGCAGCTCACCCTTCATGCGACTCGCCGGACACCTCACGGCGCTTCGCGCTTGGTACAAGCAATGTCTGCCTGGTCGGTGAAAACCCGACATGCTCCGTCCCGGCATTGTAGGGATGCGAGGGTCTATGGTCATACGACTACGGCCATGCATGAGATCGAGTACATCTATCCTATCGAGTACACCCCCACCACCACCACCACCACCACCCCCCACCGTAACGCTCGAAAGAGGGGGGGGGGGGGGGGGTGGCCAGTTTTCTGTTTTCCCTGGTACAAGAGACGTGGGTCACAAAGCGGGTGAGCCAACGTGTTGCTAGGGGCATGGAGTTATGCCCCCTCTCTTATTGTAGCTGTAATTTTCCTCATATTATAAGCATTACTTTACTGTGTAAGTGATGCCATATGTCTTGAGCCAAGCATGACAAACAGGTCTACAGCAGTAGTAGACCTAAAAAAAATCATGGAAGGATCCAACGGTCGTAACAGAGTAGTACAGTGCTACCGTGAAGTGCTGGGGTTTACCGCATTCAGCATTCTAGGCATGACGTACTGTGACGTATTGGGCCCTACCCAGTAGTTTAAGCGTAGCTTACTCTTAGATACTACTGGTACACTGGAGCTTCGGTACTGGCGACGTATACTGGCGAAATATACGGGGATTACTGACTGTATGGAAATACTGGTATGACGGCTTTTAGAGTCGGACGTGTTCTGAGAAGCAGTGGAGTTCACGACTTATTCGACACCATGTTTGAAGCAGACGGTACGAGACGAAGGGACTCGAGGGTTGATTGGGTCTGATTGCCTCAGGCTCAAGCTCAGGGCTGTTTTTATTCATTTTCGTATTGTACTTGAACAGGCAGTGACCCTGAATCATAGATTGTGTCGAATAGCTGATAAACTATAAAAGTAGACTCCACTTCTGAGAAGAGCGAGAACCTGCTTCGGTCGCCATCCTCAACACTTGAAAATCTTGTAATAAAATGAAAATAATGGAGAGCTTGGGACCAAATTCCAGGGCCTCAGACTCCGCGTGTGAGGGGTCCCCCTAGAGATCCCCGATATGTCTTAATTGACCACTACAGACAGTACAATAGTACTTACTGTTAGGAGGAACTTAGTAAAAACTACCTGGTACAGCAGCATTTTCAACCAAATATGGCGTGTCGACATAGGGGGATGCATGGTTTTTGGGTCCATGATGATATGGCGTGTCGGCGTAGGGGGGAGCATATTTTTTTGGTGCATCGTGGGTTCTGGTTACTATGTAGTACTATTAATATGTCTTACTACGGCGTCCCCGGTGGCTTGGTAGGTGGTCCGCGTGCCTAAATAGATCAATTTCGTGGGTTCAAGTCTCACCGAGTGCATGCTCGTAGGGACTTTTTCTTGAATTAAAAATTGATTAGCGGAAAGCGCCAGAGCGTGAGCTAGCTACATTTGATGGAAATCGACGAGCAGTGGGAATGCTGAACCCTATGCGCGACAAAAAAATAAAAGGCACGTACCGGGGGGGAGAAGGGACGACACCTGTGACCACGGCTAGTCCAGAAGATCGCTGAGGGTAAACCCTCTTACGAGTTAGGCTGGAAAGTAAAAGTGATGAAAAAAAAGAAAAGAAAAAAACTATGGCCCACCGTATTACGTAGCACTGATAGAAATACTGCATGCAAATCAACGAGCGATGGGAATGAACCCCATTCGCCAGGAGGACTGTGAGTTCGCTGATTGTAAGGCGGCGATTATTTTGTGAGTTGGCTACTACTGCGGGTATTAGAGCTATTATTAATAGTAGTACCAAGCCAAATGGCCAGCGTATAGCCGGAGTGATATGTCTTTTGTGCCTATTGTGGACTACGGATGTTATTGTGCTTTTTGGTACAGGTGCTATTGTGCCTTTTGGTGCACAGGTGTTATTGTGCCTATTTGCGCAAGCCAGTTGATGCTGTGCCTATTGGCGACTAGGGGTGCTATTCTGCCTATCGGTCACCACGCGCTACAATAGACTTGACAATGACCTACGTACGTATTCAACGCAAGAAGCCGAGAACACGCACATTACACAGGAGCAGCACTCGCAATAATCAAAACACTCTCCAGGTACAGTAGTATACACGAGTTAAACCGTACTGGTAGAATTGTGGAATACGAGTGCGCGTTTATATGATACACGCGTGTAGGCTTCGGAGCCAAGAATGCCTCCAAGCCAGGCCAGGTACATTAAGGTTTTAACTTATGAATGGTAGCATGCGCATTTCCTTCACGCCGGAGATGAGCACCACGATACCGTCAGGTTCCAGGAACATATACGTACGTAAAATAGTGTATCAAGGAGTTTCCAATTCCCAAAAATGTCACCAGATCGAAAACATTTTTTTAGTTCCGAGTTCCGGAGGTTTTTCGGTGTAAAAGGAACATGCATGCATTATATATACCGTGGGGCGGCGCAGTACTCCGTCTGTAGTAGGAACGTGCATATACATTATACATACCACAGGCAGACCAGTACTGCTGTAATCATTACGGTATACTGGTACCTGGCACTGGTATATGTATATCTTATGTGCGAAGTGTGTACATATCTGGTAACTGGTATTTGTGGATTAAAAAAAATATCCCATCCTGTGACATGAATATGATAGGATATGAGGTCATGAGCAGTGAAGGCTCGATACTCATGTTAGGTGTTAACCTAAAAGTCTCTATTTTGGAAAGTATTTTTCCGAATACAATGTTTTGTTACTGCTGTGTTTGGTGAGCTTTCCCGAGCCTGGATTATTTTCCGGGGAGAGTTACTTGATGTCTGGTCCCTCTCTTGCTTTGTTATTGCACTCACAGCAGTCTATACATGCTACAGCAGTACAGCAGTGGTAGTATCAGCAGTACGTTATTGGTACTATTGTAAAAGTAGTATATTGTACCTTGGTACGTGTGAACGGCTGCAAAACCTTCTGCTTATTGACTACCAGGTGCCGCCGTGTACGGAGATGTGAGGACCGCTTGTGCCGTCGTACGAGCACCAATACCGCCCTTATGTTTCCGTACGTAGAAAGTGGTACCAGGTACAAGAATATCTGCCGCTTGCTGACTGCTGGGTGGATGATGCTACTCGTACACACATGCGATATAATGTCGACCTGGCATTGATGTACCAGATATAGTTGTAGTCGTATGTTTATGTACTGTGAGTAAATGCTGTGAATAGTAAAGACAAAAGATGAGGCGGCAGTATGTAAGAAACTGAAAGCACTGGTGCAGCGATCAGCCGGCACCTCAAACTTTCGACAGAAATTGTCGACCTCTCATTGCTGACATGCCTAATTTAATTGAATGTTGAAAAAAAAGACGGCAGTTGAAGATTGTATCCATCCACTAATTGCTACTACTGCTGTATTACTATTACATCAATACTGGAACATTGGCTCACAAAAGTTGCAAGAAGGTGTAAGTGCGCGTCGACCACGCACAGCAGCCAATGCTTACGCATGAGATGGGGCCCTTGGGATAGAGTATCGTGCATCGTGAGATAACAAGACAGCTTTCGTGTCTACTGCTGTAACACTGCTTGTGTGGGTCTCCGTTCAATGACTACGTTCTTTCTAAAAAAGCTTGGTCGGGACCAAGAACTTGTGAACTTTTCACCCTTTTGCTAGTTGATTATCTTGATGATAGTATATTATACAGGGCGAAGCTGTGGACAAAAAAGTGACGATTAGTTACGGCATCATCGCGCATCGCTTGGTTGGAGAGGGGGCGCAGGCAGCACCATCCTACTTGCGCCAAAGATGTCCGGAGACAGGAGACAGGAGACAGGAGACGGTCAGATCAGTGAAGGGAAAAAATGTGCGCGGGTGTAGCGCCGAGTGTTCCACGGTAAAGCTAGTAGTTTGCCGCCCGTCAAGGTGTACGAATGAAATCGAAGTTCGCCGTATTTCAGGGTGTGAAAGTGCAATCAATCTTCTGGCATATCTCGCTCCTGCTGCTACACGCTCATGCGCACTACTCGTATGTACTGTAACAGGGATTTAGGGATTTAGGGATTTAGGGAGTTATGGACGGTTTTTGACCCTTTTAGGACTGCATTCCCGTTTTGGGGACACCCCAAATGGGACTGCAGTCCTAAAACACTCAAGACCAAACTTGCCTTTTTTTGTTTTCGGTCGCCGTCTTTGGGTTCCGAAACGATCAAAGCTTTATTAATAGTGAAGTGCTTCTTTGCGGTTGGACATCGAGCGCAACAGACCTAAAACCAGAGCTACTCGTAGAAGCGGCGGCTGCTGCCACAATCACCACGTCCTTGCTAACCTTTGATTTCATGTGCCAGCTAAATTTCTACCATGGTAAGCGTGTTTTGGCCATTTTAGCATGAAAACGAAATTAGCATGAAGAGCGAGCATTCTCCAGGTTTTCCAAAGCATATTCACGAAAAAGGAGCATGATTCGGTGGAATAATTTCAAGTTGGGCCATGTTTTGGTCCTCATTGGTGGGCGACGCCTCGCAAATCTCTACAGTTTTTCCTTCTTCTAGGCTACAGAAGACGGGGGACAGCGGCAGAGATAAATGACCCAAGCCGTCAGTAACGGCGCGTCTGATCCTATGCCTACAGTACGGTGGTGCTGATGTCTCTACTCCTGCGGTGGCCACGGTCGCTTACCCTACCCCTGTGGTCTTGACGAGAGCTTCTGCCGCCGCACTCACTCGAGCTTCAGCGAGGCGGCCAGGTGGAACGACTGCTTCGACTCCTACTCCCGAAGCCTACGCTTCTGGAACGACCATGAGCACTGCTCCAACCATGACGGCCACTGCTCCTGCGGCTCCGGTCGACTCATTTGAGCTCACCACGGCGGAAACGGGTGCAAACCCGCAGCCCCCGACGGGGGTTGGTGACGTTTCCCCACAGACGGAGATCCTCAACATATTTGGAGGGGGGCAGTTTGTGGATTTTGTCCACGAGAGGCAGTGAAACCTGACCCTCAATAACCTGAACCGTCTTCGTGTTTTCCCCTTGCTCGATAATCAGTTCAAGATGTACGACCTACACCATGAGCTTGGGATGTACCAAGCGAAAGCTAAGGGCGTTGGCTCAAGCTACAGCATAGAGTTTTATGGGTGGACAAAAAGAAGACCGAGACCGAACTGCTACAATGGTTTGGCGTTTGTCGGTCTATTACTCTTATTCAGCCGTCGTCGGCTATTGCGATCGAAGGAGCATTCACGCACTTGCGTGCTCTACCATCGGCGACAATCAGCACCTCGCACTGGGCGACATGGCTGAGGCGTTGTTGTTTTTTGCTGAAGCACAACCGTAACCGTCCTCTTGACTCTGCTACGAAGTAGTTGAACATCTAGCAGCGAACATGCAGCAAGATCGGGAATGTGGAGGTTGGATCACTGTGTAGCTCGTAGCCGGTCTCTCAGTGTGTTTGCTTACACCCAACAGTCGGGAAGGCAGTGGAAAATGGACAACACATGATCGATGTATGCGCAGGAAGAGTAGATGAATATATGGACCGTTTCCACAGCCGTCACGGAGGTAGTGGAAAGGCATCAGAGTGGTCGCGGGCTGAGTGCCGTAAGATGCAACATTATCCGAGGGAATGACAGGCAGACTGCATACTGTGCACTATGCCACTATGCACTATGCACTATGCACTGCCGTGTTCGTGGCCATACACGATACTATGTGCTGAAATCTGGAATCACGCTCACGCAGCAGCAGCAACAGACCGGCAGTGCGCCCTGACGAGCGTACTCCATGACTATACTCGTATGAGCAATATGCTGGTGCGCGGGGGCCCTAAAACGTCAAGTGAAATATTCCCTCACACTTAAAGGAACATAATTGCTATTAATATTAATAGCATATCATAATTCTGGAATCTGCGGGCATAGTTGTGTAGAACTGGCATATAACGGAAAGAATAATATGATTATTTTTTAATGGCGGAAGAAATCAGAGCCTAACCTTTGCCCCACACACAATACACTCAAAAATCTGCCTTACTTGTGAACACAGCCGGTAATTTGCAACCGATTAATGTGCCGTAGCTAATTACTTGTCGATATATTTCATTGTATTGTATCTTTCTCTCTTAACCATTCGTATTAAATCTTTCTCTGCACTTTATTCTGCTTGGTGTGATTGGTTGGGTACAACTCTGTTTTTGGGCGGATACATGAGGACCGTTGGGGTTTAAACATGAAGACCAAAAGGTGCTTACATGTACGCCCCGAGATGTGATAAACCGGGTATATATTGTACCTGGTACTTGATATATATACCAGTATTAAAAAATATGAATCGAATCAATGCAGACTGTCGTGTCATAGAACTGGCGCACACCTTCAAGCCACATTATTGAGGTCGAGACCTGTAAGGGTTGGAGCGGATTGGGCTGGGCGGTGGTCTGTGGTCTGCCTGCGTGCGCTCGTTGGACCGCCGCACTGCTGTTCGACTGTGCCGCGCGTCTGCTCACCGCTCGTTCGCTAACCGATGCTACCGTTGATTAAAGCTTTCGTTGAGTAGTACATACAGCAGTACATATGTATGTACGTACACACTTACTTATAGATATGTACTCCCTGTATGATGCGCGATGGAAGAATCACACCAAGCTTGCAAAGATGAGCTTTGAGCAAAGTTTCGATCTCATTGCTTTTTGTTTTTTTTTTTTTTTTTTTTAAATATGTATGCATCAATTTCCTTCCACTGGATGCCTACCTTTGTTTTTTCGCTGCATATTGTACTCGTATATACTTCAGAATTCCAACGGCAGGTGGCCGTTTTTGGGTTTTTATTTCAGATTCACGAAACCTAACATCGAGGTTTTACCTTGTGTCACCCCGTGGGTCCGAATCCCTCCATAAATGACGACCTGGTACATTTCGCATGCACCTATTAAATAGTAGCTAAATATTAAGATTGTGTCTCTTCTTTTGGTGTTCCTTGTTTATATTGGTATGTTTTTTAGCGTTCCTGCGATTGTTTAGTTTCGTTTAGTTTGTGTTCTGCCTTTTCGTATCTGGTACGTTTGGCACGATAAATGTATGTGCGAATCCTACGTATATTCCTGGTGCCTGATTCGTACTGTAGTTTAGGAACATTGTTGTAGTCAGTACTGACCCTGGGTATAAATATATGCCGAATGTCGTCGAATAGAAAAGACGGATTATGGTGTACCAGGTAGATAACAACAAGGTCAACAGCAGCATCAACTTGAGGGGTGCGGCGGAATCCATCAGCCGCCCTACTTGCGCCCCATGGGTTTCACGTTCTGCCAACCGATCCACAAGCATGTTCGGGTTTGATACCTACTGCTGTACCCGCGACCGGTGTCATTTCCAGTATGCTCGCGCTGCATGGTCCAGCTACGGATGTTTTTCTAATGCCATGCGATGATCCGACTATCGCATAGTTTGCTCGAACTTTTCCCAACCGTCCGGCAATCCGACAATCGCCCCTTTTGCTATTAACAGATTTATTCCCAACCGTCCGAAAATTCGATGTTCGGCCATTAATGCTCGATTTTGTCGCAGCCGTCGGACGATCCGACCGATAATCGCCCACTTTGCTCAAGTATTTCCCAATCGCCCGACACTCCGACCGATAATCGCCCATTTCCCTTGAATATTTCCCTACCGTCCGACAATCCGACCGATAATCGCCCATGTTTGCTCCATATTGTCCCGACCGTCCGACAATCTGACCGACAAGCGTCCTTTTTGCTTGTGCTTTTTCCCCAACCGTCCTACTCTCCGACCGATAATCGCCCATTTTCCTTTAAATATTTCCCAAGCGTCCGACCATCCGACTGATAATCGCCCGTGTTTGCTCGATTTTTTGCGGCACGGCTCAGGAGTATCGCAAGGTGATGGAGCTGTCGGATAAGATGATGGTGGCGGTATCCGGGGATCAGGGCGCCGTGGAAATGTTCGTCGACTGGTTAAAGGTACAACTGCGTTGCGCCAGCTCCGCGATTGAGCTATGCACCTACGTACAGTGCGGTAGAGGGCAATGCCTCTACAGTGCGTTAGAGACCCATGCCTCTACAGTGCGGTAGAAAGAATGCTTTTGGGCCAAAAAAAAATCCAGATCGAACAGATCATCGGTTCCCACAGTTCATGATCTAGATTGTTCAGCGCAGATGATCTGTATGATCTGTATGATCTATTACGGGGGTCCATAGTTAATAGGACCTAGGGTATACATAACAACCTATATATTTACCTATTTTTACTAACAATATTTGGTCCTATTTACTATGGTTCCCCGTAAATGCTCACGGTGCGGGCGGGAGCACCCGTATAACCTGCATGATCTAGCTCCACGTTTTCTTATTTGGCTGGGTTGGACCTGTACTATACAGATCGTGCACAAGATATCATACCGACAGGATAGAACCTACTGTGGTTGATCTATTTGTAAATGATCTATACGATCTGTAGATGATCTATACGATCTGTAGATATTCTAACTGATCCATCCGAGGCGTACAACATTTCTGAGACTGGCGGGACTCCTGATCGGAGGCTCGGCCTGCACAGCGGTATTTCCCATCCTATTTGCAGCGTCAAAGATGAAGATTGTTTTGTGATACACCTATAAATAGCCATGGGATACGAATATATATACAGCAGTGGCTCATCGGGTTACACTTACCGTATGCCTTACCAGGTATGTACATACTACACGTACGTACATATAGCGAGGCGAGAAAGTTGCTGAACTTTTCTCGCGACAAAAACGCAAGGCGCGTAAACCGCCGTGGTGTGGGGGGGGAGAGAGGCTGCTGCTGGTGCTGCTGGGGCTACATGTCACCCCCGATCTGAGTTACGACTAAGGAATGAGCAGAAGAAAAAAAAGGACGGCGAAGATAATAATGGGATAAAAAAAATATCTGAATATATTCACAGCACGTATTATCACACACACCCCTCGGGACGAACCTTAAGACCTATCCCGATAACGGCCAACGCGCAAATACCGCGCGCCGCGTTTTTTGGAATTTTTTCGACGAGATCTTCCCAAAGCCACCATTTTTGCTGTGTGCGCCCTTCTTAAGGCACCTCAAGGCACCTTAAGGTATGCTTTGGAGGAAATCGGCTGTAGTCTCAGTGACATTTGTCCCAAGGTGTGTGTTACGTTGTGGTGTTACACGGTACCCACGTCTGTCCCGAAATATGAAGGCGTTTTCGATTAGTTAGTAGTATACGGACTGTCAATGTGTAGAGTGGTACTTACATTACATGTTCTTTACTTTTATTGGGACACAGTGGTGTTTTTTTTTTTTTTAATAGAAGTTTGTTGCCTTTTAATAGAAATTGGTGTATATCAAGCGTCATACAGCATTACCCAGGCCGTAGGTAGCTTGCTTTTCGTTTTGTAGAGCTCTGCTCCAGTGCTTCAAACCGCGCTGTGGGTTAACGGCCTTGCAAGCAAAGACGCTCCGAGGAGCCTGGGGTTTGGCTCCTTGGCTGGCCCTCCTATACTAAAACCAGTATAATACGGAAAATTGAGGCCTTGACGCGTAAAAAAATACCGGACCGGTCCCACAGCATCGTAAGCTAAACAAAAAAGTGTCTCCTAGTATCTTTCGCTTGCGAGTGACGACCTTGCAAGACCCAAAAGACCGGTCTCTTCTGTTAGTAGCATGTTTGCTTGCAAGTCACGGACTCGCAAGAGTCGGACCGAGGAGGCTCTGGCTGTCTGACATCTTGCTACTCGTAGTCGGTTGGATCGACACGCCGGCTGTGTTACCTCGGGAGGTGTCGCTCCTGTTTTTGCGATATGGTTGTCGATGGTAGAAGGCTTGTCCATAGGGGGCCAACTCCAGCGTGCGGGTCCAACTCGACAGCGGGGTCAACTCAAATGCACCTTTGAGGAGGGTTGGATTGCATGGAAGGCTTAAGAGACAAGGGCCCAGGTCAAGTGTGTGGGGCCATCCTGAGTCCGGGGTCTACTCAAGCGCGCCTTGGCGGTAGTTGTCACGCCAGCAGGGCACCCATGCCTATTAATAGCGACCTGTGTATTTACTTACTATAACTTCCCCTCGTTCTTCTCCTGCCGTCGTACCGTGCCGTACCGTATCGCATCGTTTTGGTCGTGTTTTTTTTTTGCCTCTCTCCCTCCCCCCCTGCTTTTGGCAGCGAAACGTGTGCTTGATGGAACTGGAGTCGTCTCGACCGGTGGGGGTGCGTACGCTGGCACACCTCGCAAGGCGTAGGTTGGCGAACAATCTGCGGGAGCAGGGGGGCGCGCAGGGTGTTAGCGCGCTGCTGGGCGGATGGGACGAGGTGAACACATGCTACGTACAGTAGGTGCAGAATTTTCTACTGGAGGGCTTTTCACGGGTCGGATAAAACCTCGCGGGTCGGGTCGGGTCGGGTCGGATCGGGACGGGTCGGGTACATGAGTGACCCGACCCGATCCGTGAGAGTTTGAAAAGCTCAGTACCCGACCCGACCCGTGAGGTTTTGGACACTTCCTGACCCGATCCGTGCGTCGGATCATGACCCGCGAAACGCCCTGCGGTTTTTCCCCCCGAGTTATATGGCAGTCAAAGGGCCGTAGTGGGGACTGGGGTGCTATATTCGCAGCGGGAGCGCATAACCGCCGCTGAAGAACTGGTGTCTGCACTTGCTGCTCAGCGTTGTTGCTAGTGCAGCCATGTCCGATTGCACGCTTCACGCGGTGTCGTACTCGTACGGCAGCCCTTCATGCGTAGGACGGATCAGATCGATCACCATCCAGTACTGTACACCATCTAGCCATCTAGCCATCTAGATCTGCTATAATAGCTGCTGTTACCGCATGTTGTGCGAGAGTCATACCAGTATCACACAGGTCACAGGTCCCACCCGAAAAAACATGTGGACAAGAGCTGTGCCATACGGATCATACGGTATCAATATGGCATCTGTCTGTGCCGAAATATCTGTATGGTGAAATGGGGATCCGATATGATCCGTTCGGTCTGTGATTTTATCTTAGCTGATCTGATATGGTATGATTTGTCCAATACAGTGTGTGATCTGATCTGATCGGTTCGATGTGTGAACTGATCTGATCAGTTCGATGTTTGATCTGATCTGATCTGTTCGATGCGTGATCTGATCTGATCTGATCTGGCCGATGTTTGATCTGATCTAATCTGTTCTATGTGGGATCTGATCTGATCTGACCTGCTCGATGTTTGATCTGATCTAATCTGTTCTATGTGGGATCTGATCTGATCTGTTCGTATCCCGCCTTGCTACGAGTACGATATCTGCTTTTCCAATCCAGGTATATTATTCTTTTCTTTTGCTTTCGCTTTCGGGTTCGTCGCTCCCATCGCCCCCATTTGATCAGGCCAGATGTCAGGCCGAGCTTTTCTGGCTCGACGCTTTGGGGGCCCTCCAAAGCGTCCCCTTCGGCGCCCACGGCCTCGCCTCGCGGTTCGCGCTGAGCCTCCTCGACAACGGATTCCGCGAAGGGATGTCCCTGGACGAAGCGCGAGACCTCATGGAGACGTGCTTCCGGCAACTCGATCGCCGATACCTCGTCAGTTCCGTAGGTTTCAGCATGAAGGTCGTGGATAAAAATGGCTGCAGAGACGTGGCCTGCAAGGGCCAGCAGGGGGGGGGAGAGGAGAAAGAAGTGGGACACGGGGGAGGCGGGAAGGGCGGGAGGGGCGGGAGGGGCGGGGTCGATGAGGGGGCAGGGGTGCAGCAGCCCCCGATTTCGCCGTCGATTGGGCGAGGAGGCGTTTTTTTTTTCCGTTGGCTGGACATAGCTCCAAAGGCGGCTGACATCGCCCCGATATGCATGCAGCGTTTAACAACTGAGGGTCAAAGTAAACAAAGGGTGTGTTTGGTGTTTATTGGTACATGCAAGGCGCTTAGCTCCGCGGGTGGCTTCCAGCCGTTACTTGCATTCCCTCAAGGAAGAATAGAGGATACTAGTACTCGTACCGCTGTGAAGCGGAAGGAGGGAGGTTCATGATGTTTGCCAAGTGACGACTTGCAAATGCCAAGAGCTCCATTCCGTGCTCCAGGAAAAACAGCCCGGACGCCGCGCGCATGTGTATGTACGAAGGAGAAAGGACGGACGGAGATAACTACTTCGTACAGCATCTTATCAATATTGATACGTCTTTGTTCGAGAAGACGAGACAACTATTCATATCGGTTGTTTGCATGCCACTATCTCATCAAGGTACATTGTGGTCATGGAAGAAATAATATGCGAATTTTGCGCAAAGAGTCGGCTTAAAAAAAGTGCGAGTCTGAGAGGCCCTTTTTTTGCAGGCGTCTTATATTCTCTGATGTTGCAGACAGACTTTTTACATTAAAGTCATATTTGCCTCCCCGGAAAGCGGGGAAATCGGACCGACCCTAAGGCGTGTCGGAAAGAGTCGGACTATTCACGGAGAGAGGTGAGTACTCAGAACAGTTCCCAGTTTTGTTTTGTCAGATTGTTTGTTGGCTGTTTGCTTCCCAAAAAAATATGGCAAAATGGTTTTGTCATCGCAGTCGGCAAATCTTGCAACTGCGACCCTGGAGAAGCAGAAAACTGTTCTGGGTATGGTCTATAGGTACATTTTTGAGAGTACCAGGTAGTCAGACCTCGTTCCGAAATGAGGCGACAACGCGACTGCTTCTCTTTCCAGGGCAAAAAAACTGCTGTAAAACGAAAAAAGTATTCCAGGTGTGCGTATGTTTTGCAAGCTCAGAATCAGATGCTCGCATACTAAACGGCATCACTTGTGAAACAGACCATGTTGAGCCTCCTTAATAGTAGTTTCAAGAGCAAACATCTCAACATGCTTGTCTCTCATCCTTTCAAACTTGAAAAATCAACAGGGCATTATTGTTCGCCAGATTCACCAGACATTCCAGCGCCCGGGCTGACGTTGTTAGTTTGTTATACTCGTACAGTAGAGACGAAACATAGTCTTCACGTGTCAGGTAATAAGTCCTAGTCCTGGTTATGATGGACCAAAATCACGTTCGCATTTCCTCCAAGCATCATCCTATTCTCTCACTGGTAAGTAGGTTGACCTGAGCGTTGTTTATAACCAAAAAACTCCAAAAGCCTCGGTTTCTTCATCCATGCCATAAAGCGGTGCCGGTGCGTTTCACGCCAGTTTACGGTAACAATTATTTTTGTCAGTGCAGGGCAAGTCCACGAAAAAATAATCGAAACGTCGATCCACATCCCCGGTATACCGTTTTCTGGAGAATACGACTCTGGACGTACATATTCCTTTATTACGGAAGACCGTAGTAAATATGACCAAATAATGTTTATGGAAGTAGGGAATATATAGGTTTTTGTGTATACGTCAGGTCCTTTTTACTATAGTCCCCCACGATAAGTACCCTGTATCATGTGCCACGCAATGGCGCACCTCCTTGGATGATTATCTACAGTAAGATGATTTTTTCGACAAAGGCCGAGCGATGTGTCTCTGGGACGCAGTCTCGTCGAGGTATTCCCAAAAGCCATCATTTTGGCTGTGCGTACCCCCCCCGCCCCGGGTTTCGAGGAGATTACCACAGAGGGGGCGTCATCTTGCGTGTAATATACTACCCAAACAATTATTGTAGACGGAAACATAATGACCATTTAGGAATTAATATCGAGACCCGAACGTTGCTTACATTTTCATCCACAGAGTGGCGTTAATTCGAGAAAAGTGGTACCAGGTATTAATGAAGCCGCTGGCATTACCTCCGCCACGTCTGTGGTGAAACGGTTCGCTTAAGCCTGGAAAAGTGAGAGACTACACTATTACGGGGGGCAATAGTAAATAGGACCTACGGTACACACAAACCTATGTATTTACCTATTTTTACTAGCAATGTTTGGTCCTATTTACTATGGTCCCCCAAATAGGTCCCTAGGAGACCTCGAATAACTATGAAATGCTTGCATTGATTTCGCAGCCTTTTATTCTAGTCGAGATGCCCATCGAGAACCGATAGAAAGTCTGCTACGGAAGCAAATGCCTTGGCCGCTATACGGCAGGATGGGTGGCGGGGGGGAGGGTCAAGAAAACAATGGCGCACACCAAGAGACAAATAACGCAGAGAGGGGGGAAAACAGACACGACTGATCAAGGAACAAACTTGACCATCAAACGCGGGGGGACGGGGGCGCAACCAAATCAAATGGGTATACTGTACTTCGCGCGCGAGAGAGAGGCGCATGTGGCCACCATACGAAAGTATCAGTATTTTCAAACGAAGAAACTGGCCAAATCAATGCGCACTTGGTATCCCACAACAGCTCCGCCAACGCCGGCAATACAGGGCTTCCCCCACCCGACGAAGTATACGCGAACCGTCTTCCACGTCTTCCTTCCCTCCTCACGATTTTTTTGTCACCGCAACATTGGAGAGCAAAACAAAGCTGACAGCAGTCATCAAATCCCACAACCATCTCATTGTCACCTCGCCACCGTCCACCATCAACGCTCCTACGTCGTCCCCTCCAAGTATCATGCCTTCACCACACCTCCTCTTACAGCTCCGCGAATCATCTACCCCAATAAAAACGTGTTTTGAAAAACTAAAAAAAGGACGCTTAACGTCAGCCTATCGTATGTATCATTCGAATCATATCGGAAAACAAAATGCGATCAGCGATATTGACCAGTCCTCGGTGTCCTCAAGGAACTCCCACGTCAGCCAGAAATATGTTTCGGCCTAAAACAGCTACTTCCTCTATCGTAGAACTGATTTAAAGAGGACCGTGAACTCGATCGACGACACAGTCGGGATCCTACCGTCCAGAACTTACTATTACTACTACTACTACTACTACTACTACTACTACTACTACTACTACTGGTCCGGGGCACACCGGTACACCCCCGCTGCACCAACCGCTGCTGCCGCTAAACAAACAAGCAATGGGAGGGAGCCTGTACGCATCCCACAATGATCTAGAAGCATTTTCGCCAAGAGAAAAAAAAAAACAACACACCTCGCGCTGCCATTCTTGTTCGTAGTAAAAGAGAGAGAGGAGGGAGAGCAGATATTTTGTTTCATGGATGTCACTTGGTCGGAACCGTCACAGCTCGGACACATAGATCATGTACAGACCATACAGATCATCGACAGTAGATGGTCTAGTTCCTCACCCGCCGTTGTGAGAAGTTGTAAAGAATCTGCTGCATAGCACAGATCTAACCCAAGAAACGTGTGCTGGGCCATACAGATCGTACGGGTCCTACCCAGCAAGATGATCTAGATCATACACGATCGCGAGTAGATCTACACGATCGCGAATAGATCTGCCTCGAAAGTTCTAGATCACTATGTGGGAATGGATGCTGATCTGTTAGATGATATGTTAGGTGATCTGTCCGTGGTGCGGGCAAACTCGAATCTGCGTCGACCAATCCGAACTCTCAACATGATGGTCGCAAAACGGTGTTTTTTTATTGCTCCGGTCGGTAGTAGCTGACCCCTCGCAAGATGGCTGGCTCCGAAGCCCCCATGTCCCGCTCCACCTGAAGAGGCCTGTCTGGCTGTCTACGAGTAGGTGCAATCTCCTCGGTGGATTAGCGTGGCGGTAAAATAGACAGGCACGTCTTACATAGGGAAGATCTTACTATGAATACGATACTGGCCGCTCACCCGATGACCCGGTCTCTCGTCAACATGGAGCTTTCACCTACCAATGCATATGGTACCCCATTTCTTTACCGGTCTCATGCCGGCTGCAAGAAGACTCGTTTGC